>RQSS01039903.1:0-11893 GCA_003846335.1 Cuora mccordi | reverse complement strand
GATGGGAGGGATTGCACCCTCAGCAAGTTCATGGGTGACAGTAAACTGGGGGGAGAGGTAGATACACTGGAGGGTAGGGATAGGGTCCAGAGTGACCTAGACAAATTGGAGGATTGGGACAAAAGAAATCTGAGGAGGTTCAACAAGTACAAGCGCAGAGTCCTGCATTTAGGATGGAAGAATCCCATGCACTGCTATTGGCTGGGGACTGACTGGCTAAGGGGCAGTTCGGCAGAAAAGGACCTGGGGATTACAGTGGATGAGAAGCTGGATATGAGTCAACAGTGTGCCCTTGTTGCCAAGAAAGCTAATGGCATATTGGGCTGCATTAGTAGGAGCATTGCCAGCTGATCGAGGGAAGTGATTATTCCCCTCTATTCTGCACTTGTCAAGCCACATCTGGAGTATTGTGTCCAGTTTTGGGGCCCCCACTACAGAAAGGATGTCAACAAATTGGAGAGAGTCCACCGGTGTAGCCCATTGGATTATTTTGCTAGCTATTATATCCTACTAATCCAACCAGATGTATCAAATAATGTTTCTCTTTCTGAATTAATCCATTTTATTCTTATATTTTATCAGTATTAATTCCTTTGAATTTGTGTGTTGAGGCATATGATATGTGTTTCCTAATAATTATACGTAGTTTTGCTAAAATGCAAGAAGCCTACCGGCCTGTATCTGGTAAAATCCACTAAATAGCTAGAAGTATAATCAGTTAAGAGTAAGTCAGCATAAAAAGTGGTAACCTTTGGCACAGATAGGAATGGTCCCCAAACTTTGGGGAACCAAAGGGAAGAACTATACACAACATGGAAGAGGTTTATCCGGCATCTACAACCAGCTGGTAACCGCAGGGTATACCGCAACCTGGAAGTCGACAAGATAGCCTAGACTGGCAGTTTTTGGAGTGAGATAATCCTTATTAATATATAGAGAGGAAGTGTCATAATCCACTAACCTACAGGATAAGGGTACCCATAAATTTCTTAGGGTCCGGAAATAAGATTTGGGTATAGTAGGTTGGGCCTGAATTACATAGCGTCAGGATCCTATAAAATACCTTGTAAGGATAAAGTCTAGAGCGCTCTTTTAGCTCTTCATGCTCTTTTAGTCTTTAGCTCTATAGACTATATTTTTATCTACTTAACATTCTATCTTCTATCACGCTATCAGCTCAGCTTATGCAGTATAGTGTAACTACTCAACATTCCTAACTATTGAGGAAGCCAGCACCATCATGTTATCAGGCGTGCCAGGAGTAAGGCTGGTCCTTCACCTCCTATTACCAGGTCCTCAAGGAAGGGTGTGAGTATCTTAAGTTAAGGTACTTATAATAGGAATGTTATCACCAGGAGTTTTGGAATTCTTTTACTGTTTTGCAGTGATAAGTTTCATAGCATTTACTATTCTTTTGTTAATCTCAACGTTTTTATCAATTTGGTATTGTCCTCAGTGCAAGTGTTTTTGCCAGGTACCCAGAGAGTCCTCTCCTGATATAGAACTCTCTGAGTTCTCATAATCTGCAGATGTTCTCGACTATCTGCATGAGGCTTAGGGCAGAAGACCAACCATGACATTTTTCTACTGGAGTGGAACTGGGACACAATCTTTAGGAGAAAAGCCGGGTGAGGCCTAAATTGCACATTGTCCTTATAGAAGATGGTATACGGAGGGCCAGAGGTTAAGGCTTTAAGTTCCAACACATTCCTTGCTGAAGCGATGGTGACTAGAAAGGCCACCTTCCATGATAGGTAGATTCACCAGGGGTTCAAACGGGGGTCCCATTAGCCTGGAAAGAACTAGGTCGAGCTCCCACACTAGGATCGGTTCCTTAATATGCAGGTATAGCCTGTCCAGACCTTTCAGGAAACAACTGACCATCGGGTTGGCAAAGACAGAATGGCCAGCTGCCCCCGGTGGAAGGCCAAAATGGTGCCAGGTGGACCTTGAGAGACGATACTGAGAGGCCCTGCTGTTTTACGTGTAGTAGGTAGTCCAGGATAAGTGGTCTGGGCACCCATCGGATGAGCACAACCCTGAGAACACCAGATTAAAAACCTTTTCCACTTGGCCAGGTAGGTAGCCCCGGTGGAGGGTTTACTGCTACCAAGTAGGACCTCCCTAACAGACTCAGAGGACATGAGCTCCATTGGGTTTAGCCATGAAGCTTCCAAGTGGTGAGGTGAAGAGTCTTGAGGTCAGGATGATGAAGCCGACCGCACTCTTGGGTGATCAGGTCTGGAACCGGGGGCAATGAGATTGGAATGTCCACTGACAGCTCCTGGTGCATGGTGAAGCAGAGCTGGTGAGGCCAGGTCAGTGGTATCAGTATGACCACTGCCTTATCCCTGTGGATTTTCAGCAGAATCTTGTGGATGAGTGGAAACAATGGGAATACATACAACAGATGGTCTGTCCGAGGGAGGAGAAATGCGCTCGCAAGAGAGCCCAGACTGTGATTCCAGAAGGAACAGAATCAACGGCATTTTCTGTTGCTCTTTGTGGTGAACAGGTCAATTTGAGGAACTCCCCACCTCTGGAAGATGTTGTGTACTATGTCCGGGTAGACAGACCACTCGTAATTGTGGAAGAATCTGCTGAGGTAGTCCGCCAACTTGTTCTGAGAACTGGGAGGTAAGCCTCTTCCAAGTGAATAGAGTGGGCTATGCAGAAGTCCCACAGCTCAAGGGCTTTCCAACACAGGGGAAAGGAACAAGACCCACCTTGCTTGTTGATGTAAAACATCACAGTCGTGTTCTCTGTCATGACACCCATGCACTTCCTTCAGAATTGGGCTTGAAAAGCTTGACATGCTTGTCGGACTGCTCTTAACTCCTTGATGTTGAGTGAGAGCTTGTCCTGTGACCAGACACCTTGGGTCTGTAGTTCTCCCAGGTGAGCACCCCATCCCAGTGCCAATGCATCTGTCTCTAGGGATAGAGCAGGCTGGTCTGGTTGAATGGGACTCCCCCACATACATCCTGAGGGTTGAGCCACCAATGTAGAGACTTGAGAACCTGCACAGGAATGATGACCACCTTGTCCACGCTATCACACCCTGCATGGTAGGCCAAGGCCAGGCAACCTTGGAGAGGCCTGAGCCTCAGCCTGGAGTGCTGTACCACATATGTACATGCTGCCATGTGGCCAAGGAGCCTTAAGCAACCCCTTGCTGTGGTAGTACGGTACTGTTTGAGGCTTTGTATGTTGTCTGCCATCGACCAAAAATGAGCCTCTGACAGTGATGCCCTGGCCTGGCCCAAGTCCAACACTGCTCTGATAAACTATCCTCTGTGTCGGGGATAGGATTGATTTGTGCTCGTTGAGTAGGAAACTCAACCTGTTGAAGGTGGACATTATGAAGCTGACCTCTCTCCACTTGGTCCCTGGAGCGTCCCCCGAGCAGCCAGTTGTCGAGGTATAGATTTACCTGCACCTGCCTCCAGCGTAGGAAGACAGCCACGACCAACATGCACTTGGTGAACACTTGGGAGGCCGTTGACAGGCCAAAGGGGCGGACCATGAATTGGTAATGGTTGTAGTTGATCACGAACTTGAGGAATCGTCCGTAGGCAAGAATTATAGAGATGTGGAAGTACGTGTCCTTGAGGTCGAGGGCGGCGTACCCCTCACCCGGATCCAGAGAGGAAATAATTGCAGTTAATGAAATCATGCGGAACCTCAATTTTTTCATGAAGCTGTTGAGGCCTTGCACATCGAGGGTGGGTCTGAGACCCTCCCTTGGCTTTGGGGATTAGGAAATAATAGGAATAGAATTCCTTGCCCCTTTGATCCTGAGGAACCTCCTCCAATGCTCCTGCAGTGAGGAGCGTTTGGATATAAGGAGATTACATGAGAAGGGTCCCTGAAGAGGGACGGGGAAAGTGGGTGGGAGGGAGAGGAGGAGCAGAATTGGAGAGAATATCCCACTTCCACCATGTGAAGGACCCACCAATCTGAAGTAATCTGTGACCAAGTATGGTAGAAGTGGGACAGATGATTGAGAAAGAAGAGAGAAGGATCCGGTTTGCTGGCTGGTGCATGAACACCAGGCATGTCTTCAAAAGGCCTGCTTAGAGTCCAACAATGGCCTTGTTGAGCCCTGTCCGGGTGGCGGATGAGGAGGCTTGCACCTGCCATTCCTGCCCTGCTTCCTGGAGAAGTCCTGCCTGGAACAAGGAGGACAGAAGCACTACGGAGGATGGGGCTTAAAATGGCAGGGGTGTGCATGCCCAACGATTTCATTGTCACCTGTGAATCTTCTAGGCTGTGAAGCCTGGAATCTGTTTGCTCTGCAAACAGGCCCATGCCATCAAAAGGCAGGTCTTGAATAGTTTGTTTAACTGTGGAGGGTGGGGGAAGGGAGTCCAGACTCCTGCAGCCAGGAACAACTCCTCATGGCTATGCCAGAGGACAAGATCCATGTGGCTGAGTCCACAGCGTCCAGTGAGGCCTGTAAAGAGGTCCATGTCACCACCTTGCCCTCCTCCACTATAACTGCAAACTCTGCCCTAGAGTCAGAAGGCACAAGCTCCTTAAATTTCATCATGGAGTCCCATGAATTACAATTGTATCTGCTGAGGATTGCCGGCTGGTTAGCGATCCTCAGCTGAAGCCCTTCAGTCAAGTAGACCTTCCAGTCAAAGAGATCCATCTTTTTTGGAATTTTTTGGCTTGGGAGTCAGGCCCTGTTGCCCCAACTCTCTCTCTCGTTTACTGCCGCCACCACTAATGAGCAGGGCTGTGGGTGAAAGAATAAGTACTCGTACCTTTTAAAGGGTACAAAATACTTCCTCCCCTCCTCGGCTGTCAGGGGGATGGAGGCAGGAGTTTGCCATAGAGATTTTGTGGTGGCTTGAATGGTTTTTATAAGGGTCAGTATTACCCTGGATGACCCTTCAAGGGCTAAAATATCAACCATTGGGTCCTCCAACTCAACCACCTCCTCAGCCTGGAGCCCCATATTGTGGACAGTCCTCTGCAGTAGGTCCTGGTGTGCTCTATCATCAATAGGGGGTGGTGCATAGAAGTAAGACCCCGCAACTTCGTCTGCAACTGCAGCCTTGGGTCTGTTCCTATCTGAATAAATTACTTCCCATTCAGATGCAAAGACATTCTCAGACTAATCGGACTACTGAAGTCTGTTCTATTTGCAAGGGCGGAATCTGATAGGGATACATTAAGCATGTTAAGTATCCCTGCTCCTATTTATTAGTGTTGTGCATGTGTGTGTTTATCCCTGGCTGATTGAAGAAAATAAAAGGTTGATAAGCCCTCTCCCATGGCTTACAGTTTAAAAAAGAGAGTCCAGCTGAGTAGAAGTGATGAGTCCCAATGTTAAACTGCTCCTAATGATGAACAAGAAAGGAAGGTTGGGGAATTAAAGGAAATTTCTCATCCAGAGTGTGATTGAGAAAAGTGCCCTAATCTCTTCCTCAAAATCAAGCTATTCCCTATCTATCCTAGTCTGCATTCCAAAAAGGACTCTATTTGAACCAGTCATCCTTCCTTCACTTGAGCACTCCCACAAGTCTTTGTGCCCTAAATGACTACATATAGTTTTACTAGATACATCCACATAAATATCAATGTTGCTTATGGTTACTTGTCTAATGTGCCCTCTTCCGTACCTGATTTATTGACTATTGTTACCCTTTTTCTATCTTATAAAAATATGGAAAGTCAAGACAGATAGGAAACAACTTTAAAACTTCCCTTTTATATTTATCCAAAATATGCAGAAGATTTAAACAAATAGTAATATTTGATACATTGATCAGTAAGGAAAACTATAAAAAATACATTATTTTCAGATACTGTGTAGGAACGGTCTTTTTGTTTGTTTGGTGGGTGTGATGGTATGGAGGTGGGGGAACCCACATACCTGGTGAAATGATATGTACATTGCTGAATGTTCTATAACTTAAACAGGAAGTTTTTGTGATATAAAAACAGTAGAAGCAGAAAGTAAAATGGAAAGATACAATGTACAAGACAATGAACTAAATAATGCGGAGAATTTGATAACACTGTGGATCTTTCACTAACACTGAGGCTATTTCTCCTATTCATTGATTTACTGTCTATCTTTTCCCATTCCAACTAAGGCTACCTAATTTGAGCAAATACTCAAACTGATTTCCTCTTCCTTACCCATGTTTTCACCACCCAGATGAAACACCTGTTTAAAATGAATAAAAATAAATTTAAAATACTAACTGCTATAATAAAACCACCATCATAATTTATCTCTGAGATAGTACTATTAATCCACAGTGCTTTACAAAGGAGTCATCATTTTCTTCATAGCAGAGATAGGGAAACTGAGTAAAGATTTCTTCTTCAATTTTCAGCATTCATTGTTAGCATACTATTAGGAACTACTGCTTACATCTTTTTAATAGGACCCGGTGGTGGTGGAGCACGCATTTTCCTTTTTGAGACACTATCATTCCATCATCAATACCTTAAAGAAGCCTATAATACATGTGTAAAAAGCAACGCTGAGAGCACGGCAAATTTCTCTCATAAGGTCATAGAACTATGAAGATCAATGGAGCCTTAAATGTCTCTGATGAGAAAATATTACACTACAAAGGCACATCCCCAAATTGTACTGACAGGAAATAATTTCTTTACAAATTAATTCTTAAAACACAGTACATTGTGTTTTACGGTTGATCTAAAAGGCATATTGCTTGCACTGTTGCATTTCAAATCTGATTAAGAAATAAATAGCATAGACAACTTTAGAGAACTTTCTAACAAAGTAAAATTTATTAAACTCTGGAAATGCTGGCAAAAAAAGAGCTTCAACTACTAATTTGTATTTTACAATTAACTATTTACAAGAAAACCAAAATAAAATATATACAAGTTACTTACCAATAGAGATAGGGCTTATCCTTATCTACATTAATATTGTTTAATGGATCCATACGAAACCAGGTGTTAAGAGTAAACCCATTTTGGTAAGGCCACTTAGCAATAGGAGGTAACGCAATTGCCTACAGAAAAGGAAACAGTAAAAATTACTAATGTAAGTATGTGGATTTGCAGTGTTTAATCAAATACAACTATTTTGAAAGGACACAAAAATGACAATCACTATAAATGCTTTAATGTTTAATTACTCATGAAATTTTCTTGTTTTCAGTTCTCCAACTACATAAATTATATCAATGGAGGACTTGAGGAGAGATTAATAAAACCAATTAAATTATATATTTAATACCTTACAGAAGGGGTAGCATTCTGAGTAGAAAATGCCAGGGAGTAAATTACTTTTATGGGTGTTAAAAACACAAAATTAAATTTTTGACAACTGCAAAATCCATTTAAATGCCAGGAGCACATTATTCATACTAGATAACATGACAAAAGATTCAACAAGTTACAATTTTTAAAAATATGCCCTTTAAGGATTTGAAAACACTATACTGCTGTTTCCATGGCCTTGGAATTGATATTATATAGTGAAGAAGTGGAGAACTTTAATAACTGACTGAGGGTAAAATTAAATAAATGTTAGAGAATAGCCTCTGTGGAAATCAAAGGCTGTGATTTGATGCAGTGCCATGGATGTTGGTGTTTATGAAAAATTGTTTGATTTGCTAGGCTGTGACTGACTGAAGACTTTGGCTTGTTGTATAGAGATAATAAATACAAGATATAAAACCCTTCTTTTCTCAGTATGGTACCCATAACTAAAGTAAATCGCTTTAATGGCTTTTCAGAATTAAACGTTTATGATGCTACAGATTATTATGGTAAAGCCCCAATTATGAGTGCTTTCTTCAAACAAAATATAGCATATTTCTAGATAACAGAAATTAGGGATCATCAGCCTTCTGTACAACTATCTGAACACAGTATTTTCTCACTTTTTGTACATGATCTAAGAAAGTATATAGAAGGAATTATTTTTCTAGGTAATTAGGACAGTTTAATTTGAAAACCAAGCAGTTTACCTTTTTCAGTTCTATCAAGGTCATTTTAAGGAGTATGTTAGTCAAACAAACATTTTTACACTGGTATTTAGTTTTTATCACTGATGATTATTAGGCTTTCCCTCTGTCCACTCCAAAGCAGACCCACCTTGGTGCATTTTCCCAAGGGACAGAAGAATATGTGGGAATGAGCAACAGCAAACAAATATGTATTACTGAACAAACTAGAATAACTAGGATTCCCTGAGCAGGGAAAGATTAATACATTTCAATAATTTAACAGAGAAAGTTTGCATCTCTGGTATTTTAATTAGGGAGTATAGAAATGGGCAGCACTTGGTGGACTGCTTAAAAGCAGAATAGGTTAATCACATGTGACACTCCTCCTGGGAAAGATTTAGAACTGCCACAACTCCGACATAAGCTAGTATGTAATAAACTCAGTTTGCATGGGGGATTGTCATTTATTTTCTTGTTTTGAGGGGATGGAGGAGGATCATCTGATACTACAAACAATAAGGGAATTCAAGTAAAGTATTATAGTTAGAGAGGTGTGAAACTGTACTGAATTCCTTGGGGAAGAGGGTGTTGTTTCTTGTGTATCCAGAAAGGCTCTACTATACACAAATACAGAATACCACCTGTTATTTACATAGCATCAAAAAGCATGCCATATGCACGCCTCTCAAATGTTCTCCATTTTGAGCGGGGTCACTCTTTTTAGTCCTGAATATACCACGAAAGTTTAATTCTATTGTTGAAAATTCACAAAATCATAGAAACGTAGGGCTGTAGGGGACCTCAAGAAGTCATCAAGCCCAGCCTCCTGTGCTGAGACATGACCAGCAGATGTCTCAGCACAGGAGGCTAGACTATTCCTGACAGATGTTTGGCTAACCAGTTCTTAGAAACTTCCAATTCCACAACCTCCATCAGAAACCTATTCCAATGCTTAACTATTCTTGTAGAATTACAATTTTTTTTCTAATATCTAACTTGAATCTCCTTTGCTGCAGGCCATGGCCATTGCTTCTTGTTCTATTTCAGTGGACATGTAGAACAATTGTCACCATCCTCTTTATAAAAGTGCTTAACACATTTGAAGATTTATCAGGTTCTTTCTCATTTTCTTTTCTCGAGACTGAACATGCCCAGTTTTTTTAACCTTTCCCCCATAGGTCAGGTTTTCTAAATCTTTCACCATTTCAGTAGTTCTCCTCTGGACTCTCTATATTTTGTCCACATCTTTCTTAAAATGGGGCTCCCAGAATTGAATACAGTACTTCAGCTGAGGCCTCACCAGTGCCAAGTGGAGGAGGACAATTACCTTCCACATTTTACAGACAACACCCCTGCTAATAATCCCCAGAATATTAGAGGAGATTACTTGTAACTGGAGGATATTCAAGATATATGGTCCTTATCTGGGGTTATGTGGGGTTACTTATTGTGACAAAGTCAAGCTGGATGTCTGCTGGAAGGTAGCTGTGTTAGCCCTAGAACTTTAAAGTCCCTCTTCCCTACTAGCTGAGACAGGGTTACCTCAGGTCAATTAGAGACACCTGAATCCAACTAAGGGCTGCCCTAGGCCTTTAAAAACCCCTCCTCTGGTTAGAGAAAGGGGGAAGAGAGAGAGAGAGAGAGAGAGAGAGACACACACACACACAAGCTGCTGCCAGGCTAGTGGTAGCAGGGAAATAAGCTGCTCCAGGGTGAGAGGCTATGCTCCTTGCCATAGGGGAAACAGCCAGACCTGATTGCCTGCTAGGGGAAGGACTGACATCCCAGGGCAACCAAGAGGATGACACCCTGCACCAGCAAAGAGGCAACGAAAGGTACCCCCTTGGGGTTTTTTGTTTACAAGACTGTTTCTTTTTGTTTGGTGGAGGATCACTCCTTAGGCTGACCCTGAGGCCTACCCTGAAAATACGACCAAGAGAGCATAGAAGGGGGGAGGCAAACCCTGCCCCGAATGGGGCAGATTACCCCAGACTCACCATCGCCAGAGGGGGAAGTGATAAGTCTGGCGGGATGAAGGAGATGCCTTGCCACAGTATGTGCATCATGACCCCGAAGACAGAGAATTTGAACATAGTATCTGTTGGTCTGCCCTGGCTCACCACGTGCCTCTGACTGACAGCATAAATGGAGAGGTGGACTGACTCTTTCTAGTTCCTTCTCTACCACGAGTCAGATAAGATCCAAAGCAGAGGAGAAGGGCATATAGCGCAATACAGATAGGAACCACTCATCTCAAAGATCCTCCAGTTACAGGTATGTAAACTTTTCTTCAAGTGATGGTCCCTATTGTATTCCACTGCGGCTGATCGACAAGAATATCTAAGGAGGAAGATGATGCAAGGATGGCTGAACAGAGTACCACTGACTCAGTAAATGACTGCTTCATGGAGTAGCTGGTACGGGAACCCACAAAGGGAGAGGCAACTCTAGATTTAATCCTGAGTGGAGCGCAAGAGCTGGTCCAAGAGGTAACTATAGTAGGACCGCTTGGAAATAGTGACCATAATACAATAGCATTCAACATCCCTGTGGTGGGAAGAACACCTCAACTGCCCAACACTGTGGCATTTAACTTCAAAAGGGGGAACTATACAAAAATGAGGGGGTTAGACAAAAGTTAAAAGGTACAGTGACTAAAGTGAAATCCCTGCAAGTTGCATGGGACCTTTTTAAAGACACCATAATAGAGGCCCAACTTCAATGTATACCCCAAATTAAGAAAAACAGTAAAAGAACTAAAAAAGAGCCACCGTGGCTTAACAACCATGTAAAAGAAGCAGTGAGAGATAAAAAGACTTCCTTTAAAAAGTGGAAGTCAAATCCTAGTGAGGCAAATAGAAAGGAGCACAAACACTGCCAACTTAAATGCAAGAGTGTAATAAGAAAAGCCAAAGAGGAGTTTGAAGAACGGCTAGCCAAAAACTCCAAAGGTCGTAATAAAATGTTTTTTAAGTACATCAGAAGCAGGAAGCCTGCTAAACAACCAGTGGGGCCCCTTGATGATCAAAATACAAAAGGAGCACTTAAAGATGATAAAGTCATTGCGGAGAAACTAAATGGATTCTTTGCTTCAGTCTTCACGGCTGAGGATGTTAGGGAGATTCCCAAACCTGAGCTGGCTTTTGTAGGTAACAAATCTGAGGAACTGTCACAGATTGAAGTGTCACTAGAGGTGGTTTTGGAATTGATAAACTCAACATTAACAAGTCACCGGGACCAGATGGCATTCACCCAAGAGTTCTGAAGGAACTCAAATGTGAAGTTGCGGAACTATTAACTAAGGTTTGTAACCTGTCCTTTAAATCGGCTTCGGTACCCAATGACTGGAAATTAGCTAATGTAACGCCAATATTTAAAAAGGGCTCTAGGCAATTACAGACCGGTAAGTCTAACGTCGGTACCGGGCAAATTAGTTGAAACAATAGTAAAGAATAAAATTGTCAGACACGTAGAAAAACAAACTCTTGAGCAATAGTCAACATGGTTTCTGTAAAGGGAAATCGTGTCTTACTAATCTATTAGAGTTCTTTGAAGGGGTCAACAAACATGTGGACAAGGGGGATCCGGTGGACATAGTGCACTTAGATTTCCAGAAAGCCTTTGACAAGGTCCCTCACCAAAGGCTCTTGCGTAAATTAAGCTGTCATGGGATAAAAGGGAAGGTCCTTTCATGGATTGAGAACTGGTTAAAGGACAGGGAACAAAGGGTAGGAATTAATGGTAAATTCTCAGAATGGAGAGGGGTAACTAGTGGTGTTCCCCAAGGGTCAGTCCTAGGACCAATCCTATTCAATTTATTCATAAATGATCTGGAGAAAGGGGTAAACAGTGAGGTGGCAAAGTTTGCAGATGATACTAAACTACTCAAGATAGTTAAGACCAAAGCAGATTGTGAAGAACTTCAAAAAGATCTCACAAAA
>RQSS01039901.1:0-10498 GCA_003846335.1 Cuora mccordi | reverse complement strand
TGTGAGTTCAGCTCCCACCATGGGGGCGGGGAGGAGAGCGCCTGGCTCGCTCTGCTGTCTGGGTGCTTGCTCTGGTGGCAGCTGCCCTGCCAGCCACTCACCACCCTGCTCACCCTCACCTTCTGCTGCCCCTGGTCTCTCCACTGTGACCTCTGCTGGTCGCTCTCTTGAGGCTCCACCCAACTCTCAGTGACTGTCAGCTCTTAGTGGGGAACCCTCAGTGCTGAAGCAGGCTGGGCAGAAACACTGTCTCACAGCAGGTGATTTCAGCTCTAGTGATCACTGAAACCAAAAAGAGTCCTAATGGAGCCTTAATTAACTCTATCTTTGAAGAGTGGTGAGGGGCAGATTAAACCATGCCTAAACCTCTTACACAGAGCCCACATCCCCTCAGCAGGAACACCCATCTCCACCCCCTCTCACTTTTGATAGGGGTCTGGTGTCTGAGCCCCCTGGTTAGTGAGTTCAGTTCAGTTGTGGGTGATCCCCTCAGTCAGGGCAGGCTACGCACAGTTCTGCTGCCCTTTACTCAGACAATCAGGACAACAACATTTCACTACCCTGCATTCAGTTACTACAGTGATTTGTAACCAGCACCAGCCCACACAGCTCTGTCTGCTGGATACCTAGGCAGAGTGGGTGTGTTCTTGTAAACACCATCTGGTCCTGAAGCCTTACCCCCTCCCCAGCTCATCACTAGCTGTCAGGGGACAGCTCATTCCCACCTTGCTTACCTCTTGTCATAGGTTTCACCCCCACTCTGAACTTTATGGTACAAATGTGGAGACCTGCATGAGATAACCCCTAAGCTTAATTACCAGCTTAGACCTGGTTGCTGCCACCACCCAAATCGTTTAAAACATCTGTTTATGGGTCATTTGGGAAACTCTGTCTTCCCCCCCCCCAAAATCTCTCCCTCCCAAGTACTGTAACCCTTCCCTGGGTAACCTTGAGAGACTTCTCCACCAGTTTCCTGGTGAACACCGATCCAAACCCCTTGGATCTTAAAATAAGGGAAAAAATCAATCAGGTTCTTAAAAATAAGGCTTTTAAGTAAAGAAAAGGGGTAAAAGAAATACCTCTGCAAGATTAGCATACAAGCTACTCTCACAAACAGATTTAAAACACAGAGGATGTTCCCATGGGCAAAAACCTTAGTTACACAAAAGAAAACCCAATTTGATTATCCCTCTAATGCAAAAAGACAAAGTCACGGAAGGAAATAAACATAAGCTAATTGATTCCTTCTCTAATACTCACTACCCTGGTTGATTCCTGGATCTTTTCACTGCAGCACAGAACTTAAAGAACAGAACAAAAGAAGAACTTCCCACCTTCCTCTTAAAAGATCTGGTCCCCCCATTGGTTCCTCTGGTCAGGTGTCAGCTAGACTAGGTGAACTTCTTAACCTTTACTGTCTGTTTATGACACCTCTAGCTAGTTCAGCCATCTGACTGTCAGGGCCGGTGCAAGGATGTTTCGCGCGCTAGGCGAAACTTCCACCTTGCGCCCTCCCTCCCCCTGCGCCCCCACTCTGAGGCGCCCCCCTCCGCGGCAGCTCACCCCCCGCCCTGAGGCACCCCCCTTTGCCGCAGCTCCCCACCCTCTGCCCTGAGGCACCACCCCCTCACCCCAGCTCACCCTTGCCCCGCCTCCTCCCCAAGCACGCCGTGGCTGCTTCACTTCTCCCGCCTCCCAGGCTTGCGGCGTCAAGGGTGAGCTGGGGCGGGGAGTTCCCTTGCATGCTGCCTCCCCCCCCTTACTTGCCACAGGCGGCCCTCCTCGCGCTCCCCTGCCCAGCTCCCTCCGCCTAAATGCCAGCGGCGACCGGGGCGGCCAAAGAAAATGGCGCCCCCCAAATGTCAGTGCCCTAGGCGACCGCCTAGGTCACCTAAATGGTTGCACTGGCCCTGTTGACTGTGCATCCTCAAGGTTCAGTCTTCTAACGGCTCTCTGCTGCACCACGTGTGACTGTATTGCTGCCCCACGGGCACACTGAAAAGTTCAGGCTAAGCCACGTTTCTGCATTGCCAGCGCCAGGAATGAGGATCTGAATCTGCTCCCCAGGAGGTTCCTGCCAGCAGTGCGGTGGGTGATCTTTTTAAGTGCTTTAGTGGGAGCAGTAGGTCACACTGCCGTCCAGTCTGCCTAATTAGGTGACAGCCTAACTAGGTGAGAGCTGGCTGGGAGGGGAGGGGCAAACTTCAACATTGCCCAGTGATTAGCCTGGTCAGTGGTGGGGAGCCCTTGACAGGCAGTTTCTGTGTGCAGAGACCGGTCAGATTGCAGTGTTCCCCAGCGACATGAGAGATCAGATGCACAGGAACCTCCCTGAGTGTTTATTCCCTTGGATGTTTGCAGGCTCTGACATCTCAGAAGTGGCTCAGCTCCGACTGGTGAACGGGCCGAGTCGCTGTGCTGGGAGGGTCGAGGTGTTTCACAACCAGCAGTGGGGAACTGTGTGTGATGACAGCTGGGACTTACAGGATGCTGGAGTCATCTGCAGGCAGCTGGGCTGTGGGACGGCGTTATCAGCACCAGGAGGGGCTCGATTTGGGCAAGGATCTGACCGTATCTGGCTGGATGACGTCAACTGCACAGGGACAGAAGCTGCCCTCTCCGATTGCTGGGCTCGGCCTTGGGGAGACAATAACTGTACCCACGGAGATGATGCCAGTGTTGTGTGCTCAGGTAACTTGCATCCATCATGTCACTGTGGGTGGTGCAGGGATCGAGCTGGGAAGGTTTCAGCACAGACCCAGCTCTCCTGTCTGAGTCAGTGCTGACCCCAGTGCCCCAGCATGGGGCTAAGGTCCTGTACTGCAGGGAGCTGGTTTGGGGTCACAATAAGTGTCGCTCTTCCCATGGTATCAGTGCTGACCCCATTTCCCTCACACAGTTCTACATGTCTGTGCTGCAGAGAGCGGGATGGGGGCTCAGTAGGGGGCGCTCTCCCCTCGCAGTCAGTGCTGAGCCCAGTGCCCCAGCACAGCACTTAGAGCCTGCGCTGCAGGGAGAAGTAACATGCGCCTCAGTGAGAGACCCTCCCCGTCGCTGATCGCTCTGATCCCTCTGCTGGGGCACTGGGTAACCGTAAATCCCATTTGGGGGTTGAATAGATCCTGCAGCAACTCAGGGATCCCTTTATGAAGTGTGGGGTTCCTATCCCCGTCACTCCGGGTGATTTCCATCTCAGCTAATTACCCCTGAACCTCTAACATCCCCCACCCACAGCTGGGACTGGAGACAGGGTTCTTCCTCACTTCCTCTCCTACACAGCCCATGAGTTTCTGTGCCCTGTCTCTCATCTACCCTGTTCCACCCCAGAGCTGGCTGCATGGTAGTGGTGGGGAGTAGGGCTGTCAAGTTATTAAAAAATATAATTGTGATTAATTGTGAGATAAAAAATTAATCATGATTAATCACACAATTAATCGCCCCTTTACACAATAATAGAATACCATTTATTTCAATTTGGGGGATTTTTTCTTCATTTTCAAATATATTGATTTCAGTTATAACACAAAATACAAAGTGTACAGTGCTCACTTTATATTTATTTTTAAGTATAAATATTTGCACTGTAAAAAAGAAACAAAAGAAATGGTATTTTCAGTTCACCTCATACAAGTACTGCAGTGCCAGCTCTTTATCAGGAAAGTTGAACTTACAAATGTAGAATGATTTACAAATAATAACTGCAATCAAAAATAAAACGATGTAAAATTTTAGATCCTACAAGTCTATTCAGTCTTACATCTTGTTCAGCCAATTGCTCAGACAGACAAGTTTGTTTACATTCGCAGGAGATAATGTTTACAGTGTTACCTGGAAGTGAGAAGAGGCATTCATATGGCACTGTTGTAGCTGGTGTAGGAAAATATTTATGTGCCAGATGCTCTAAAAATTCATATGTCCCTTGGTGCTTTGAGCACCATTCCAGAGGACACGTGTCCATGCTGATGATGGGTTCTGCCCGATAACGATCCAAAGCAGTGCAGATCCACAAATGTTCATTTTCATCATCTGAATCAGATGCCAACAGCAGAAGATTGATTTTCTTTTCTGGTGGTTCAGGTTCTGTAGTTTCCACATTGGAGTGTTGCTCTTTTAAGATTCTGAAAGCCTGCGCCACACCTCATCCCTCTCAGATTTTGGAAGGCACTTCAGATTCTTACCCCTTGGGTCGACTGCTGTAGCTAGCTTTAGACATTGCAAATAAGAAGCAGGCAGCATTATCGCCCGTAAATGTAAACAAACTTGTTTGGCTGAGCGATTTCCTGAACAAGAAGTAAGACTGAGAGGATGTATAGGCTCTAAGTTTTCCATTTTGGGGGTTGGGGGTTGTTTTTTGAGTGCAGTTATGTAACAAACAAAAATCTACATTTGTAAGTTGCACTTTCACAAAAAGAGATTACACCACAGTACTTGTATGACGTGAATTGCAAAATACTGTTTTATTTACCATTTTTACAGTGCAAATATTTGTAATCCAAAATACAGTAAAGCTGTTTTTTCCAGCACTTCACCAACCGGAAAGCTCTATAAATCAGCATTTCTGATTTTCATTGAAATGCCGGTTTATAGTCGGGCTGGCGGTTGGAGTGCAGGAGGGGGCGTGGAGCGCAGGCTCTGAGAGGGACTTTTGGTGGGGGAGGGGGCTTAGTATGTGGGAGGGAGTGTGGGGTGTTGGATCTGTGAGCCACTCACCCAGGCTCTGCCAGCTCATAAGTGGAGGCGCGTCAGGCGGCTCTGTGTTCTCCCTCACCCTCCATTGCCGGCTTCACAGCTCCCATTGGCTGGGAACCATGGCCAATGGGAGCTGTGGGGGAGGCGCCTGCGGGCGGAGGGAGCGCGCCAAGCCCCCTGCCGCTCTTCCACCTAGGAGCAGCCAGGACAAGTTGCCGCTTACAGAGATCCGCCCCCGGATCCGGCAGCCTGCACTCCATCCTGCGCCCCAGCTGCCTGTCCCAAGCCCCCTCCCGCACCCAAACTTCCTCCCAGAGCCCATGCTCCACATCCCCTCCCGCAGCCCAACCCCCAGCCCCACACTCCCTCCTACCCCCAAACTCCCTCCCTCTTAGTTAACTGGCATTTTTCATTTACCGGCACCCCCCATTCCTGTAACATGCCAGAAGAAACAACTTTAACTGTAATAATATAAAGCGAGCACTGTACACATTGTATTCTGTGTTGTAACTGAAATCAATATATTTGAAAACATAGAAAAACATCCAAAATATTTAATAAATTTCCATTGGTATTCTATTGTTTACCAGTGTGATTCAAACTGTGATTTAATTAGTTTAATCACCATTAATTTTTTCAGTTATTGGTGTGAGTTAACTGTGATTAATTGATAGGGAGTGAACCCCAAACAGGCTGTTGCAGAGGCGGTTTGGACCTGTCAGTGGGAGGCGCTATGTTCTTCTTTGAGCGATTGGTCATGTGCATTCCAATAGGTGTGCGAGCACCGCACGCATGATCGTCGTAAGGTTTTTCCCCTAGCGGTACCCGTCGGGTCCGCTGTGGAGACCCCTGGAGTGGCGCCTTCATAGCGGTGTATATAGGTCCCTGCCAACCCACCGCTTGCTCAGTTCCTTCTTACCACCAGTGATGGTCGTTGGAGCAGCTCAGTCTCTTGCATTCGCAAGTGCCTACCTAGTGGTTCCCTTTTCTTAGTTGTAGATAGTTAATAGTTGGTTATATAGTAGTTTCTAGTAAGTTGGGCTGACTTTAGGGGGCTTTCCCCACCCCAGTTTCCGTAGGCACCTGGGCCTGCCTCAGTCACAGGGGTTTATGGCGTGCGAGAGGTGTGTGAAACCTATGCCCACAAGCGATCCGCACGCTCCTTGTCTCAAGTGCCTGGGAGACAGTATCAGACAGACAAGTGCCCAGTTTGCAGGAGCTTCAGACCCAGGACTGAGAGAGAGCGGGACTATCATTGAGAGCTCCTCCTGATGGAGTCGGCCCTTCGCACCCAGCCGGCACCGGAAATGGCACCGGCATCATTGGTGCGCAATGCCCCGGCCTTGGTGTCCTGGCACCGAGAAAGGACTCCTCCAAGGAGCACTGGCACCGCTCCCCTGCTCATAAGGAAAGTGTTACCAGGCGGCACCGCTCACAGTCCCCGGTGCTGCCTAAGCAAAATAAGATGGACAGGGGTCGTTCCCCCGTCAAGAAGCCGTGAGAGGATTCCAGCGGGGTGCGTCCTGTGGCGGGACACCCACAGTCTCGACCTCAAGACCCAGCGTTGTTGACTCTGGCCAACCGGAGACCCATCTGGTGCTGGTGAACTCCCTGACTCGGGAGGATTTGAAGGAAAAGCTCCACCTCCCCTCCATGCCGGACACCTACGAGGCAGCATGGGACCTTACTGCCATGACGGCGCAGTCCCCGGCCTCGCAGGTGCAAACTCCGGCACCGCAAGCTCAGGCACCATCAGCGGCACTGACGAGAACCGGCTGCAGCATCTATGGCAGCGCTGCATATGGCTCCGGCACCGGTTTTGACACCGATGGCGGCAGCGTCCCTGGTTCACCATCGCAGCAAGCCCATAATGTTATGGCACCGCTCACCATCACCCTGGTACCGCTCCCCAGAACCGTCGCACTCTGCCACACACCCCCACCCCCCCCGTGGTCAGGCACTGAGTACTCGTCCAAGTCTTCTGTCTCTTGACGCAGCCAGTACCGCTCCCACTCCCGGCACTGCAGAGCTGTGGACTCATCGTCACTGGCGGTCTCCTGGCCACCCCAGTGGTAGGGCCCAGTACAATGGCCCTTTTGGACTCCTTGGACCAATCATTAGACTCAGGGTCAGGCCCCCAGCAGTGTCAGTGGCTCGCCACACCCCCAGGGCTCCTGAGGAGTCCTCACGAGACAGGGACTCTGGGCCATCACACTCAGGCGCAGCACCAGAACCAGTGCCACCAGCTATACTGGAGCCACCTCCTGTTACAGCAGGACCAAGGCAACTGACCCAGCCTCCAGAGAGCCAGAAAGGCAGGAAGACCCAGTCCCACGGGCCTCTTCCTCCTTCTCGCCAGACACCACCACCACCCGTCCAGTGACAGACACCAGGGGACACCAGGACCTTCTTAGGAGAGTGGCCCTAAACCTGAATCTCCAGGCAGAGGAGGTTATGGAGGAATCAGACATGACGGTGGACATCCTTGCCCCAGAGGGTCCATCTAGGATGGCCTTGCCCCTGATAAGAACAATCCAGAACTCTCCTAGGGTGCTCTGGCAGATTCTGGCCTCAATACTAGCTACCACTAACGGGGTGGAGAGAAGCTATTTTGTGACACAGAAAGGGTACGGGGTGCTAAGAAGCTGGACCATTTTGGGCCAAAGGCCTACTTGACCACGGGACTCTAGCTTCGAGTGGCCAATCAGCAAGTGGTACTCAGCCACTATGCTTTCAATTCCTGGAGCTCGGTAGCAAAATTCCAGGAGTTGCTCCTGGCTGACTCATGCAAGGAGTTTAGCATGCTCCTTGAGGAGGGCAGAGTGGTCTTGAGAACCTCCCTGCAGGCCGTGTTAGAAGCGGCAGACTTGGCAGCTTGTACTGTGGCCACCACCATTACAAGGAGGCGCAGCGTGTGGCTCCAGGTGTCAGGGATACCACCTGAGGTCCAGTACACGATCCAGGACCTCCCCTTTGACCGTGCAGGCCTGTTTGCCCGAAATACAGACTCTCGCCTGCACGGCCTTAAGAAATTGCGGGCGACTTTAAAGTCTTTGGGTGTCCACACCCCTGCACCCCAAAGAAAGTCATTTAAGCCTCAGCCCCCATCTCACTTCTACTCTGGTCCTCCGAGGTGAGACTCATCCAGGAGACAGGACAGGAATAATAGGAGGCGCCCGCCACAGTCCTCCTCAGGCCAAGGCCAGGGTTCGGCCAAACAGCCCCAAGCCCAAAGCTAAACTTGAAGATGCAGCTGAGGACAAAGCATCAGTATCGAACTCAGATCCTTACCCTCCCTTTGTGAATCGATTCTCCTGCTTCTACCATGCTTGGTCCAAGATCACGTGAGATCACTTGGTCCTGAGCACAGTATGGATGGGACATTCTATCCAATTCTGTTCCCTCCTGCCCTCCCACCCTCCTTCCCTGTTCCTCTTCAGGGACCCTTCTCACAAACAACTTCTCTTGCAAGAGGTGCAATCGCTCCTCGCTCAAGGGGCAATATAGGCGGTTCCTCAGGAGTTCAGGGGCAAGGAGTTCTACTCCCACTCTGGCCTATCCTGGATCTGCAAGACCTCAACACGTTCATGGGGAAGGTGAAGTTTCGAATGGTCTCTCTGGCTGCCACCATTCCTTCCCTGGATCTGGGGCACGGTACGCCGCCCTCCACTTGAAAGATGCGTACTTTTATATCTCCATTATCTGGTCCCACAGACGTTTTCTTCGTTTTGTGGTCAGCGGCCAGCACTACCAGTTCAGGATGCTCCCGTTTGGGCGGTTGAGTTACCAGATTTGCCCGTTACTTTGGGGTACGCTCATTTATTCGGGTTTCTCTTCGGGGTGGGGTCTGTAATTCTAACAATGTGCTGCTTGTGTCACTTGTGTTTTCATGTGGAGCTCTACTTCTCCCTGCTGCAAGTCCTCTCCCAGTGGAGCTCTCCTGCAGGACCTCGGTTCCCCAGGGCCGGGTTTCCCCAGCCCCGGAACCGGATGAACACACCCACACATACATTAACAGAGGAAATCTGAGAGGACCGGGTCAATCATAATGGGTCAGCTTGAAAGTGCTATGTCTCTGGACTCACTGGGCTGGATGAAGCAGGACTTTCAAGCTGCCTCCCCTTATATGCCCCTGGGCTCCATGGACTGGGTCAAGCAGCACGTTCAAGCTGTCACCCTTATGCGTCCCAGATTCAGCACGTCCCTATCCCCACTCTCACAACACAATTGTACTGGCGGTAACCTACTGGATGAGCAAACCCCACCGTATTTTGGGCGCTGCAGGGATCTTTAGCTTAGGTAAAAGCAGCGTTGCTGTAGAATAAATGGGGGCAGCTAAGAACACAAAAGAGTAAAGTTCAGCAAGAGAGAGAGAAGCAACCAGCTTAACCATACAAGTTATTTATTGAATAATAGGGATCACTACACAAGGAGGCTAAACCACCATAACCTACATTATTAAAGGTTAATACCTAAGGCAGAGAGGAAAACAGAGAGAGAGAAAGAAGAGGATCTCACCGTTCCCAGGTGATGGTGGTAGCTCAGGTTCCCAAGGGCAGGAGACAGGTAGAGCCCCAGCACGATCAGTCAGGAGATGGAGTCCCAGTGGAACTGATGCAGAGCTTGGGTTTATGCATCAGAACACTTACTGGAGGATGAGTGGGGATTTTTGTAAAGAAAATACAATGGTTCAAGGGAGAACACTAGATTTGTTTATAGGTAAACTGATGACTCAAGGGTTTTCTTTAGGCTAGACAATAGGAGCTGATCACTCTTGGCTATGGGTGGGGTTTTCTTCCAGGGAGCTCCCAATGCAACTAGGCTGCTTCAGTATTTTGAATATCAATCAAGGATTCATTACTAGAATTGGTCTGATAATTGATGAGCTGAGTGTGTGCAGCCATAGGTTCATTAACATCTGGAGCAGAGACTCCCATGATGCAGTGCGTTCCTGCTTTTCTGGTCCCAGAGTTCAGTGCGGTTCTCTGTTCTCCATTCTGTATGCAAATTGAGATGCTTCCCTGTCCCATCTTTCATGCAGATGAGGCTAGGGGAGTTGTCTCTGTTCTTCATTCTTTATGCTAATTGAGATGTCTTAATCTTGTCACCCTTGTCAGGAGGAGTCTAGGTGTGTCTCCCAACACCCTTCACTGCTCTCTGCAAGTCTTTTCTCTGATGGGTTTGGTTTAAGCAGAGACTGGTGGAGTGGGGTTTCTTTCACGAGTCAGACAGGCTGGATACTGTGCCCTAGTTCCCCAAAAACACAGAGCTGACTGGTATCAGCCGTGGCAGCCTTCTTCCGCAAACGTCAGGTGCAAGTATTCCCATACTTGGACGACTGGCTCTTCAAGGCCAAGTCGCAAGCACACGCTGCAGAGCATGTGTCTCTGGCTCGGGCCACCTTCCGCAGGCTGGGCCTCATATTGAATGTGCCCAAATCCACACTAGCCCCGGCACAGAGAATAGAATTCATAGGAGCTCTCTTGGACTCCACGCAGGCCAGGACGTTCCTGCCCGAGCTTCCTTTCCAAGCACTCATGGACATTATTGAAAACCTTCACTGATTTCCCACAACCATGGCCAGAAATTGCATGAAACTGTTGGGGCATACGGAGGCCTGCACATATGTGATCCAGCACACCAGGTTACGCCTTCAGCCCCTCCAGGCGTGTTTGGCATGAGTACACAGGCCAGGCAGGGACCCACTGGACCGGATAGTTACCCTTCCGCCTCGCATTCTCGAGTCTCTCCACTGGTGGCTGCTGTTGTGTATTTGGTTGTCATGGTTTCTGTTGCTATGGCAACTGAG
>ML123506.1:593320-607898 GCA_003846335.1 Cuora mccordi | reverse complement strand
ATCAAACTGACTGCTGAGCTTTGTCCATGTCCGCCTGCGATGCAACAGGTAATTAGGTTAGATGGGGTGAGTTTCTCCCAGGAAAGATAGCACTGTTGTGTCTCAGAAATTGCATCTAGTTTTTCTTTTGTTCTCTCTACACCAGTGTCAAGCTTTTGAAGAAAATCAGTGATCATGATTTATTTCCTTTTTTGCAGGTGATTTTACTGTCACTGTGCATGTTGCTCCTGCAGTTGTCTTGGTTGGGCAAGCTGTGACATTGTCCTGCCATCTCACAGGCCAGGTCCCCGCTAACATTCAAGTGCATTGGTACAAATTGGAAAGGAACAAAAATACGACGTTATATTTTTACAATAGCACAGAAAAAGGAACTGAGTTGGGCCGGGCTGAGGACCGGCATAGGATCAAAGGACAATATGGGAATGGAGTCGTTAGGGTGAAGCTCTTTCCAGTGCAAGTAGAAGATAATGGGCAGTATGTGTGTGCCGTGACAAGCGATGGTGTCTATCAAGAAGCTATAGCCCAAGTGACTGTTCCAGGTAAGCATGGAAATGTTGATACAAATGTGTTGCTGGCAGGGAACAATGCTGCACTGATCACAGTGGCGCTGATTCTCCATTGCCTGCCCTGTGTGTAGCAGCTGTATTTCCATTTAATCCTTTCCTCCCAACAGGGAGGGTTCATCAGCTGGCAGGGGAAGGAGAAACACTCACGTGTGTGCAATGTTATGGCAGGTGGGCGGAGGAAGTGATGAACTGGGAGTCAGAGAAGCTTCAGCAGTTTGATGTCCATCTCCCACAGTATATGCAAATTATACCCAGTGTATGCACACAGCATGGATACCTCATGTACCTTTCCCTCTGGCTTTTTGCTGGTGGCATGTGCAATCGTCATTCCCCTGCCTTGTGTGTGCGGCTGTTGTACAACAGCAATAAAACGACTAAAGCACAGGGGGAAATCTGGGCCATTACCTCCTGTCACACACACACATGCACCCAGGCAGTACATCAGAGTCACTGTTCACCTGAGGTTTGTACACACTGCGTCTGATTCTCAGTTACACTAAGGCCCTTTTACGTGGAAATGAACTGCTGACATTACCCCTTGTACAGAGAAAGGTCTCCCTGGCCAGTGCAGAGCTGATGTAAGGGCTCTGTAGTGGCCTTGCTTCCGGACGTGGTGTAAGGGGCATGTCAGGATTGTGGCAGAGGGAGCAGGCTAAGGGCTGGTAGGGGTATGGCTGGAGCACACTGTGCTTTGGCTAGGCTCTGCTTCCCAGGGCTCATAAGGCACCATGGGAAACAAAGTGTAAGTTAGAATAGCCCTAAAAGCTGCTCTGACTTAAATTGGGACCTAGTGGGGCCCCTAAATATGCCCAAAATATGGACAGCACAAAGGTGGTTCTCCCCTTTTCTGAAAATACTGTTTCCTGACTAACCTGCTGCCATCCCAAAAGGGAAGCTGTCACATGCATGCGACGAAGTCATGTCTACATACAGTTTGGGATCAGCTGGTGAAGTGTTTGGTGATCTTTTGAGGGGAAATCTCTCTATGAATTTAAGATACTTTGAAATGCAAGATTATAGTTCAGTGCAGATTCAATAGGACATGGCGACTGTAATGATGGTGATCATTCATCATTAGCACTCTTTGGTTGGTTTGTTAGCTTGTTCTTCAGCCTGTTTAACATTTTTTGAAATTGGTTTTCACTCTAGTATTTGGATCTGCACCTCGCCTAACTATAGAACATCAGCAGAATAATTCAACCACTCTGAGGTGTGCGTCCCAACGGTGGTACCCACAGCCTGAAGTACGCTGGACTGACAGCACTGGACAAAAAATAACTGCTATAGCTGAAACAAGAATCCAGAAAGATGTGACAGAGCTGTATCAAATCCACAGTACGCTCAGGGTAGCAGATACTGCTTCTGACACCATCTCATGCACTATAATAAACCCCTTGCTGAAGGGGCACCGCAAAACAGTTATTGCAATTTCAGGTAGGAGATGTAGTACCATCAAAGCATTATTCCTGCTCTTACTTACAAATTAGGGCTAAACGGACCTGCCTTGTGGCCAGCCAGACCGTTCAAAGCTTGCCTACACAGAGCACAAACACGCATTATTGGGGTGTGATTTCTAAAGCACATTAAAGTGTTGCACATTAATTAGCACATGTAGACCGCAGCCGGTGCTCACTAAAGTTTCCCAGTTGTCCTTTACCTTATTATTGTTTCAAACAATAATATGGTAAACCAAAATCAAACCAGAGCCTAAACCAAAATGGAACCAGATTGCTGGCACTTAAAATTAAAAAGGTCTAAATATAAGATGGGTGAACTAGAGTGCCTCGTATTAAATGAGGATATTGATATAATAGGCATCACAGAAACCTGGTGCCAGGGCCGCCCGAGGGGAGGGGGGTCTAGTGAAGCAATTTGCTCCGGGCCACACAGGGGCCCCCACAAGACTATAATATTGCAACATTTTTTTATGGAAGGGGCTCCCAAATTTGCTTTGCCCCAGGCCCCCTGAATCCACTGGGTGGCTCTGCCTGGTGCAGTGAGGATAATCAATGTGACACAGTAATACCAGGGTTAAAATATATCGGAAGGACAGAACAGGTCGTGCTGGTGGGGGCATGGCACTATATGTGAAAGAAAGCGTAGAATCAAATGAAGTAAAAATCTTAACTAAATTGTACTATAGAATCTCTATGGACAGTAATTCCATGCTTGAAAAATAAGAATATAGCAGTAGGACTATATTACAGATCACCTGAATAGGATGATGTTAGTGACTTTGAAATGCTCAGGGAGATTAGAGAAGCTATTAAAATAAAAAAATGTAATAATAATAATGGGGATTTCAACTATCCCCATATTGACTGGGTACATATCACCTCAGGACAGGATGAAGAGATAAAGTTTCTTGACACCTTAAATGACTGCTTCTTGGAGAAGCTGATCCTGGAACTCACCAGAGGAGAGGCAATTCTTGATTTAGTCCGAAGTGAAGCACAGGATCAGGTCCAAGAGGTGAATATAGCTGGACCGCTTGGCAATAGTGACCATAATATAATTAAATTTAACATCCCTGTGGTGGGAAAAACGCCACAGTGGCCCAACACTGTAGCATTTAATTTAAGAAAAAGGAACTACGCAAAAAAGACGGGGTTAGTTAAACAAAAATTAAAGGATACAGTGCTAAAAGGGAAATTCCTGCAAGCTGCATGGAAACTTTTTAAAGACACCATAATAGAGGCTCAGCATGAAGGTATACTCCAAATTAAAAAAAATATAGTAAGAGAAACAAAAAAGAGCCACCATGGCTAAACAACAAAGTAAAAGAAGTAGTGAGAAGCAAAAAGGCATCATTTAAAAAGTGGAAGATAAAATCCTAGTGAGGAAAATAGAAAGGAGCATAAACTCAGTCAAATGAAGTGTAAAAATATAATTAGACAGACCAAAAAAGAATTTGAAGAACAGTTAGCCAAAGACTCAAATGTAATAGCAAAAACATTTTTAAATACATCAGAACTAGAAAGCCTGCTAAACAACTGGTAGGGCCAAAGGACAATCGAGATGCTAAAGGAACACTTAAGCACGATAAGGCCATTGCAGAGAAATTAAATGAATTCTTTGCATCGGTCTTCATGGTTGAGGATCTGAGGGAGATTGCCAAACCTGAGCCATGCTTTTTGGGTGACAGATCTGAGAAACTGTCCCAGATTAAGGTATCATTAGAGGAGGTTTGTGAACAAATTGATAAACTAAACAGTAATAAGTCTCCATGACCTGATACTATTCACCCAAGAGTTCTGAAGGAACTCAAACGTGAAATTGCAGGACTCACTAACTGTCATCTGTAGCCTCTCATTTAAATCAGCTTCTGACTGCTTTGAGCAGGGTGTTGGACTAGATGATCTCCTGAGGTCCCTTCCAACCCTAATAATCTATGTTTCTGTGACTGGAGGATAGCTAGTACGATTCCAATTTTTAAAAAGGGCTCCAGCAGTGACCCTGGCAACTACAGGCCAGTAAGCCTCACTTCAGTACTAGACAAACTGGTTGAAACAATCGTCAAGAACAAAATTGTTAGACACACAGATGAACATAATTTGTTGGGAAATAGTCAATATGGATTTTATATAGGGAAATCATCCGTCACCAAAGGCTCTCAAGCAAATTAAGCAGTCATGAGATAAGAGGGAAGGTTCTCTCATGGATTGGTAACTGTTTAAAAGATAGGAAAGAAATGGTAAGAATAAATGGTCAGTTTTCAGAATGGAGAGAGGTAAATAGTGGTGTCTCCCAGGATCTGTACTGGGCCCAGTACTATTTAATATATTCATAAATGATCTGGAAAAAGGAGTAAACAGAGATACAAATGATACAAAACTACTCAAGATAGTTAAGTCACAGGCAGACTGCGAAGAGTTACAAAAGCATCTCTCAAAACTGAGTGACTAGGCAACAAAATGGCAGAGGAAATTTAATGTTGAGAAATGCAAAATAATGAACATTGGAAAACATAATCTTAACTATACATATACAATGATGGGGTTTAACTTAGCTGTTACCACTCAAGAAAGAGAACTTGGCGCCATTCATAGAATCATAGAATATCAGGTTTGGAAGGGACCTCAGGAGGAGATCTAGTCCAACCCCCTGCTCAAAGCAGGACCAATCCCCAATTAAATCAAGTCTGACCTTAAAAACCTCTAAGGAAGGAGATTCCATCACCTCCCTAGGTAACCCATTCCAGTGCTTCCCCACCCTCCTACTGAAAATGTTTTTCCTAATATCCAACCTAAACCTCTCCCACTGCAACTTGAGACCATTACTCCTTGTTCTGTCATCGGCTACCACCGAGAACAGTCTAGATCCATCCTCTTTGGAACCCCCTTTCAGGTAGTTGAAAACATCTATCAAATAACCTCTCATTCTTCTCTTCTGCAGACTAAACAATACTAGTTCCCTCAGCTTCGCCTCATAAGTCATGTGCAACAGTCCCCTAACCATTTTTGTTGTCCTCTGCTGGACGCTTTCCAATTTTTCCACATCCTTCTTGTAGTGTGAGGCCCAAAACTGGACACAGTACTCCAGATGAGGCCTCACCAATGTCGAATAGAGGGGAATGATCATGTCCCTTGATCTGCTTGCAATGCCCCTACTTATACAGCCCAAAATGCCATTAGCCTTCTTGGCAACAAGGGCACACTGTCGACTCATATCCGGCTTCTCGTCCACTGTAACCCCTAGGTCCTTCTCTGCAGAACTGCTGCCTAGCCAGGGGCGGCTCTAGGCACCAGCTAAACAAGCAGGTGCCTAGGGCGGCAAAATATAGGGGGCGGCATAAGGCTGGGGCCCCAGCTCATCCCACCGCTGCGAGCCGAGGAGCGGCCCATCCTCTGCAGCCGGGGCAGGGCCCCGCTACTGGCTCTTACTTAGGAGGATGGGGGGGGGTGGCCACTGACCGCGGGAGAGCGGCGTGAACAAGCCGAGCAGGAGCAGTCCGTCCTCTGCAGCTGGGGCAGGGCCGCGCTACCGGCTCCGCTTGGGGGAGAGGGATGGCCCCTTACCGGTAGCGCGGCCCTGCCTGGCTGCAGAAGACAGGCCGCTCCTCCTCCGCTTGTTCGCGCCAGGGCCGACATCCCCCCAGTGCCTCAGCGCGTCCTAAACAGCGCTGCAGCCACGTGGCTCCGGGGGGGGTTGAGCTCCACCCCGCTCAGAGCCGCGTGGTCAGGGAGCGGGGCTGCGAGCTCCGAGCCGAGAGGCTCCTCCCCTTACCACACAGCTCAGAGCGGGGAAGAGCTCAGCCCCCTCCAGAGCCATGTGGCTGCAGCGTTGTACAGGGCCGCTTCTCGACTTGCACGGTGAGACGCGGGTAAGCGGCCGGGGCCGGGGGGTTGGCTAAGGTGCAGGGAGTCCCGGGGACACTCAGGGGGCCCGGGGGGGGCCCCCCCGCCGGGGGGGGGGGGCGCCCCGGGCCCCGGCCCGGGGGGGATTGATTGGGGTGGTGACTGGAGCTGAATCTGCCTCGGGCCAGATCTGCAGCAAGGTAAGAGTTGGGCCAGGCAGGAGGGTTTTGTTAAAATTAGATGTTAAAATTACATTAGTAGGAAATGGTTTTGTTTCACTAACTACAAATTCTCTGTTTTCATTTTTTAAAAATTTTAAACAGTCAAAACAAAACTGCAAAGTGCAAACATATGTAAAAGCAAAAAAAAATTCAGGGGGGTCAGCCAAAAATTTTTTTGCTTGGGGCAGCAAAAAACCTAGAGCCGGCCCTGTGCCTAGCCATTTGGTCCCTAGTCTGTAGCATTCTTCCATCCTAAGTGCACGACTCTGCACTTATCCTTGTTGAACCTCATCGGATTTCTTTTGGCCCAATCCTCTAATTTATCTAGGTCCCTCTGTATTCTATCCCTACCCTCCAGCATATCTACCACTCCTCCCAGTTTAGTGTCATCTGCAAACTTGCTGAGAGCGCAGTCCACGCCATCTTCCAGATCATTAATGAAGGTATTGAACAAAACCGGCCCCAGGACCGATCCTTGGGGCACTTTGCTTGATACCGGCTGCCAACTAGACATGGAGCCATTGATCACTACCCGTTGAGCCTGACGATCTAGCCAGCTTTCTATCCACCTTATAGTCCATTTATCCAGCTCATACTTCTTTAACTTTCTGGCAAGAATACTGTGGGAGACCGTATCAAAAGCTTTGCTAAAGTCAAGGAATAACATGTCCACTGCCTTCCCCTTTTCATTATGGATAGTTCTCTGA
The DNA here is from genome assembly GCA_003846335.1 of Cuora mccordi. Taxonomy (NCBI): domain Eukaryota; kingdom Metazoa; phylum Chordata; order Testudines; family Geoemydidae; genus Cuora; species Cuora mccordi. The sequence goes on along the minus strand of ML123506.1, from coordinate 601,107 downwards.
AATCATCCACTCAATATGCAGTGGCAGTCAAAAAAGTGAACATTATGTTGGAAATCATCAAGAAAGGGATACATAATAAGATAGAAAATATCATAATGCCTCTATATAAATCCATGTTACTCCCACACCTTGAATACTGCATGCAGATGTGGTCGCTCCATCACAAAAAGGATATATTAGAATTGGAAAAAGACAACAAAAATGAGAAGGGGAATAGAAGATCTTCCATATGAGGAGAGATTAATAAGACTGGGACTCTTCAGCTTGGAAAAGAGGCAACTAAGTGGGGATATGATATGATAGAGTTCTGTAAAATTATGACTGGTATAGAGAAAGTAAATAAGGAAGTGTTATGTACTGCTTTTCATAATACAAAAACAAGGGGCTACCAAATGAAATTAATAAGTAGAATGTTTAAAACAAACACAAGTAAGTATTTTTTCGTGGAACGCACTGTCAACCTCAAGAACTCCTTGCCAGACGATATTGTGAAGACAAATACTATAATGGGGTTCAAAAGGGACCTAGATAGATTCATGGAAGATAGGTCCATCAATGGCTATTAGCCAGGATGGGCAGGAATGGAGTCCCTAACCTCTGTTTGCCAGAAGCCGGGATTGGGTGACAGTGTAGGTCAACCCATCTGTTCACTCCCTTTGGGGCACCTGACATTGGCCACTGTCAGAGGACAGGATACTGGGCTTGATGGACCTTTGGTCTGACCCAGTATGGCTGTTCTTATGTTAACAGTAATTCAGGAAAGCACACTAGGGAACTTTTAGTTTGCATCGTCAAGGTCTACACACATCAATTAATGCACAACACATTGGTGCATTTTATTAATCACTCTCCCATTGTGCGCATTACCCCACTGTGTAGACAAGCGTTTGGTGCAGCATAGTGAAGACCTGTACCACTCAGCATTTCTTTTCAAATACTATTTTTGAGATCACCACAGATGTAAAAGTTAGTATAGCTCTGATTCTTTTTTTACTTATCTGTGTATATATTAGGAGTGAATCCCCCGAAGCTATTGAATTTACACTATTATAAAAAGAGTATAAATAAGAGGAGAATTAGGTCTGTCCTCTTTTTCACTCACTCTCCCTTACACATTAACATGAGTCATTATGTGCTGCTGGTGCAATTATAACCCCCTGAACATTTTTCAGGTTTCTTTGATGTGGAGGCAGAACATGACGTCATTACCGCTGTAATTGGAGAAAATGCCGTTCTTCCCTGCCGGCTGATTACGAAACATCTGCCCCCCAGCATGGAGCTGCAATGGAGGAAAGTTGGACCTGGGAAGGATGAGACAATCTATCTCTACCTCTATGATGAAAGCAGCCCCCTGGTTAATTCTTATCCACAGGATGACAAATGCTCAATGGGTTATTTATCTCCAAATGGAGTCAACAGCAGAGAATGGCTCAGGAAGAAATATGAAAAAAAGGCAGAAGTTTTTAAAGGAAAGGAGTTTGGGAAAGGAAATATTTCTCTGCAACTGAACAATATCCAGGTGGAAGACAAAGGGAAATATGTATGTTCTGCCACAGCCAACTCATTTCACAGAGAGATCATCATTGAAGTCTTGGTTACAGGTAAGAAAGGCCTAGAATTGGAGAAAGTAGCTTTATCAAACTCTATTATTCTGTCTCCCAAGGAGCCAGCACAGACTTTTCCTTTCTCCACAGCACATGTTATTGGTTTGTCTATTATTGTTTTAAAACTCCCAAATAATGGAATTTCCACTTTTTCCATTGGGTAGCTATTAGATGGTCTAACACATGTCACTGTGAGATCAGTTTCCTGATTTCAGAAGTGATTTCAGACTGTCTGCTGTTAGAAGAGATCCCAATAATAATCACTCTCCCCTTTATTTGCTTTTAAAATACCAATTCTTGGAGCTGTATTATTAAATCTATCTTCTAAACATTAAAGTGATGTTAGAATGTAATTTAAACTACTATTTAATAAGCCCTTTTGACGCATTCTTAATTTTACAAGAGAGTTTGTTAGCATCCTAAGAACAGGAGAACCTTCAGCCATAACGACATAGAATGAAAGAAATGTGGGGCTGGAAGGGACCTCAAGAACTTTGTGAGAGTTATTATGGCAACAATTTGTTTACAATACAGAACAGATGTTTTTCTTTCCACACTCAGGTTGAAAAAAAAAACATTTTATACCATAAGGATAAAATTTTCGAAAGTGGTAAAATGATTTATGATCTTGACTCCCATTTTCAAAAGTTAATGAGCTGTTGTATACACAGAAAAAAAACTCTGGACAATTAATTCGAATTAACTGAAGTTTGAGTGCAAAGTGGATTAGTTAAATTTCATTAACCCCTTGTGTGAACATCCTTATTCACATTTTAAATTACCTGAATTTGATTTGTGAACTAAGCTAAATCAAATTAAGGCCACTTTAATTCTGAATAAGAATGTGCACATGTGTTTACTGTTGTTTAACTAATGCATTTTAAAAGTTGATCCAGATTAACTTTCCTGAGTGTCCCCATGGAGACAAGTCCTTAGATACTTTATAGACTAAGTCCCATTAACTTTCCAGGAAACTTAGGTTAGGTCTACACTACAGATCTACGTCAGTATAACTATGTCACACAGGGGTACTGAAAATCCACACCCCGGAGCGATGTAGTTATATTGACCTAACACCTAGAGTAGAAAGTGATATGTGGGTGTTTCTTCATTTTACTAGGGCTCCCAGCTCCCTTAAAAGGGAGGGCTACCTCTGCCCGATTGCAGCCTGAATTCAGAATCAAAACTGTCACTGGCAGCAGGGGAATTTCCCATCCCCTGCAGTCCCTGACTCCCTGCCAATTTTGTTGTGTGTCACAGGAGGCAGAGGCTCTTTCAGTCCCCACTGTGGCAGAGCCAACTCTCCGAGGGAAATGCCAACATTGTGTTTCATGTAGCTTCCTTCCCCCCACCCCCACCCTGGCTTGTGGCTTAAGCCTCTTCCCTGCTGCTTGCTAATTGGAGTGGCTTGTCTTCCCTCCTGGCATGCATTGGTTCGTGGGTTCTTTATTTCAGCACCCTGTGCTTGGGACATACAGATGCTGTCTCTTGGGAAAATGACTAATGCTACTTATCTATTTACAAGAAATATAACCCAGCACATGAACAACACAATACTTTAATGTTCCTGCCCCTTTTGCCTCCCCTGTTGGTGGCCCTGCCAGTACAGACCGCCAACAGGGGGAAGGGGCAACGACGTTAAAGCGGTCCTTTGCCGCAGCAGTGCTTTGAGGATTCCCCTACCCCCACCCCCTGTCGGTGGCCCTTCTGGTACGGACCCTACTGCCAACAGAGGAGGCAAAAGGGGCAGGGACATTAAAGCGCTGCCACAGCAGTGCTTTAATGTGGGCTGGGTATGGGCCGGTGCGGGTTCTTAGCGGTACGGAGTACCGGCCTGTACCAGCTCACTTTTACCCCGGCTCTAGGGAAGCAACATAAGAACAGCCATATTGTTTCAAACCAGTAATACATCCAGCCCAGTATCCTGTCTTCTGACAGTGGCCAGTCTCTGATGCATCAGAGGGAATGAACAGAACAGGGCAATTTATCTAATGATCCATTCCCTAACATCCAGTCCCAGCTTCTGATAGACAGAGGCTTAGGGACACCCAGAGTAGTGGGTTGCATCCCTGACTATCTTGGCTAATAGCCATTGAAGGAGCTATCCTCCATAAACTTATCTCATTCTGTTTTTTTTTAACCCCATTATATTTTTGCCTTTACAACATACCTTGGCAACGAATGCACAGGTTGGCTGTGCATTCTGGGAAGCAGTAATTCTTTTTGTTTGTTTTAAACCTACTGCCTATTAATTTCATTGGGTGACCCCTATTTATTGTGTTATGTGAAGGGGTTGTCATAAACATACAGTTAAGGGTTAATTCCTCTTTGACCTGTAAAGGGTTAAGAAGCTCACATAACCTAGGTGACACCTGACCAGAAGGACCAATAAGGGGACAAGATACTTTAAAATCTGGAAGGGGGAAAAAAGTATTTTGTCTGTGCTGGGTGTGTGCTTTTGCCAGAGACAGAGAAAGAAGGAGCCATCCCACTGCTATAGGGTGGTGAGTATTTAGAGAAGGAATGTATTAGATTACTTTTATTTTCTATTTGTGATTTCTTTTGCAAATAAGAGAGAGGATAAATTTGGGTTCTTTGTGTAACTTTAAAGTTTTGCCCAGAGGGAAAACCTCTGGGTTTTGAATCTGATGTCTGTGAGATTATCTTTCATTCTAATCTTACAGAGGTACTCCTTTCACCTTTTTCCTTTAATTAAAATTCTTCTTTTAAGAACCTGATTGATTTTTCATTGTTTTAAGATCCAAGGGTTTGCATCTGTGTTCGTCAGGACTAATTGGTGAGGGGGATTCTCAAGCCTTCCCAGGGAAAAAGGGTGTAGGGGCTTGGAGGGAGGAATTATTCTCAAGTCTGCCCAGGAAAGGGGGGGTTAGGGACTTGGGAGTTATTTGGGGAAAGGCAGAATTCCAAGTGGCTCTCCCTAAATATTTGGAACACACTTGGCGGTGGCATCTTACTGTTAAACTAAACTGGTAAATAAGCTTAGGGGGTCTTTCATGCAGGTCCCCACATCTGTACCGTAAAGTTGAGAGAGGGAAGGAACCTTGACGGGGTAAATAATGCTTCCTTATTTACTTTCTTCAGCGATTCATGATTTTATAGACTTCTATCATATCCCACCTCGTCGTCTCTTTTCTAAGCTGAACAGTCCCAGTCTTTTTAATCTCTCCTCATATGGAAGCTGTTCCATACCTGTAATGATTTTTGTTGCCCTTCTCTCTACTTCTTCCAATTCTAATACAAACAGTGATCAAGGTGTGTGAGTACCATAGATTTAGATATGTCATTATGATATTTTTTTATTATTATCTATTCCTTGCCTAATGATTCCTAATATTCTGTTAGCTGTTTTGACTGCCACTGCACATTGAGTGGATGTTTTCTGAGATCTACAGTGACACCAAGATCTCTTTCTTGAGTGGAAACAACAAATTTACCACCACTCCCCCCATTTTGTATGTGTATTTGGGATTGTGTTATCGACTTTTCATTGCTTTTCATTTATCAACCTTGAATTTAATCTGCCAATTTGTTTCCTACTCATCCAGCTTTGTCAGATCCCTTTGTAATTGGGCTATTGGGTATTTTGGGACAAGCACCCCTCCTCCCCCCCCGCCCCCCTTTTGTGCAGACCTGAGCCTGTTGGCCAGCTCTAACCAAGGCTATGAGATCAGGGCCCCTGACAGGATAGGCAGGGAGATGCTTATTTTGTGAATTCCACTTTGCGGCCGCTGGGGATTACACGTGAGTGAGAGCTCCGAGCTGCTCATTAGCTGTGGAGCTGCATCAGGATTTAGCTGGCTTTGTGCCTGCTTACCAGAGAAATGTAGACACCATGCAGACTTTGGTCACCTATGGGGTTAGTTGGTAGATGAAATTTGGGTTTGAGAATGTCAGTGATGCCTCAATGCTGGATTTAGGCACCTAAAGAGGCACTGAGATGGCTATGTTCTTCTGTGAATCTGGTGCCAAGTGACTGATTCACAATCCCTGAAGTGAACAGAAAGTCTCCCATTGACTTCAGTGAATTTGGATCTGGTCCTGGGCCATCCTCTGATTTTGTATCACTATAAGGGAGGTTTCCTGTGTCTTCCTTGAGGCCTCTCTCTTCTGGGACAGAATCACATGTAGAAACCCTTGTGTCTGTTTCATAGAACAGAACCAGGGGGAAAATGTGAACTTTACAGTCACACATTTGAAGGGATATCAGTTTGTGCTCTTGCCAGAGAATTATAATTATGTAATCAAGGGCCCAGTTCTTCTCCCAAGGAAATCAATGAAAAGATTTACATGAGAAGGAGCAGGATTAGGCTCCTCATCAGATCATACAGTGAATATAATGAAAAGTGTTTGTGTCTTTGCAAACAGGGGCTGCTAACAGGAAGTTTCCAGAGGGAGTTCCCCAGGTGAAGGAGGAGCAAATACAGGACCCTTGGGGTAAGTGGCCGTCTGTAATGTGAGTTTGTGTTTGGGGGTTACTTGCTGTGTGCTGAGCTTTTGTTTGTTTATTTGTTTGTTTATTTGTTTGTTTGTTTGTTTGAAAGACTGTGTGCTGTGGCCGGCAGTTGGAAGCTGAGAGCTTCTAACCAAGGTTTGAAATCTAGAAGCCTCTGTTTATTGGCTGAGCCTTAGTCAGAGGGTGAGGCTATCAGGAAGGCCAGGGCTTTATAAAGTAGCGAGCAAGTGACTAGGGAGCTTTGCAAATAGGGGCCACTAAGAGGGAGTTTTGAGAAGGAGTTTGGAAGGGGAGCGGGAATTCTTTACATTCTTTAAAACCTTTAACTTAAACTATAATCAAACTTTGTGATTTAAACAATAACCCTGTCATTAACCTAGGTAGCTATAGGAGAGAATGCAGGCAGAAGCCCAGCAGCAGATTGGGGGCTATCTGGTTTATTGCACTGAGTGCAGCATGTATGATTACCTGCTCTGTGGGTGGCTGGTATATGTGTGTATTCAGTCCAAGGAGCTTCTGGCCCTCAGAGACCAAGTGCGGGCTTTGGAGGCGAGGGTGGCGGAACTGGAGGAGCTAAAGGAGGCAGAGAGGTATGTTGATGACACTTTCTGAGACACTATAGATTTGTCCCACCTCCGGTCAGACAACCCCTGCGCTGTTAAGGAGGATGAAAATCTGGGAGGAGTACAGCAGTCAACGGGAGCAGAGGAAACCTTCCCATAGTTGGGACCCTCCTTCCTGATGATGTTGGGGTATCCTCTCGCACTGAGGTTACCTCTCTTGTGGGGGGGAACTCCAGTCACTAGGAAAAGGCAGGTGATAGTAATGGGAGATTTGATCATTAGAAACATAGATAGCTGGATTTGTGATCACCGGGAGAACCATATGGTGGCTTGTCTGCCTGGTGCAAAGTTTGCAGATCTCTCGAGGCATTTAGGTAGACTTATGTGTACTGCTGGGGTGGAGCTGGTGGTAATGGTACATGTAGGAACCAATGAAATAGGGAAGGGAAGGAGAGATGTCCTTCAGGCCAAATTTACGCTGCCAGGAAAGAGACTGAAATCCAGGATCTCTAAGGTGGCATTCTCAGAAATGCTTCCAGTTCCACACACAGGGCCAGGCAGGCAGACAGAGCTTCAGAGTCTCAATGCGTGGATGAGATGATGGTGTAGAGAGGAGGGGTATAGATTTATTAGGAACTGGGGAAACTTTTGGGATAAGGGGAGCCTATACAGGAAGGATGGGCTCCACCTAAACCAAAGTGGAACCAGACTGCTGGCACTTAACATTAAAAGGGTTGTAGAGCAGTTTTTAAGACATGGGGGGAAAGCCGACTGCTGCAGAGGAGCATGTGGATTGGGCACAGACTTCTCTTAGAGGAAAGTCTATTGATAGAGATTCTCTAGGTTATAGTCAGGAGGAGAGGATGGAAGAGGATAAAGAAGGGGTCACATCAGACAAGAAACATTCACATAAAAAAGAATCTGACACATCAGAAAAGGGCAGACAAATAAACAGTGACAAGTTTTGAAAGTGCTTGTACACAAATGCTAGAAGTCTAAATAATAAGATGGGTGAACTAGAGTGCCTTGTGTTAAAGGAGGATATTGATATAATAGGCACCACAGAAACCTGGTGGAGGGGGGACAATCAATGGGACACAATCATTCCGGTGTACAAAATATATCAGAAGGACAGAACAGGTCGTG
>ML123506.1:577869-593220 GCA_003846335.1 Cuora mccordi | reverse complement strand
CCCCCCCCCAGTGGCACTATATATGAAAGAAAATGTAGAATCAAATGAAGTAATAATCTTAAATAAATCCACATGTTCCATAGAATCTCTATGGATAGTAATTCCATGCTCTAATAAGAATATGACAATAGGTATTTATTATCAGACACCTGACCAGGATAGTGATAGTGACGGTGAAATGCTAAGACAGATTAGAGAGGCTATCAAAATAAATAACTCAATAATAGTGGGGGATTTCAATTATCCCCATATTGACTGGGAACATGTCACCTCAGGATCAAATGCAGAGACAACATTTCTTGATATTTTAAATGACTGCCAAGTTATGTTCTCCTATGTGTCTGACAATTTTATTCTTTACTATTGTTTCAACTAATTTGCACAGTACCGACATTAGACTTACCGGTCTGTAATTGCGGGGATCACCTCTAGATCCCTTTTTAAATATTGGTGTTACATTAGCTATCTTCCAGTCATTGGGTACAGAAGCCGATTTAAAGGACAGGTTACAAACCATAGTTAATAGTTCCGTAATTTCACATTTGAGTTCTTTCAGAACTCTTGGGTGAATGCCCTCTGGTCCCAGTGACTTGTTAGTGTTGAGTTTATCAATTAATTCCAAAAGCTCCTCTAGTGACACTTCAATCTGTGACAGTTCCTCAGATTTGTCACCTACAAAGGACGGCTCAGGTTTGGGAATCTCCCTAACATCCTCAGCCATGAAATCTGAAGCAAAGAATCTATTTAGTTTCTCCACAATGACTTTATCGTCTTTAAGCGCTACTTTTCTATCTCTGTCATCGAGGGGCCCCACTGTTGTTTAGCAGGCTTCCTGCTTCCGATGTACTTAAAAAAAAACATTTTGTTATTACCTTTGGAATTTTTGGCTAGCCATTTTTCAAACTCCTCTTTGGCTTTTCTTATTACATTTTTACACGTAATTTGGCAGTGTTTATGCTCCTTTCTATTTACCTCACTAGGATTTGACTTCCACTTTTTAAAGGAAGTCTTTTTATCTCTCACTGCTTCTTTTACATGGTTGTTAAGCCACGATGGCTCTTTTTTAGTTCTTTTACTGTGTTTCTTAATTTGGGGCATACATTGAAGTTAGGCCTCTATTACGGTGTTTTTAAAAAGCACCCATGCAGCTTGCAGAGATTTCACTTTAGTCACTGTACCTTTTAATTTCTTTTTAACTAACCCCCTCATTTTTGCATAGTTCCCCTTTTTGAAATTAAATGCCACAGTGTTTGGCTGTTGAGATGTTCTTCCCACCACAGGAATGTTAAATGTTATTATATTATAGTCACTATTTCCAAATGGTCCTGTTGTTATTACCTTTTGGACCAGCTCTTGTGCGCCACTCAGGACTAAATCTAGAGTTGCCTCTCCCCTTGTGGGTTCCTGTACCAGCTGCTCCAAGAAGCAGTCATTTAAAATATCGAGAAATTTTGTCTCTGCATTTCGTCCTGAGGTGACATGTTCCCAGTCAATATGGGGATAATTGAAATCCCCCACTATTATTGAGTTCTTAATTTTGATAGACTCTCTAATTTCCCTTAGCATTTCATCATCACTATCACTGTCCTGGTCAGATGGTCGATAATAGATCCCTAATGTTATATTCTTATTAGAGCATGGAATTACTATGCATAGAGATTCTATGGAACATGTGGATTCACTTAAGATTTTTACTTCATTTGATTCTACATTTTCTTTCACATATAGTGCCACTTCCCCCCGACCCTCACGGCCTGTTTTGTCCTTCCGATATATTTTGTACCCTGGAATGATTATGTCCCATTGATTGTCCTCAGTTCACCAGGTTTCTGTGGTGCCTATTATATCAGTATCCTCCTTTATCATGAGGCACCCTAGTTCACCCATCTTATTATTTAGACTTCTAGTGTGTACAAGTGTGTACAAGCACTTTAAAAACTTGTCACTGTTTATTTGTCTGCCCTTTTCTGATGTGTCGGATTCTTTTTATGTGAATGTTTCTTGTCTGATGTGGCCCATACTTTATCCTCTTCCATCCTCTCCTCCTGATTATAACCTAGAGAATCTCTGTCAATAGACTCTCCCCTAAGAGAAGTTTGTGTCCGATCCACATGCTCCTCTGCAGCAGTCAGCTTTCCCCATCTCCTAGTTTAAAAACTGCTCTAGAACCTTTTTAATGTTTGGTGCCAGCTGCCTGGTTCCACTTTGGTTTAATTGGAGCCCATCTCTCCTATATAGGCTCCCCCCATCCCAAAAGTTTCCCCAGAACTGCGACAAGTTCATTTACTGGACAGTGAACTTGTCAACATCTAGTTTAATAGATGGCCTGACTTGGTTCCCAGTCTCAGGTTCAGGGCTCATGTCTTGCCACAGTCCCCGTGATCCAGGCTCGCTCTGTCAACTACTGGGTGGTGGAAGAGGTGGAGGGAGGAGAGAAAGAAAGAAAGAAAGTGTTTCAGTGAAGTCAAACATTTTTGTTTCCACCTTGTTAAAATGGAACAGTTTGATTGTTTTTTTCATTTTGAAATGACTTTTTATTTATTTTTTGAGACAATGACCCTCATAGACACTTATGCTCCACTGGAGCCTGGACATTGTGAGTCAATAGGCGGATGCTTGTGAGACAGACCATTAAACTGCATGGGAGCTGGATTCAGACTATAGAACTTAGTCCTGCACAGAACCAGAATGGTCCAAACCTCTCAGATTTCCCAGCTACATTCACCTCTTTGATTCTACTTTTTCCCAATTGCTCCCAACCCCTGCATAGTTAGTGTCACATACCTTATAATGTCATGAAAGTTTTAGCAGAAAAAAAATGAAGTACAATTTTTTCTTGGTTTGAAAAATTAAGAATTTTGAGGTCATTGTAACATTTCATGTTCAGAAGCAAATGAGTAAGTCTGCACCGACTTTATGTCCTTTATGCTCAGATACATGAGGAAAATGTAACACTTTCATGTAACATGCTGACCCTGTGCCTCTTTCACAGACCAAATTCCTGAAGAAATTGTTAAGGTTCCATTTAAGTACACAATCACATGGGGGCAGAGTGGTGGTGTCAGAAAAAATGAACATCACTTATTCCAAGACATGAACCTTCCTTCATTGATTTCAGTGTTGTCTTCCATTGGCTTCACTGGGAACAGTACTGGGCCCCTAATTGGAAAGCAATAAAGTACATATATTGAAAAGTGTTCCTTTTGGTTTTCTTTTGCAGCCCAACTCAAGGAGGAAAATGGTAAGTTGGCTTCTGCAGTTTGGAAGGGGAAGGGTCAGTGATTTCCCCATTTTCCTTTTGCAGTGAGTGGGAGGAGAATCTGGGTATTTCTTACTGGCAGACTGGAACTAATCAGAGGAAAGAAATGATCATTCATCCAATGTTAAGCAACAACAAAGATGAGTGCCTTGTATTAAATGAGGATATTGATATAATAGGCATCACAGAAACATGGTGGAATGAGGATAATCAGTGGGACAAAGGGTACAAACGATATCGGGAGGACAGAACAGGTTGTGCTGGTGGAGGAGTGGCACTATATGTGAAAGAAAGTGTAGAATCAAATGAAGTCAAAATTTTAAATGAACCAAACTGTACCATAGAATCTCTGTGGATAGTAATTCCATGCTTTAATAATAAGAATAGAGCAGTAGGGGTATATTACCAACCACCTGATGAGGATGGTGATAGTGACTGTGAACTGCTCAGGGAGATTAGAATAATAGAATATCTGGGTTGGAAGGGACCTCAGAAGGTCATCTAGTCCAACCCCCTGCTCAAAGCAGGACCAATCCCCAACTAAATCATCCCAGCCAGGGCTTTGTCAAGCCTGACCTTAAAAGCCTCTAAGGAAGGAGATTCCACCACCTCCCTAGGTAACCCATTCCAGTGCTTCACCACCCTCCTAGTGAAAATGTTTTTCCTAATATCCAACCTAAACCTCCCCCACTGCAATTTGAGACCATTACTCCTTGTTCTGTCATCAGGTACCACTGAGAACAGTCTAGATCCATCCTCTTTGGAAACCCCTTTTGGGTAGTTGAAAGCAGCTATCAAATCTCCCCTCATTCTTCTCTTCCGCAGACTAAACAATCCCAGTTCCCTCAGCCTCTCCTCATAAGTCATGTGCTCCAGCCCCCCAATCATTTTTGTTGCCCTCCGCTAGACTCTTTCCAATTTTTCCACATCCTTCTTGTAGTGTGGGGCCCAAAACTGGACACAGGACTCCAGATGAGGCCTCACCAATGTCAAATAGAGGGGAATGATCACATCCCTCGATCTGCTTGCAATGCCCCTACTTATACAGCCCAAAATGCCGTTAGCCTTCTTGGCAACAAGGGCACACTGTTGACTCATATCCGGCTTCTCCACTGTAACCCCTAGGTCCTTCTCTGCAGAACTGCTTCCTAGCCATTCAGTCTCTAGTTTGTAGCAGTGCATGGGATTCTTCCGCCCTAAGTGCAGGACTCTGCACTTGTCCTTGTTGAACCTCATCAGGTTTCTTTTGGCCCAATCCTCTAATTTCTCTGGGTCTCTCTGTATACTATCCCTATCCTCTGGCGTATCTACCACTCTTCCCAGTTTAGTGTCATCTGCAAACTTGCTAAGAGTGAAGTCCACGCCATCCTCCAGATCATTAATGAAGATATAGAACAAAACCAGCCCCAGGACCGACCCTTGGGGTACTCCACTTGAAACCAGCTGCCAACTAGACATGGAGCCGTTGATCACTACCCATTGAGCCCGACAATTTAGCCAGCTTTCTATCCATCTTATAGTCTTATTAATGCCTATTAAAATAAAAAACTCAGTAATAATGGGGGATTTCCATTATCCCCATATTGACTGTGTACATATCACCTCAGGACAGGATGTAGAGATAAAGTTTCTTGACACCTTAAATGACTGCTTCTTGGAGAAGCTGATCCTGGAACCCACCAGAGGAGAGGCAATTCTTGATTTAGTCCAAGATAGAGCACAGGATCAGGTCCAAGAAGTGAATATAGCTGGACTGCTTGGAAATAGTAAGCATAATATGACTAAATTTAACATCCCTGTGGTGGGGAAAACACCACAGTGGCCCAACACTGTAGCATTTAATTTCAGAAAGAGGAACTACACAAAAAAGAGCGGGTTAGTTAAACAAAAATTAAAGGGTACAGTGTCAAAAGTGAAATCCCTGAAATCTGCATGGAAACTTTTTAAAGACATCATAATAGAGGCTCAACTTAAATGTATACCCCAAATTAAAAAAATATAATAAGAGAACCAAAAAAGAGCCACCATGGCTAAACAAGAAAGTAAAAGAAGCAGTGAGAAGCAAAAAGGCATACTTTAAAAAGGGGAAGTTAAATCCTAGTGAGGAAAATAGAAAGGGGCATAAACTCTGGCAAATGAAGTGTAAAAATATAATTAGGAAGGCCAAAAAAGAAATTGAAGAACAATTAGCCAAAGCCTCCAAAAGTAATAGCAATTTATTTTGAGTACATCAGATACAGGAAGCCTGCAAAAAAAACAATACAGCCAATGGATGATTGAGATGCTAAAGGAGAACTCAAGGATGATAAGGCCAAGGCAGAGAAACTAAATGAATCTTTTGCATCGGTCTTCACCATTGAGGATGTGAAGGAGATTCCCAAACATAAGCCATTCTTTTTAGGTGACAAATCTGAGGAACTGTCCCAGATTGAGGTGTCATTAGAGAAGGTTTTGGAACAAACTGATAAACTAAACAGTAAAAAGTCACCAGGACCTGATGGTATTCACCCAAGAGTTCTGAAGGAACTCAAATGTCAAATTGCAGAACTACTTACTGTAGTCTGTAACCTATCATTTAAATCAGTTTCTGTACCAAATGACTGGAGGATAGCTCATGTGATACCAATCTTTAGAAAGTGTTTCCAGAGGTCACCCCGGCAATTACAGGCCTGACTTCAATACCAGGCAAACTAGTTGAAACTATAGTAAAGAACAGAATTGTCAGACACATAAATGAGCATAATTTGTTGGGGAATAGTCAACATGTTTTTTGTAAAGGAAAATCATACCTCACCAAACTCCTAGAATTTTTTGAGGGGGTCAACGAGCATGTGGACAAGGGGGGTCCAGTGGATATATTATATTTAGATTTTCAGAAAGCCTTTGACAAGGTCTTTCACCAGAGGCCTTTAAGCAATGTAAGCAGTCATGGGATAACAGGGAAGGTTCTTTCATGGGTTGGTAACTGGTGAAAAGATAGGAAACAAAGGGTAGGAATAAATGGTCAGTTTTCAGAATGGAGAGAGGTAAATAGTGGTGTCCCCCAGGGGGTTGTACTAGGACCAGTCCTATTCAGGATATTCATAAATGATCTGGAAAAAGGGGTAAACAGTGAGGTGGAAAAATTTGCAGATGATACAAAACTACTCAAGATAATGAAGTCCTAGGCAGACTGCATAGAGCTACAAAAGGATCTCTCAAAACTGGGTGAATAGGCAACAGAATGGTAGATGAAATTCAGTGTTGATAAATGCAAAGTAATGCACATTGGAAATTATAATCCCAACTCTACATATAAAATGTTGGGGTCTAAATTAGCTGTTACTACTCAAGAAAGAGATCTTGGAGTCACTGTGGACAATTCTCTGAAAACATCCATTCTATGTGCAGCGGCAGTCAAAATGCAAACAGAATGTTGAGAATCATTAAGAAAGGGATAGATAATAAGACAGAAAATATCATCTTGCCTCTATATAAACCCATATCTTGAATACTGCATGCAGATGTGGTAGCCCCATCTCAAAAAAGATATATTGGAACTGGGAAAGTTTCAAAAAAGGCAACAAAATTACTAGGATATGGAACGGCTTCCATATGAGGAGAGATTAATAAGCCTAGGACTTTTCTGCTTTGAAAAGAGACAACTGAGGGGACCATGATTCAGGTCTATAAAATCATGACTGGTGTGGAGAAAGTAGATAAGGAAGTGTTATTTGCTCCTTCTCATAACACAAGAATTAGGGGTCACCAAATGAAATTAATAGGCATCAGGTTTAAAACAAACAAAAGGAAGTATTTCTTCATACAATGCACACTCAACCTGTGGAACTCCATGCCAGAGGATTATAAGAGGGTTTAAAAAACAGCTAGATAAATTCATGGAGGATAGGTCCATCAATGGCTATTAGCCAGGATAGGCAGGGATGGTGTCCTTATCCTCTGTTTGCCAGAAGCTGGGAATGGGCGACAGGAAATGGATCACATGATGATGATTACCTGTTCTGTTCATTCCCTCTGTGGCACCTGGAATTTGCCACTGTCGGATGACATGTTACAGGGCAAAATGGACCTTTTGTGTGACCCAGTATGGCCATTCTTATGTTCTTAAGACAAATATGTAACATGTGGAGGTGTATGTCCTTTTAGAATCATAGAATATTAGGGTTGGAAGAGACCTCAGGAGGTCATCTAGTCCAACCCCCTGTTCAAATCAACACCAACTAAATCATATCAGCCAGGGCTTTGCTAAGCCTGGGCTTAAAAACCTCTAAGGATGGAGATTCCACCAGCTCCCTAGGTAACCCATTCCAGTGCTTCAGCCCTCCTAGTGAAATACTTTCCTAATATCCAGCCTAGACCTTCCCCACTGCAACCTGAGATCATTGCTTCTTGTTCTGTCATCTGCCACCACTGAGAACAGCCTAGCTCCATCCTCTTTGAAACCCCACATCAGGTAGTTGAAGACTGCTATCAAATCTCCCCTCACTCTTCCCTTCTGCAGATTAAATAAACCCAGTTCCCTCAGCCTCTCCTCATAAATTATGTGCTGGACTCTCTCCAATTTGTCCACATCCCTTCTGTAATTGGGGGACCAAAACTGGACACAATACTCCAGATGTGGCCTCACCAGTGCTGAATAGAGGGGAATAATTACTTCCATCAATGTGCTGGCAATTCTTCCAGTAATACAGCATTTTTGCAAAGCAATAGCTGGATTACAATAGCGAGTTTGCTTTAATTTCTCAGATGATCAAACACAGTGGGGTTTTTGTCAGGGAAATGTTTAGCAGCTTGCTCTAGATTGCACCAAGCAACTTTATGTAGAACTCAAACCACCCTGTGGGGTTTAATACCCTGCCCCAAGGGGGAACTCTTCACAGTGAAGTGCAAGAGCATCCCCTTAGATGGGAAATGTCTGCTGGGAACTTCAGGGGCCTTCACTGTACTTCACTGTAACCTCTCCTGATGAGGAGGGCTCTCCCCTCACACAGCAGAGTGCAGAGCATCCTGGAATCACAGCAAAGCTAAAAAGTCTGCTGGAAGCCAGGCATCATGCTCAGTGATCCTGTGCCTTTCTGAGAGAAGAGTGCCCTGACCTTCCCTGCCCTTGGTATCAGGGTGCTGAAGATGCTGTCCCCCTCCATGCCTGGAATCTCCAGGAGGAGCTGTTAATCTCTTGAGGCACAATCCCACCCAGAGCTCCACAGGGCGGTACAGTTTAGCAACCCACTCACATTTCCTGACACACAGCTAGGCCTATCCCACAAACATTGTCTGTGATGGGACTAGGTGGAATTTCTGTCTCAGCAAAGCTGTAACCCCTTGACTGGAGCTCACACATTCCCTTCAGTAGGAAAGTGATCACTAGGTTCCAAACCAGAGGACATGGGGATAATCTTAATTAGGACTATAGGGGTTATATTAGCTCTGTATTTCACTCTGTTGCTGGAATACTGAGTGCAGTTCCGCTGTCCTCAATTTAAGAAAAAAGTTGTCAAACTGGAGAGGGTTCATAGAAGAGTACCAGAATGATTAAAGGATTAGATAACATGTGTTATAGTGATAGACTCAACCTGCTTAATTTAACAAAGAGAAGGGGTGACTTGATTGAACTCTATATGTATGTACAGAGTGAACAAATATTTGATAATGGGCTCTTTAGTCTGGCAGAGAATGGTTAGAAATTGAAATTAGGAAAGTCAGACAAGAAATTAGGCATACATTTTTAAGACTGAGGATGATTAAACACTGTAACAATTTACCATGGGTTCTGCTGGATCCTCCATGACTGATTTTTTTTAATTAAGGTTGTATGTTCTTTGTAAAGGATCTGCTCTAATGCAAACATGAATTGTTTGGGGGAAGTTCTCTGGCCCATGTTATAGAAGCCTGATACCAGGGCCGGCTCCAGACCCCAGCGCGCCAAATGCACGCTTGGGGCGGCATTTTACCGGGAGGGCGGCAGGCGGCTGTGGCGGACCTCCCGCAGGCATGACTGCGGAGGGTCCGCTGGTCCCGTGGCTCCGGTGGACCTCCCGCAGGCATGACTGCGGAGGGTCCGCTGGTCCCGCGCCTCAGGTGGACCTCCCGCAGGCATGCCTGCGGATGCTCCACCAGAGCTGCAGGACCAGCGGACCCTCCGCAGGCACGTCTGCAAGAGGTCCCCCGTAGCCGCAGGACCGGCGAAAGGCAGTGCGCCCCCTGCGGCATGCCGCCCTGCTTGGGGCAGCCAAATTCCTAGAGCCGCCCCTGCCTGATACAGTATGATGTTCATTGTGTCACTTGCTCTCTCACAGCTCTTCTGCAATAAACACAGCTTTTGATATTTTTCACTAGGAGGGTGGTGAACCACTGGAATGAGTTACCTAGGGAGGTGGTGGTACCTCCATCCTTAGAGGTATTTAAGGCCTGGCTTGAGAAAGCCCTGGCTGGGATAATTTAGTTGATGTTGATGGTTATGTTTTGAGCAGGGGCTTGGACTAGATTATCTCTTGAGGTTTTGTCCAACCCTAATCTTCTATGGTGCTATGATTCTAGGAACCTATAGTTACCTTTGTTCTTGGTCATATTATTACAAAAGGTGCTATTGTTATGTTTAAATATATATTTTTTTCTTTTTTAGGAGACTTGGAAAAGAGAATAAGTAAGTCTTTGTCCTTTTTCTTTTGTGTGCTCTACTGCTGTGTAGGAATCTTGTAAAATGAAAAAAAAATGATTGAGTTATTAGACCTCATCCCACTTTCCTGTTTTCGATAGAGGAGATTACTTGGCTAATTTTGTCAATAACATGTATGAGCATGTGCTGGTTCTGAGCAGTGCTGCTTATACATTGTTGAAATTTAAATAGACTCACCCACTCCTGGTCTGTAGTCTCCAAAAAACATAACACTCTTGCAGAGACATGGTATGAAAGGCAATCTACACACTGAAAGGTCTCTGTATTGAAACAGCAACTGGAATGCAGCTCATAATGTAAATGGTGTTACTGATACTTTCATAGCAGAACCCATATTAGCAGAAGAGCGTAGTGTGTCATATTAACTTTTTGCTAATTAGTTGTGGCAGCCATGAAGCTTCTTCTGAAATTGATTAAATCTAGAATATTATCTTCTTTATCTACTACGTAGCGGGATAGGAATGGGCCTAGCCCATGGATTGAATAGTTAGCTCCCTACCCATGGCCAGTATTTATGCTAATCGACTAGAAAGAATCTCATTCACCTGCTTCAATTCATAAGTCAATGGACATACTGTGAACTGTTTTCTTCTCCTCCCCATTTTTCTTTTGCAGAGGAACTCCAGGAGCAAAAGCGTGAGTTTGCCTACTTTACTCAATACTAACTGTCCACTGTCAACTGTCCCTGTATTGGTTCCAACAACTTCAATTGCGGAAGGGATGCTATCATTGCATGCCTCATGTATCTGGGAAGTGAAGGGTGTGTGTAGATTACTCTGGAATCATGGTATGTCATTGAGCTGAGACCTCACCAGCACTTTGCAAAGAAAGTCAGAGGGGAAGGGGTTCAAGGGCAGTTGGGCGTGAGAGAAAAAACATCCACGCGCTATAGGAACTGAACATATCCATTGAATGAAAAAGCTCTGGCTGGGGAGTGTGGCAGGATCGAATTGCTACTGCTGTGCCTGAACTCGTAGTAGCTGAGGCAATGCAGACACTTCACTCTGTGCCTCAGGGATGGAGGGAGAAATGTCTTCCCCAAAGAGCTTCCCCGAATCTGGGAACCCGCATCCTGTGTAGAGCACCCAGTGTAGGCTCTTTGACAATCCCCCTGTAAAGGAAGTCCTGATGGTCACACAGGAATGTTTGCTAGAGCAGGAAATAAAACCTTGATATTCTGTCTGCTGGTCCAGTGTATTCACTATCACAGCAAGGTGTTGGTAGAATCTTTGCATGGGAATGTATCTATTTCAGGCAGAAAAAAAACATTTTGGATGAATAAAAGAACAAGAAAGAAGCAAAAGCATCTCTGTAGAGTATTATTATTTTTATTATTTAAAAGTTTCTATTTCTTCCATATTAAAATGGAACATTCTGATTGTTCACTTCAAAATGAAGGAGACAATGTTAAGGTTCAATTCAGTTACCCAGTCATGTGTGGTCAGTGTAGGAACAGGCACCAACTTCTTTATTTTCTCAATGGTGCTTGGCCACTGCTCTTCCCCATGTCCCGTTCCTACTACAGTAACTCCTCATTAAAAGTCGTTGTGGTTAACGTTGTTTTGTTGTTACATTGCAGATCAATTAGGGAACACCCTCATTTAAAGTTGTGCAATGCTTCACTTTTACCCTGTTTGGCTGCCTGCTTTCTCCATAGCTGGCAGCCTCCCTATGCCCCTCCACACATACAGTGCCTCCTGCCTGCTGGCAGACCCCATGGATCAGCGCCTTTCCCCTCCTCCCCCCGCCTCCTACCCGCAGCAATCAGCTGGCTTGTGGCATTTAGGAGGCAGGAGGGAGCGGGGAGGAGCAAGAACTCGGTGGACAGGCTCTCCCTCCCGCCCCTGCCTCCTGAACACCGCAAACTATCTGATTGCTGTGGGCAGGAGGTGGAAGGGGGAGTGGGGAGGCGAGCTGACTCATATCCAGCTTCTCGTCCACTGTATCCCCAAGGTCCTTTTCTGCAGAACTGCTGCCTAGCCATTCGGTCCCTAGTCTGTAACAGTGAATGGGATTCTTCCATCCTAAGTGCAGGACTCTGCACTTGTCCTTGTTGAACCTCATCAGGTTTCTTTTGGCCCAGTTCTCTAATTTGTCTAGGTCGCTCTTTATCCTATCCCTACCCTCCAGCGTATCTACCACTCCTCCCAGTTTAGTGTCATCTGCAAACTTGCTGAGAGTGAAGTCCACGCCATCCTCCAGATCATTAATGAAGATATAGAACAAAACCGGCCCCAGCACCGACCCTTGGGACACTCCACTTGAAACTGGCTGCCAACTAGACATGGAGCCGTTGATCACTACCCGTTGAGCCCGACGTCCTAGCCAGCTTTCTATCCACCTTATAGTCCAGTCGTCCAGCCCGTACTACTTTAACTTGCTGTCAAGAATACTGTGGGAGACTGTATCAAAAGCTTTGCTAAAGTCAAGAAATAACACATCCACTGCTTTCCCCTCATCCACAGAGCCAGTTATCTCCTCATAGAAGGCAATTAGGTTAGCCAGGCATGACTTGCCCTTGTTGAATCCATGCTGACTGTTCCTGATCACTTTCCTCTCCTCTAAGTGCTTCAGAATTGATTCCATGATTTTTCCAGGGACTGAGGTGAGGCTGACTGGCCTCTAGTTCCCTTCATCCTCCTTCTTCCCTTTTTTAAAGTCAGTGCCTGTGCTTGCAAGAATAACAAGAGGAGCAGCTGGACAATCCATCCTGTTCCATTCTCTGACTCCACCACCTCAGAGCATGCTAGAATAACCACAAAGCCCAAGAGTTGGACAGATGCCAGGTCTCATAGGCAGGCGTGATGATTGTAGAATTAAATAGATTAATAGATTCTTGAACTGGAAGGGACCTCGAGAGGTCATTGAGTCCATTCCCCTGCCCTCATGGCAGGACCAAATACTGTCTAGACCATCCCTGATAGACATCTATCTAACCTACTCTTAAATATCTCCAGAGATGGAGATTCCACAACCTCCCTAAGGCATTGATTCCAGTGTTTAACCACCCTGACAGTTGGGAACTTTTTCCTAATGTCCAACCTAAACCTCCCTTGCTGCAGTTTAAGCCCATTGCTTCTTGTTCTATCCTTAAAGGGGAAGGTGAACAAGTTTTCTCCCACCTCCTTATGACCCTTTTAGATATCCCTTTTAGATACACCCTTTTAGATATCTGAAAACTGCTATCATGTCCCCTGTCAGTCTTCTCTTTTCCAAACTAAACAAACCCAATTCTTTCAGCCTTCCTTCATAGGTCATGTTCTCAAGACCTTTAATCATTCTTGTTGCTCTTCTCTGGACTCTCTCCAATTTCTCCACATCTTTCTTTGAAATGCGGTGCCCAGAACTGGACACGATACTCCAGCTGAGGCCTGACCTGTGCAGAGTAGAGCGGAAGAATTAATTCTCATGTCTTGCTCACAACACACCTGTTAATGCATCCCAGAATCACGTTTGCTTTTTTTGCAACAGCATCACACTGTTGACTCATATTTAGCTTGTGGTCCACTATAACCCCTAGATCTCTTTCTGCCATACTCTTTCCTAGACAGTCTCTTCCCATTCTGCATGTGTGAAACTGATTGTTCCTTCCTAAGTGGAGCACTTTGCATTAGTCTTTGTTAAACTTCATCCTGTTTACCTCAGACCATTTCTCCAATTTGTCCAGATCGTTTTGAATTATGACCTTGTCCTCCAAAGCAGTTGCAGTCCCTCCCAGTTTGGTATCATCTGCAAACTTAATAAGCATACTTTCTATGCCGACATCTAGATATTGAACAGAGCTGGTCCCAAAACAGACCCCTGTGGAACCCCACTTGTTATACCTTTCCAGCAGGATTGGGAACCATTAATAATTACTCCCTGAGTATGGTTATCCAGCCAGTTATGCACCCACCTTATAGTAGCCCTATCTAAATTGTATTTGCCTAGTTTATCGATAAGAATATCATACGAGATCGTATCAAATGCCTTACTAAAGTCTATGTATACCACATCCACCGCTTCTCCCTTATCCACAAGACTCGTTATCCTATCAAAGAAAGCTATCAGATTGGTTTGACATGATTTGTTCTTTACAAATCCATGCTGGCTATTCCCTATCACCTTACCACCTTCCAAGTGTTTGCAGACGATATCCTTAATTACTTGCTCCATTATCTTCCCTGGCACAGAAGTTAAACTAACTTGACTGTAGTTTCCTGGGTTGTTTTTATTTCCCTTTTTATAGATGGGCACTATATTTGCCCTTTTCCAGGCTTCTGGAATCTCTCCCGTCTCCTATGATTTTCCAAAGATAATAGCTAGAGGCTCAGATACCTCCTCTATTAGCTTCTTGAGTATTCTAGGATGCATTTCATCAGGCCTTGGTGACTTGCAGGCATCTAACTTTTCTAAGTGATTTTTAACTTATTTTTTTAAATTTTATCTTCTAAACCTACCCCCTTCCCATTAGCATTCACTATGTTAGGCATTAAGCATCTCTGCCATTTCCAAGTCTCCTGTTACTGTTACTGTTTCTCCCTCCTCACTGAACAGTGGATCTACCCTGTCCTTGGTCTTCCTCTTGCTTCTAATGTATTGATAAAAAGTCTTCTTGTTTCCCTTTATTCCCGTAGCTAGTTTGAACTCATTTTGTGCCTTAGCTTTTCTAATCTTGCCCCTGCATTCCTGTGTTGTTTGCCTATATTCATCCTTCGTAATCTGTCCTAGTTTCCATTTTTATATGACTCCTTTTTATTTTTTAGATCATGCAAGATCTCGTGGTTAAGCCAAGATGGTCTTTTGCCACATTTTCTATCTTTCCTACCCAGCGGAATAGCTTGCTTTTGGGCCCTTAATAGTGTCCCTTTGAAAAATTGCCAACTCTTCTCAGTTGTTTTTCCTCTCAGTCTTGATTCCCATGGGACCTTACCTATCAGCTCTCTGAGCTTACCAAAATTCACCTTCCTGAAACTCATTGTCTATATTTTGCTGTACTCCCTATAGAATTGCAAACTCTATGATTTCATGATCACTTTCACCCAAGCTGCCTTCTACTTTCAAATTCTCAATGAGTTCCTCCCTATTTGTTAAAATCAGGTCTAGAACAGCTTCCCCCCAGTAGCTTTTTCAACCTTCTGAAATAAAAAGTGGTCTGCAATGCAGTCGAAGAACTTATTGGATAGTCTGTGCCCCACTGTGTTATTTTCCCAACATATATCTGGATAGTTGAAGTCCCCCATCACCACCAAATCTTGGGCTTTGGATGATTTTGTTAGTTGTTTAAAAAAAGCCTCATCCACCTTTTCCACCTGGTTAGGTGGCCTGTAGTAGACTCCTGGCATGACATCACCCTTGTTTTTTACCCCTTTTAGTGTAACCCAGAGATTCTCAACACTTCTGTCTCCTGTGTCCACCTCCACCTCAGTCCAAGTGT
>ML123506.1:490453-577469 GCA_003846335.1 Cuora mccordi | reverse complement strand
GATGCCAACAATGTCATAGTTGTATTTATTTATTAGCACTTCCAGTACTTCCTGCTTATTACCCATACTTCTCGCATTTGTGTATAGGCATCCAAGATATTGGTTTGATCTTGCTTCCCAGTTTTGCCCTGATCCTCCTTTCTCTCTGCCATTATAGACCATGCTCCCTTTTGTTTCTGACCCATCTTCCAGGTCTCTATGTTCCCCACTTACCTGTAGGCTTTGCTCACCTGTTCCTGTTGAACCTAGTTTAAAGCCCTTCTCACGAGGTTAGCCAGTCTGTGTGCAAATAGGGTCTTTCCCCTCCTTGAAAGGTGAACACCATC
This sequence comes from Cuora mccordi, assembly GCA_003846335.1. Lineage (NCBI taxonomy): Eukaryota > Metazoa > Chordata > Testudines > Geoemydidae > Cuora > Cuora mccordi. Next base: position 577,143 of record ML123506.1, on the reverse strand, counting down.
TCTGCCTAGCAGTCCTTCCTGGAGTAGCATCCCATGGTCGAGGAAGCCAAAGATCTCCTGGTGACACCATCTTTGCAGCCAGGCATTCACCTCCATGATGCATCTGTCTCTGCCCGGGCCCCTACCTTTGACAGGAAGAATCGAAGAGAATATCACCTGCGCTCCAAACTTTTTCACCCGTACTCCCAGAGCCCTGTAGTCACTCTTGATCCATTCAGTGTCACACCTCGCAGTATCATTTGTGCTCACATGAATGAGTAGCATGGGGTAGTAGTCAGAGGGCTGATTCCAGGATTCCAGGAGCTCAATCTATTTTGCTAAACAAAGAAAAGGGGTGAGTTGATCATACTCTATAATTAAGTACATGAGGAACAAATATTTGACATTAAACTGAATTTTTGCCTACTATACCCTCCTTTTTCCAACTGAACAAACCAATCTATCTTACCTTGTTCTTCCCTAAACCTCATGGGAGCAAACATGACTAAATAGGATATACTCTTGACATCAGACACGCACTAGCGTTTAACCTTGCGAGAACCAAGACCTGCAGATAGTCACCAAGACTTTTTATTTATTTCAACTTTGGAAAGATCTAAAGGTTTCACCATTTTCAAGCAGTGACTGTGTAAATGGATTTTTGGATGCATCCACCTTTGCTACAACAGGAAGATATACAACTCCCACCAGGGATCCCAACCGACTCCACCAGGTCATTATCAATCTCAGTAGCCTCTCTCTTACAGTCAAGGACATTTGTAAGTTGGCCACCTGGTCATCCGCAAAAATGTTTAAAAAACATTATGCAATAGATCAGAGCTCAAGATCGAACGCATTGGTAGGACTTAGCATATTATTGTAATTTTCTCACGCAACTCTAAAACCCCTTCCTTTCACCGTGGGATGTAGCTTGACAATCACCTGAAGTGGAGCATCCATAGGGACACTCCTCGAAGAAGAATAGAAGATTACTCACTCTATGTAATAACTGAGGCTGTTCAAGATGGTGACTCAGTGGGTGCTCCACTACCCACCCTTCTCCCTTCTACGTCTGAGTTCGATTTATGAACCAGGTGGTAGAGAAGGAACTGAGGGATGGCGTTGATTGTGCGGCACTAGATAGACACTGACAAAGGTACAAGACAGAGAGATTGGCAGTCTGGTTAGACAGAGGGAGAGACCTAGACATGCCGCATCTTTGACTGCATCCAGATCTCCTGAACCTAAAGGAGGACCTTTCGAGGAGCAGGAGGAAAGACTAGAGGAGGAAACTTCACCTGCAACGAACTTCTCATTGTCTTCACTGGATGACATAGTGATGCCAACCCCAACTGCCCAACATCTGCTAATGCAATGGACATGGACTTCTTATTTTCACATCCCACACCAAACTCTCTGGTGGTGAATGTGGTGAATGAAAGGGGAGAAACCATCACTCCAAAATGACCCCCAGTGATAAAGACTGGAAGAGGATAGGTCTCAACCTCTAGCGGGGGAAGGGATAGCTCAGTGGTTTGAGCATTGGCCTGCTAAACCCAGGGTTGTGAGTTCAATTCTTGAGGAGGCCACTTAGGGATCTGGGGCAAAAATTGGTCCTGCTAGTGAAGGCAGGGGGCTGGACTCGATGACCTTTCAAGGTCCCTTCCAGTTCTAGGAGATTGGTATATCTCCAATTATTACCATTACCTTACCTAGCTTTCCTTCTAGCTCAACGACACTGTGACCTTCAGTGGCGATAACAAAGAGCTCCTTCAAAAGGTAGACCGTCCCCATCACAATCATCTATATCTCACCCACCAACCTCAAAACTGCAGTTAGGAGAACTTGGTTGAGTCCCTGAAAGACCTCCATGTAGACCATGTGCTGCCACCATCAGAAACTCTCCATCAGTTTGCTGACCATCTGTCCACATTCTACCCAACATGGCATAATATCACCTCAGAAAAGTGGGCATTAGAATTTATCAGATACGGATACCTGATTCCATATTTATGCCTCCTGCCTCTCCCTCAGCCCATCCCTCTTTAGGGACCTTTCTCACAAACACCTTTTATGTCATGTCCTGGATCCCTGGTCTGTAGTCTTGGGGAGGTCCCAGCTGGCTCTACGTAGCTGCCGCTGGGTTGGTTTTCTTTCTTTTGATTGCTGATCTCTGCAGGGCTGGCACTCTCCATTCACACACTACACCCCACAATAGTTCAAAGTCCTGATTTTGGTGGGGACTGGGTATTGAGTACAGACTCTTCATGCTGTGGTGCTCATCTCCCAGCTCCAAGCTCCAACAGAGCAAAAGTGAAACCATGTTGACTTCAGTCACTTGCAAGGTTAGTTGGTAATTGAGATTTGGCTTTGAGAATGTCAGTGATGCTCCAATGCTGGACTTAGGCACCCAAAGAGGCACTGAAATGGCTATGTTTATCTGTGAATCTGGTGTCAAGTAACTGATTCAGAATCCACTGAAGTGAATGGAAAGTCTCCCATTGACTTCAGTGAATTTGGATCTGACCCTAGGCCTGCACTGATTTTATATCACAGAATCACAGAATATCAGGGTTGGAAGGAACCTCAGGAGATCATCTAGTCCAACCCCCTGCTCAAAGCCTGCTCAATTCCTAACTAAATCATCCCATCCAGGGCTTTGTCAAGCCTGACCTTAAAAACCTCTAAGGAAGGAGATTCCACCACCTCCCTAGGTAACCCATTCCAGTGCTTCACCACTCTCCTAGTGAAAAAGTTTTTCCTAATATCCAACCTAAACCTCTCCGACTGCCACTTGAGACCATTATTCCTTGTTCTGTCATCTGGTACCACTGAGAACAGTCTAGATCTGTCCTCTTTGGAACTCCCTTGCAGCTAGTTGAAAGCAGCTATCAAATCTCCCCTCATTCTTTTCTTCTGCAGACTAAACTATCCCAGTTCCCTCAGCCTCGCCTCGTAAGTCCAGAGTTCCAGCCCCCTAATCATTTTTGTTGTCCTATGCTGGACTCTTTCCAATTTTTGCACATCTTTCCAGTAGTGTGGGGCCTGAAACTGGACACAGTACTCCAGATGAGTCCTCACCAATGTTGAATAGAGGGGAATGATCACATCCCTCGATCTGCTTGCAATGCCCCTACTTATACAGCCCAAAATGCTGTTAGCCTTCTTGGCAACAAGGGCACACTGCTCACTCATATCCAGGTTCTCATCCACAGTAATCCCTAGGTCTTTTTTGAAGAACTGCTGCTTAGCCATTCGGTCTCTAGTCTGTAGCAGTGCATGGGATTCTTCCATCCTAAGTGCAGGACTCTGCACTTGTCCTTGTTGAACCTCATGATATTTCTTTTGGCCCAATCCTCTAGTTTTTCTAAATCCCTCTGTATGTGATCCCTACCCTCCAGTGTATCTACCACTCCCAGGGCTGGCTCCAGGCACCAGCTAAGGAAGCACGTGCTTGGGGCGGCCAATACAAAGGGGTAGCAATCTGTTCACTATTGGGGCGGACCATCTGGGTCTTTGGCGGGAATTCGGCAGCAGGTCCCTCAGTCCCTCTCATCCTCGTTGAGCTGCTGCTGAAGTGCCGCCAAAGAGGAAGAGAGGGAGTGAAGGACCTGCCACCGAACTGACGCCAAAGATTGGAATGGCGCAATTGAGCTGCTGCCGAAGTGCGGCATAAAACCTGGAGCCGGCCTTGACCACTCCTCCCAGTTTAGTGTAATCTGCAAACTTGCTGAGGCTGTAGTCCACAACAGTCCACACCATCCTCCAGATCACTAATGAGGAAGGTTTTATTACATCCTCACATGTATGAGACAGTGGTTTCCTTTGTCTTCCTTGAGGCCTCTCTTTCTGGGACAGAATCACATGTGCAAATCCTAGTGCCTGTTTCATAGGACAAAACCAAGGGGAAAACATTTGAGGGTGTATCAGATTGTGCTCTTCAAAGAGAATTACGTAATCAAGAATTACGTAATCAAGGGCCCACTTCTCCCTATGAAATCAGTGAGAAGATTTACATGAGAAGGTGCAGGATTAGTCTCCTCATCAGACCATACAGTGAATATAATGAAAAGTGTTTGTGGGTTTTTTCCCCAGATCAACTGAGGGAGGACAAACATAAGTTTTCTCCTATTGCTGCAGTTTGAAGTGGGGAGAGCCTGGCATTTCCCCAGTGAGGGACTTGTGGTAGGCAGGGTCCCTTCAACTGAGGGGGAAGAAGGTACATTTTTGCAGTTGGGACTTAAAACATTTTGATTTTTCACCCTTTGCTTGGTCAGGGTGAGGGTTTCAGAGCAGGACTTCTCGGAAGAAAGATGTGTTTGTTAACCCAATTTGAAGAAAAAACAAAGACAAATGGGGTGACACATTGAGAAGTGTCCGCCTTTGCAAAAACAATGGCAGGAAGGCAAAAGTGGAATTGCTTCAACTGAAAGCCAATCGCAGAGTGAGGTAACATTATGGAAATGTTTTCCAGTGAGTTCTAGCTTCCATGACACACATTTCTATAACAACTGTAGGATAAATATTTTTTTCTACCAAAGAGAATAATTTCTACTGAAGGACCAGAGCATCTCCTCTTATGAGAAACCTCTGCTGGGAGCCCCAGGAGATTCTCCCAGGGATGTTTCATTGGTATCCGGAGAGTTCTCACATCACAAACCAGAGAGTAAAGTGGCCACAGAGCCCAAGATTGAGAGGAAATGAGGCCTCGTACTTGTGATCTTGTGCTTTGTATACAAGGACGCTCTTTTCCAGAGCAGTTTCCTGGCCTCCCTTGTATCTGGCAGCAGGGTACTAAGAGTGCTTTGTCCTCTCCATGCCTGGGATCTCAACTAGGAACTGTTCACCCCTTAAACCAGGTCTCCTCTGGGCAGTGTGGTTCTTCAACTCACTTCCCTTCCCCTGTACAAGTCTGGGCCCATCATGCAGAAATGTTCGATAGTGATAATAGGTGCAATGTCTTGAATGAAAACTTTTCAGCAAAGATACTTCACCAGCTATTCAGTCTATGAAGCTAGTCATATGCCCATCCCCTCTGAATAGAAGATTAGAAGAGAGATTAAAGCCCAACCTTTTTTGAACAATTTTCACAAGAACTTTCGTAGTCAACATTAAGTAGAAAAAAGCTCAATAGGACACAGTTCAACTCTCCTAATATGGGCATCAGTTATTAAAAGTGTTATATTATTTATGTAATGAATGATGTTCCATTTTCTGTTTCCATGTGCAGTCCTTTTCATACATACATTTCCTTTCATACAATATTTGTTTTCTGGAGAGTTACATTTCTAGAGGATACTGAACAGCATGGTGGTGTTCATTTAAAAATACCAGAATAAAAAGCAACTCTCCACAGACCTAGCAAATATTCAGAGATGCTTTCGTGAAGCCAGGAAAAAGGGATCATGAAAGGCAGGAGAGAGCAGAGAAGTTTAAAAATAAATTCTTCCACTTTCCAATATACAAGATTTGTATGTATTGACCAGACAATATATAAGAGAAATAAGACACAGACTTACCTATTTTCTTCTCTAAGTTTTCGGAAAATGAAACAAATACTCACTGATCATGACTGAAACTTTGATTGTTAAGGGCCAGGTACAAAGGTAGCTACCTATTAAAGGTTAAAGATGTGCGGTATTGTCCTGTCTGTGAAATCAGAGGGGGTAGAAAGGACAGAAATATGCATTATCCCCACTTCCCCCACACCAGTCCCTCCAGCATTTTGAGGTCTATGGATCCCAGGACCAGCTAAAGGGCTTTCTGACATCCTGGTGAAAGGCCACAGCATGGCAGTCAGCTGAAACCTCCTTTTTCATGGGAGCAAAATAAACTTAGTGTGCAGGGGTTTAGTTTGGCTGAGGCTCACTGGAGCATGTAAGAGACACTCACCGGAAAGAGGAGATCACCAACATGGCTAATATTGATTCTATTGTAATCCTTCTGCCAAGTGGAGCTGGCAGCAGCCAGGGCTGGGTTCAATATCTAGGGATTCCTTTTCAACAATACAACAGAAAACTGGCTTGAGCCCTGACACAGTAACCTGGGGAAATGACACCCCAGGATGCCTCTGAGAGGCAATACTTCCCCATTCACAAACACTGAGTGTAGGAAAGAAACTTTTAATGAAAGGAGGGAAGTCACCCAACATTAATCGGGGAAAATGCCACAAGCAGATTTCATAAAGATAAATCTGTGAGCAGGACACTTTCCCCAGGGTGTGTGGTGCAGATTTTTCTGCATCCTCTTCTTGAGTTCTACAACCAAAACTTCCTTTTCTGTCCCCCCCTCTGCTCCTTCACTATACCCCATTCACGGTCATTGCCCTTGCTGAGGGCCCTGGGTTCAGAAGTGCATCTATGTAAGTTCACCTCCCATCCGGGGAAAAAGGCACCTTGTTTGCTCCACCATCTGAGCACTTGCTCTGGCTGGCTGCCCCACCAGTCACTATTCCTCCCTAATGTCCTCCCTGCCAGCCATGCTTTCTCCTCTGCTTACCGCCCTACCAGCTGTTATTCCTCCCCGACTTGTTCCAGTTGCTGGTCACCTTCTGCCACCTGCCTCTCTGCTATGACTTCTGCAGATCAGTCTCTTTTGAGTCCACCCAACTCTTAGTGATTTTCAGGTCTTCCTGACTTTTAGCTCTTAGCAGGCTGGGCAGAAACACTGTCCCACCACACATGATTTCAGCTCTTATTCAGCACTTAAAATAATTTAAAAAAAAAGACTCCTAAAGGAGCCTATTTCCCTCTGTCTTTGAATAGCGGGGAGGAACAGGTAAAACCAGACTGGGGACCCTTAGGTAGAGTCCACACCTCCTGGCAGGGACATTTATTCATATCCCATCATTGTTCATAATCAATCAAAAGTCCATCATTGTTTAGGTCCAAAACTGTAACACTTAGAAATACCTTCCATGTTTGTGGCTAGATGGTGGTGATAGTAACATGTTCTCTATTTCTGTAGGTGCCTTGATCTGTTTATTGCTTTCTATTGCTGTGACTGTCATCCCTTTTCTTGGAAAATGCAAAAGTAAGTTAACTGAATTTTCTTTTGTTTAATTTGCATAAAGTATAATTTTTTAATAGTGAGGTTGATTAACCATTGGAACAACTTACCAAGGGGTGCGGTGGTGTCTCCAACCCTGGCAATTTCTAAATCAAGATTGGATTTTAAAAAACAAAATACAAAAACCAACCTCTGCTCTAGGAATTATTTTGGGACAGATCTGTGGCCTGTGTTCTAGAGGTGATCAGAATGGTCTCTTTTGGCCTTGGAATCAGTGAAAAAAACCATCATATTGCAAGTTAAAGAGGTTAATTTTGCTTGAAAGAAACAATGGAGAAACTGACTGACAATGGAGAAGATAAATGACAGCAGCAGAGAGAACACAATGCTGGTCAAATGTCCTGTAGGCAAAAGTAGTAGATCCAAATATGTGTCCACATGAACCTCACTGAAGGTGGCTAATTTATGATGTTCAAGATGTTTAAAATACAATTAGCGAATTTTAATATCCCATAGCAATCAGTTCCAAGGTTGAATGTGGGTTGTGTGAAAAGTACTTCCCTTTGTTTCTTTGTTTGTTTTAAGCCTATTAATTTAATCAAGTAACCCCTAGTTCTTGTGTTATGCGAATAGGAAAATAATAGTTCCCTTTTCCCTTTTCTCTTCCTCCACAGCATTCATGATTTCATAGATCTCTGTCATATTCCCCCTTTGTCATCTGTTTTCCAAGCTGAACAGTCCAATTCTTTTAAGTCTCTTCCTTTATGGGAGCTGTTCCATACCCTTAATCATTTTTGTTGCCCTTCTCTATACTTTTCCCAATTGTATTATACATTTTTTTAGATGGGGTGTCCAGAACTGCACACAGTATTCAGCGTGTGGGTGTACCATGGATTTATATAGTAGCATTATGTTATTTTCTGTCTTATTATCTACCTCTTTCTTTATGGTTCCTTATATTCTGTTAGCGTTTTTAACTGCTGATGCACATTGAGCAGATGTTTTCTGAGAACTATCTATGCTTTTGAGAATTTTACTGACGTTACAACTGAATAAGTTGGATTTGGTCAAATATGAATTGAGGATGCTCAGTACTTCACAGAAACAGGCAGTGACACATGAAGCCATCGACATAAGCTACCTACCTTATCTAACTTACCTTTTTGCAAAAATAGTTTTTTGCACATCTTTTTCTCCTTGTCTCTTCTTTCTCTCTGGTGTGGCTGGGAAAGCTAGAATTGCTCTGGAATGAGTGAGATCTAAAGCCTTCTTGCCTGCTTCAAAAGCAGCTACTTGGTCTTTTCACAGCCACTAGGAGCCTTACATGCTGCTCTCACAGGTTCAAGAAGTGTGCTTGACCATTACATGGCTCATTTGGGAGCCCTCAAGACAGATCTTGATGTAAGGTAGACAAGTGTATTCTTTCACATCTTGTTTACATGTCAAAAACCTCCTTGAAATTGAGTTTCTTTGAGTTTGTTTGCTTCTCCTCCTCTAGAAAAGAAAGAAGAGCATTCTGAAGAATGTAAGATTTCCTATGTACCAGTTAATCCCTCAGGAAGGGGCACTTATCACCCAGGCACAAAGATAGAGCACATATGAAAATATGATTTGTTATTCCATGTGCCAGAAGCCACTATAGGGGAGTATGAAGCTTTAAAATGTTTTTGCTCTTCCAACAGCAGTTAACTGGATAAGGGTATGATTGCTTCCATTGATTTCAGTGGGAATTAGATTGGGCTGAATTAGACTATCTTGACCTTCTGCCTCTCTTTCTTTCAGTGCTATGAACACTGAGAGCTAGATTAGGTATTTCTAGTGAATACAGTCATTCACTGATCTTAAAACTATTGGACATTGTCGCCGAGTGTGGGGGAGTCCGGCCCTGCACCCCTCTTCCTGGGACTCACAGTGACTCTCAGCCAGCCAGTAAATGGAAGGTTTATTGGACAGCAGGAATGCAGGCTACAGCAGAGCTTGGAGGCACAACCAGGACCCCTCAATCGAGTCCTTCTGGGTGTTCAGGGTGCTTGGATCCCAGCTTGGGATTCCCTGAACTCCCACCACCCAGCCCGAAACCGAAAGTGACTCACCCCTCTCCAGCCGGCTCCCTGCCTTTGTCTTGCTTCCCGGGCAAAGGAGTTGACCTCCCCTCCCTCCTGCCTAGCTCAGGTTACAGGCTCAGGTATTGTCCATCACCTAAAGTCCTCCCTGGCTCTCCCATCCCCAACACAGACTGTCCCTGCTCCATCACAGACAATACTCCTCATATGGCAGCCACCTTTCTAGAGAAAGAGAATATGGACTTTCCCATATAAAACTCTACTATTATCAGTTCCTCATAATTTAGTGAAATAACCACAGTTGGAGTTGCAAGTCTCAGTCACGGCCTTTCCTCAAATGCAATGATATTGTTTTTCTTCTGGAAAGTTTAAACAAAAACTTGCCTTCCATTTTTGATGAATGTATGAATAATGGGTGTTTCTTCATTTTGCTAGGGCTCCCAGCTCCCCTAAAAGGGAGGGCTACCTCTGTCCAGTTGCAGCCTGGTTTCAGAATCAAACCTGTCTGTCACTGGCAGCAGAGGAATTCCCCATCCCCTGCATTCCCTTACTCCCTGCCAATTTTGTAGTGCCTCACAGGAGTCAGAGGCTCCTTCAGCCCTCCCTGCTGCAGAGACAGCTCTCCGAGGGAACTGCTAACACTGAATTTAATATAGCCCTCTCCCCGCCCCCTATGGCTTAAGCCTCCTCCCTGCTGCTTCCTAGTTGGAGTGGCTTGTCTTCCCTCCTGGCATGAATTAGTTCCTGGGTTCTTTATTTCAGCTCCTGGTGTCTCCACCCAAGGTGATTCCTGTCAGTGCTTGGGACATACACATGCTGTCTCTTGGGAAAATGACTAATGCTGTTTATATATGTACAAGAAATTTAACCCGGCACATGAACAACACAATACACTAATACAACTCCCAGCAAATGAAAGGCCACACTCAAAAGTATAACAGAGGGAATTTTGCTGGGGACAGGGAACAGAGGCTCTCCCTAGAGAGCAACATAAGAACATCCATACTGTGTCAGACCAATAATCCACCCAGCCCAGGATCCTGTCTTCTGACTGTGTCCGGTGCCTGATGCATCGGAGGGAATGAAAAGAACAGGGCAATTTATCTAATGATCCATTCCCTGACATCCAGTCCCAGCTTTTGAGGCTCAGGGACACCCAGAGCACTGGCTTGCATCTCTGACCTTCTTCGTTAATTACCATTGAAGGAGCTATCCTCCATCAACTTATCTTATTGTTTTTTTAAAAGCCGTTATATTTTTGTCCTTCACAACATCCTTTGGCAACATGTTGCCCCTTCTATACCCTTTCTATATTGCCCCCCTCAAGGCCCCACCCCTGCTCCACCTCGTCCTGTTCCCACTGTGCCTCTACCTGCCCCATTACACCCCCTCTTCTAAGAGCTCCGCACCCTCATTCCGCCTCTTCCTTCCCCTGCTTCTCCCCGCAGAGCCTCCAGCCCTCTGCAGAACAGCTGATCAGTGGCGGGCAGGAGGTTCTGAGTTGGAGGGGAAGGAGCTGATTGGTGGGGCCTGCCGGTGAGTGCAATTTCTGTCTCAGAAAAACTGTACCCCATTCACTGGAGCTCACACAAGCCCTTCGGTAGGAAAGTGTTCACGAGGCGCCACACCAGAGTGCATGGGATGATCTTAATTGGGACTATGGGGGTTATATTAGCTCTGTATTTGGCACTGTTACTGGTATACTGTGTGCAGTTCTGGTTTCCCAAACTAAAGAAAGAAGTTTTCAAACTGGAGAGGGTTCATAGAAGAGCACCAGAATGATTAAAGGATTAGATAACATGTGTTATAGTGATAGATTCAAAGAGCTCAACCTGTTTAACTGACCACAGACAAGAGGTGACTTGATTACACTCTATATGTATGTGTAGACTCACCCCTGCAGCGCCTCCTACTGGTGCTTCTGGGAATTAGCTCGGTTCCAGTTCTGGAGTGCCCTCTGCAGGCTGGTGATCCACCTGTCCTCTGGCCCCCCGTGTCACTTCCTGGACCCGGTGCCCTTTCACATGGGGTGCTGCCCCCTGGCAGTAACCCCTTTCTCTCTGGGTTTCCCCTCCTCGGGGAACTGTGACAAAGTGGGACTGTTCGTACTGGGGGCTGGGAATGCTGGGTGCAGGCCTCTAAGTATCTAGCAAAGCAGAAGGCCGGCGCAACCGAATGCCTGACACTCTATCTCCTCGCAACTGATGGCCCGAGCACCTCCCCTGCAAAGGTGCATCTAAAGGTGCTGGAGACAAAGGGGTCAGGTGACCTCCCGGCCCGGGAAAGAAGCTGAGCAGAGAGGAGGGGCCGGAGAGGGTTGGGCAGACTGGAGCGGGCTGGGGAAAAGAGGGGAAGCAGAGAGAGAGGGCTCTGATCCCCGATGGGGGCAGGGGCTCCTGGGGCCCCAAGATGGACCTAACAGGGGGGATCCTGTTATCTGTGCCTGCAAGACCTGTGTTGGACTGTATTCCTGTCGTCTAAATAAACCTTCTGCTTTACTGGCTGGCTGGGAGTCCTTGTGAATCGGCAGGGAGCCCGGGGGTGCAGGGCCCTGACTCCCCCACACTCCGTGACAGGAACCCACACCCTCTATCCCCACCTTGCCTCAGTATATGGCTACTGCCAGTCATTGTCTAGCCCCACACCCTGGGGCAGACTGCAGTATCAGCCTGTTCATCACTGGCAAGGAGGGTTTGGACCTGCTGCCTTGGCCTACCCCTGGGCTGCCCTCTGCAACCCCAGTACCCATTAGCCCAATGCTAGGCCACAGCCTGGAGCTTTCCAGGCTGGAGCTCCCCTGGTCCTCAGCCCGTCCACAGCCCTGCTTCACTCAGGTATCCAGTCTCTAGCTCCCTGCAGCCAGGCCCTTCTCTCTCTGAAGGCAGAGAGAGAGTACCTGTACTTCTGGCTTCCATGGCCTTTTATAGGGGCCAGCTGTGGCCCTGTTGCTCAGTTTGGGGCGTGGGCCCAGCTGCAGCCACTTCCCCAATCAGCCCAGCCGAAAGCTGGTTTTCTTGAGCCTCGGCCCCTTCCCAGGGCTGTTTTTAACCCCTTCAGGGGTGGAGCAGGGGTTCACCCTGCTACAGTATGTAAATAGAGAAGAAATATTTCAAACAAACTCTTTAGTCTAGCAAAATCCAATAGCTGGAAATTAAAACTAGGAAAGTCAGACTAGAAATAAGGCTTATATTTTTAAGAGTGAGTGTGATCACTCATTATAACAATTTATCAAGGGTTCTGGTGGATCCTCCATCTGGAAATTTTTCAAATCATGTACTTTAATGTTAACATGAATTTTTGGAGGGGAGTTCTCTGGCCCATGTTATATATGATGAGAGTGCTTCCTTCTGGCCTTAGACAGTATGAGGTTTATTTCGCCACTTGCTCCCTCACAGCTATTCTCCAAATACTACAACTTCATAGCTTAACTATTAGTTATCCTTGTTTTTGACTATACTATTACAAAAGGTGCTATTGTTATCTTTATATATATTTTTTCTTTTTTAGGAGACTTGGAAAAGAGAATTAGTAAGTCTGTGGTCTTTTTCTTCCGCATGCTCTACTACTGTGTAGGAATCTTGTACAATGAAAAGAAAAAAGATTGAGTTATTAGACCTCACCCCACTTTCCTGTTTTTGATAATTTTGTCAATAACATATATGAGCACTTGCTGTTTTGAGCAGTGCTGCTCATACGTTGTTGAAATTTAAATAGACTCACCCACTACTGATCTGTATTCTCCAAGAACCATAACACTCTTGCAGAGATACAGTATGAAAGATAATGCACACATTGAAAGGACTCTGCATTGAAATAAGCAAATGGAATGCAGCTCGTGATGCAAATGGTGTTACTGCTCCTTTCATAGCAGAATCCATATTAGCAGAGGAGTGTAGTGTGTCATACTCATCTCTTCCTAATTAATTGTGGCCATGAAGCTTCTTCTTAAATTGATTAAAGCAAGAATATAATGTTCTCTATCTACAATGTAGTGGGCTAGTAATGGGGCTAGCCCACGGATTGAATAGCTAGCTCTGTACCCATGACCAATATTTATGCTAATCAACAAAGAAAGAATCTCATTCACCCTCTTCAATAAATAAGTCAATGGACATGCACTGAACTGTCTTCTTCTCCTCCCCATTTTTCTTTTGCAGAGGAACTCACAGAGGAAAAAGGTGAGTTTGCCTACTTTACTCAATACTTAAAGTTGACTGACCAAACTTTGTGTGCCCTGTATTGATTCCAACAATTTCAGCTGCAGAAGGGATGCTATCATTGTGTACCCCATGCATCTGGGAAGTGGAGGGTCTGTGTAGATTACTCTGGAATTGTGGTGTATCATCGAACTGAGACCTCACCAGCATTTTGCAAAGAAAGTCAGAGGGGTAGAGGTTCAAGGGCAGTCAGGTATGATAGAAAAAACATCCATGCGCTACAGGAACTGAACATATCCATTGAATGAAAAAGCTCTGGATAGGGAGTGTGGCAGGACCAAGTTGCTAGTGCTGTGCATGACCTTGTAGTAGCTGAGGCCATGCAGACACTCCATCCTGTGCCTCAGGGATGGAGGGAGAATTTTCCTTCCCAAATAGCTTCCCCCAAATGGGGAAAACACATCTCTGCAAAGGAAGTGGTGATAATGACATAAGAATGTTTGCTGGAGCACAAAATAGAAACTAGATATTCTGCCTTCCTGTCCTGTACATTCACTATGAGAACAAGGTGTTGGCAGAAACTGTCTATCGGAATGTTTCTATTTGAGGTGGAAAAAAAACTTTTTGGATGAAAAAAAAACAAGAAAGAAGCTAAAGCATCTCAGTAGAATCAAAAGTTTCTATTTTCTCCTTTTTGAAAAGTAACATCATGATTTTTCACTTCAAAACGAAGCAGACAGTGTTAAAGTTCGATTCAGTTATGCAATAATGGGGGAGCATTGTAGGCACAAGTGCCAACTTATTGATTTCTTTGGGGGCGTGTAAGGGTCCGGTGTGGGGGCTCGGCCGTCTCAGGTGCGGCCGGGAGCCAGGCCTCGTCACTACACGGCCTAAATCAGCAGTTCAGTCTCCGAAGGTCCAAGGGCTCAGACCCTCAGGCAGGGGCTGAGCAAAAACAAACAGTCAATGAAGCCCAACCCCTCAGTCAGGGCGGGGCAGCAAACAGCAGTTCTAGGCTCAGACCCTCAGGCAGGAGCTGAGCAAACACCAATAGTTCAGGGGCTCAGATCCTTAGGCAGGAGCTGAGCAGAACAAACAGTTCAGTGAAGCCCAGCCCTAGGTCAGGGCGGGGCAACAAGTAACAGTTCAGAGGCTCAGACCCTTGGGCAGGGGCTGAGCAAACAAAGTCAGTAAAGCCCAAGCCCTGGGTCAGGGCGGGGCAACAAGCAGTAGTTCAAGAGCTCAGGTCCTGGAAGCAGGAGCTGAGCAGCAACAATAGTTCAAGAGCTCAGGTCCTTGAAGCAGGAGCTGAGCAGCAACCATAGTTCAGGGCTCAGATCCTTGAAGCAGGAGCTGAGCAGCAACAATAGGTGAGTCCAGACTTCGGTGTCTGAGCTCTGGTGTGAGGGGGAGACTGCCACCCGTGAGGGGGGGTGGCAGGGGGTACACAGGCCCACCCACTCCACTGTGTCCCAGCCCGGGGCCCTAACAGCGGCAGTTAGTCTGCTACTGTGTCGGTGGGGTCCTGACCACAACACACCGACATCGGCTCAAAGTCTGCTCTAGCCAGACTGGGGTCAGCTACCCCCGGGCTACTTTCCATTTCCCCCTCCATGGGTACCTGCTCAGTACTGGTGTCCGGCGCTGGGTCCCACACCATGGGCTCCTCGCCGTGCTGAGAGCCGGCTAGCTCGGGCTGCTCCTCAGGACTCCGGTCGGGGGGACGCTCGAGCAGCTCCTCGGGGTACTGGGCTCGGGGCAGGCTCGGCCAGTCCTCCGCAGGGTACCGGGCTCGGGGCAGGCTCGGTCCAGCAGGAGCTCGGTCAGGGGCGGCTGTCCTCTCTGGCCGCCGGGCAGCAACTGAGCGCTGGGGCCGGGCCTTTATACTTCCTGTCCCGCCCCTTGACTTCCGGGGGGCGGGGACAGGCGCGGTGGCTCCGCCCACTGTGGCGGCTGCTCTGGCTCCTCTCTCTCGGGTGCGGCCGGGAGCCAGGCTGCCTCACTACAGGGCGCTTGACCACCTCTCTGACCCAGGCCCTGCCACTACTATACCCTTCCTTCAAGACCCCTCCCCAGAACCATATCTTCCCATTCCCACTCTGCATCTTCCTGCCCTGTTCCACCCCCTTTCCCAAGGGTGCCCCAACTCATTCTGCCACATCCTTCTCTTGCTCTTCCCCCCCAGCACCTTCTGTACCCCATTCACTGGAGCTCACACAAGCCCTTCAGTAGGAAAGTGTTCTCAAGGCCCCAAAAGAGGGCATGGAGAGGATCTTAATTAGGACAATAGGGGTTCTATTAGCTCTGTATTTGGCTCTGTTGCTGGAATGGTGTGTGCAGTTCTGGTGTCCCCAACTAAAGTAAGTTGTCAAACTGGAGAGGGTTCAGAGAAGAGCACCGGAATGATTAAAGGATTAGATAACATGTGTTATAGTGATAGACTCAAAAAGCTCAACCTATTTAGTTTACCAAAGAAAAGGGGTGACTTGATTACATGCTATATGTATGTAGATAGAGAACAAATAGTTGATAAAGGGGTCTTTAGTCTAGCAGATAGTGGTCTAGCAAAATCCAATTGCTGGAAATTGAGACTAGGAAAGTCAGACTAGAAATAAGGCTTATATTTTTAAGAGTGAGGGTGATTAGCCATTATAAAAAATTATCAAGGGTTCTGGTGGATCCTCCATCACTGGAAATGTTTCAAATCAAGATTCTTTATTTTTTCTAAAGGATCTGTTCTAAAGCAAACATGAATTGTTTGGGGGAAGTTCTCTGGCCCATGTTATAGATGATGAGAGTGCTTCCTTCCAGCCTTAGACACTATGATGTTCATTATGTCACTAGCTCCCTCACAGCTATTCTCCAATAAGCACAACTTTTGATATTTTAATTATTCAATACCTTTGTTCTTGGCCACATTATTACAAAAGGTGCTATTGTTATCTTTATTTTAATTTTTTTAGGAGACTTGGAAAAGAAAATAAGTAAGTCTATGTCTTTTTTCTTCTGTGTGCTCTACACCTCTTTTTGATAGAGCAGATTCCTTGGCTAATTTTGTCAATAACAAATATGAGAACTTGTTAGTTCTGAGCAGTGCTGCTCATACATTGTTGACATTTAAATAGACTCACCCACTACCGGTTTGTATTCTCCAAGAACTATAACACTCTTGCAGAGACACAGTATGAAAGACAATGTACACACTGAAAGGACTTTGCATTGAAACAGCAAATGGAATGCAGCTCGTGATGTAAATGGTGTTACTGCTCCTTTCATAGCTGAACCCATATTAGCAGAGGAGTGTATTGTCTCATATTCAGCTTTTCCTAATTAGTTGTGGCAATGAAGCTTCTTCTTAAATTGATTAAAGCAAGAATATAATGTTCTCTACTGTTTAGCGGGACAGGTATGGGGCTAGCCCACGGATTGGATAGCTAGCTCTGTACCCATGACCAGTACTTATGCTAATCAACAAAGAAAGAATCTCATTCACCCTCTTCAATTCATAAGTCAATGGACATACACTGAACTGTTTTCGTCTCCTCCCCATTTTTCTTTTGCAGAGGAACTCCAGGAGCAAGTGGGTGAGTTTTCCTAATTTTCTCAATAATTTCAGTTCACTGACAAAACTTCATCTGCCCTGAATTGGTTCCAACAACTTAATTGCAGTAGGGATGATATCATTGCATGCCCTGTGGATATGGGAAGTGGAGAGTCTGTGTAGATTACTCTGGAATTGTGGTATATTATCAAGCTGAAACCTCACCAGCACTTTGCAAAGAAAGTCAGAGGGGCAAGGGTTCAAGGGCAGTTGGGCATGAGAGAAGAAACATCCACATGCTAAAGGAAATTAAAATATACACCAAATGAAAAAGCTCTGGATGGGGAGTGTGGCAGGACCAACCTTGTAGTGCCTAACCTGCTAGTAGCTGAGGCCATGCAGACACTCCACCCTGTGCCTCAAGAATGGAAGGAGAAATGTCTTCCCCAACAGCTCCCCCAGACTGGAAACCCAAGTCCAGTGCAGAACCCAGAGGCGGTTCTTAGACAATACCCAGCAAAGGACGTGCTGATAGTCACACAGGAATGTTTGCTGGAGCACGAAATAGAACCTAGATACTCTGTCTTCCGATGCGGTGTATTCAGTATGAGAGCAAGGTGTTGGCAGAAACTTTCCATGTGAATGTGTCTATTTTGCGCAGAAAAAAACTTTTTGGATGTAAAAAAGAACAAGAAAGAAGAAAAAGCATCTCAGTAGAGTGGGGGGCAATGTAGGCACAGGCACCAACTTATTAATTTCTTCAGGGGTGCTTGACCGCCTCTCTACACCAGGCCATGCCCCTACTATACCTATTCCTCAAGGCCTTACACCCACCCCACTTCTTCCAGCTCCCACTCTGCCTCTTCAAGCAACATCACTCAGTATTATACACAGCACAGAAGAAAAAAAATGGATAGATATCACCCTATCCCAAGATCTTGACCTCTGGCTTTCCTTCTAGCTCAACGACATGACCTGCAGTGGAGATAACAGAGACCTCCTTTTAAATGTAGACAGCCCCCACCACACTCATCTACATCTCACCCACCTACCTCAAAACCGCAGTTATGAGAACTTGGTTGAGTCCCTGAGACACTGCCACCTAGACCTTGTGCTGCCACCATCAGAAACTATCCATCAATTTGCTGATCATCTGACCCCATTCTACCCAAAATGGCGGAATATCACCTCAGACAAGTGGGCGTTGGAATTCAACAGTAACGGATACTTGATTCCATATCTATCCCCCCTGCCTATCCCTCCACCCATCCCTCTTCAGGGACCTATCCCACAAACACCTTTTAGGTCCTCTCCTGGCTCCCTGGTCTGGAGTCTTAGGGAGGTCCCAGCTGGCTCTAGGTAGTTGCCCCTGGCTTTGTTTTCTTTCCCTTGATTGCTGGTCTCTGCAGGGCTGGCACTCCCCAGTCATACACTGAACCACACAATAGTTCACAGTCCGAATTTTGGTTGGGAGTGGGAGTTGAGTACAGACTCTTCAGGCTGTGCTGTTTTCTTCCAGCTCCAAGATGCAACAGAGCAAAAGTGAAACCATGGGGAATTCAGTCACTTACAGGATTAGTTGGTAATTGAGATTTAGCTTTGAGAATGTCAGTGATGCTTCAGTCCTGGACTTAGGCACCTAAAGAGGCGCAAGAGATGGTTACATTCTTCTGTGAATCTGGTGTCAAGTGACTGATTCAGAATCCACTGAAGAGAATGGAAAGTCTCCTGTTGACTTCAAAGAATTTAGATCTGGCTCTAGCACTGCACTGATTTTATATGACTGTCACATGTATGAGAGAGAGGTTTAGACAAATTAGAGGATTGGGCCAAAAGAAATATGATGAGGTTCAACAAGGACAAGTGCAGAGTCCTGCACTTAGGACGGAAGAATCCCATGCACTGCTACAGACTAGGGACCGAATGGCTGGGCAGCAGTTCTGCAGAAAAGGACCTAGGGGTTACGGTGGACAAAAAGCTGAATATGAGTCAACAGTGTGCCCTTGTTGCCAAGAAGGCTAATGGCATTTTGGGTTGTATAAGTAGGGGCATTTCCAGCAGATCGAGGGATGTGATCATTCCCCTCTACTCAGCACTGGTGAGGCCTCATTTGGAGTACTGTGTCCAGTTTTGGGCCCCACACTACAAGAAGGATGTGGATAAATTGGAGAGAGTCCAGCGGAGGACAACAAAAATGATTAGGGGACTTATGAGGAGAGGCTGAGGGAACTGGGATTGTTTAGCCTGCAGAAGAGAAGAATGAGGGGGGATTTGATAGATGCTTTCAACTACCTGAAAGGGGGTTCCAAGGAGGATGGATCTAGACTGTTCTCAGTGGTAGAAGATGACAGAACAAGGAGTAATGGTCTCAAGTTGCAGAGGGGGAGGTTTAGGTTGGACATTAGGAAAAACTTTTTCACTAGTAGGGTGGTGAGGAACTGGAATGGGTTACCTAGGGAGGTGGTGGAATCTCCTTCCTTAGAGGTCTTTAAGGTCAGGCTTGACAAAGCCCTGGCTGGGATGATTTAGTTGGGTTTGGTCCTGCTTTGAGCAGGGGGTTGGACTAGATGACCTCCTGAGGTCCCTTCCAACCCTGAGATTCTATGATTCTATGATTCCTGTGTCCTCCTTGAGGCCTCTGTCTTCTGGGACAGAATCACGTGTGAAAACCCTTGTGCCTTTTTTGTGGGAGAAAACCAAGGGGGAAAACTGAACTTTACAATCATACATTTGAGGACGTATCAAATTGTGCTCTTGCCAGACGATTATAATTACGTAATCCAGGGTCCAGTTTTTCTCCCAATGAAATCAAGTAAAACAATTTACATGAGAAGGAGCAGGATTAGGCTTCTCCTCAAATCATATTGTGAATATAATGAAAACTCTTTGTATTTTCTTTTTTCAAGATAAACCGTGGGAGGACAAATGTAAGTTTTCTCCAATGGCTGCAGTTTGAAAGAGAAAGAGTCTGGCATGTCCCTGGCATGGGACATGTGATAGCCAGAGTCCCTCCCAGGGATGTCTCCTTGGTATCCGGAGAGTTCTCACCTCACAAAGTAAAGCGGACACACAGCATAAGATTGAGGGGAAATGAGGCCTCATACTCGTGAGTCTTGGGCTATATTTACCAGGATGCTCTTTTCCAGAGCAGTTTCCTGGCCTCCCTTGCCTCTGACAGCAGGGTGCTAAGAGTGCTTTGTCCTCTCCTTGCCTGAGATCTCAAGGAGGAACTGTTCATCCCATAGACCACAATCCCCACTGGAGGTCTCTTCTGGGCAGTGTGGTTCTGTAACTCACTCCCTTTCCTGAGCCTATCATGCAAAAACATTCAATAGTGGAAATAGATGCAATGTCTTGAATGAAAAGTTTTCAGCAAAGAGCCTTCCTCAGCCATTTAGTCTATGAGGCTAGTCATATGCCCATCCCCCCTGTATAGAAGATTAGAAGAGAGATTAGAGCCCAACCTTTTTCAGACAATTTTAGCAAGAACCTTCGTAGTCGCTATTTTCTTCTCTAAGTTTTCTGAAAATGAAACAAATACTCAGTGATCATGACTAAAACTTTCATTGTCTAAAGGCCAGGCAGGAAGGTAGTTACCTATTAATGGTTATTATGTGTGGTATTGTCCTGTCTGTGCAATCAGAGGGGGTAGTAAGAGGAGCAATGTGCATTATCCCCACTTCCCGCACACCAGTCCCTCCAGCATTTTCAGTTGCATGGATCCCAGCACCCGCTAAAGGGCTTTCCGACATCCTGGTGAAAGGCCACACCATGGTAGTCAGCTGAATCCTCCTCTTCCTTGGGGCAAAATAAACTTAGTGTGGAGGGGTTAGTTTGGCTGAGGTTTCAATGGAGCATGTAAGAGACACTCAGCAGGAAGAGGAGTACAGCAACATGGCTCATATTGATTCTATTGTAACCCTTCTGCCAGGTAGAGCTGGTAGAGCCAGGGCTCGGTCCAAAATCTAGGGATTCTTTTTCAAGAATACAACAGAAAACTGGCTTGAGAGGCAATACTTCCCTATTTGCAAGCACAGATTCTGAGTGTAAGAAAGGAACTTTTAATGAAAGAAGGGAAGTCATCCAACCTTAGTTGGGGAAAATGCTGCGAGCAGGATTGACAAAGATAAAGCTGTGAGCAGGACACCCACCCCAGAGTGCATGGGGCAGAGTCTTCTGCCTCCTGGTCTTGAGTTCTAAAACCAAAACTTCCTTTTCTATACCCCTCCCTGTTCCTTCACCATATCCCACTCACAGTGATTGCCCTTGGTGAGGACCCAGGGTTCAGAGATGCATCTGTGTGAGTTCCCCGCTCATCTGGGGAAGAAGGCACCTTGTTTGCTCCACCATCTGAGCACTTGCTCTGGGTGGCTGCCCCACCAGTCACTACTCCTCCCTACTGTCCTCCCTGCCAGCTGCAGTTTCTCCCCTGCTGGCTGCCCTACCACCCGTTATTCCACCCCCACATGTTCCAGTCACCGGTCACCTTGTGCCACCTGCCTCTCTGCTGTGACCTCTGCAGGTCAGTCTCTTGAGAGTCCACCCAACTCTTAGTGACTGTCAGCTCTTAGTGACTTTTAGCTCTTAGGAGGCTGGGCAGAAACGCTGTCCCACCACATGTGATTTTGGCTCTTATTGAGTGCTTAAAATAACAAAAGTCTCCTAATGGAGCCCATTTTCCTCTGTCTTGGAACAGTGGAGAGGAACAGGTTAAACCAGACTAGGGAAACTTATGTAGAGTCCACACCTCCTGGCAGGGACATCTCTTCATGTCCCATCATTGTTCATACCCCATCAAAAGTCCATCATTGTTTAGGTCCAAAACTATAACACTTAGAAATACCTCCCATGTTTGTGGCTAGATGGTGGTGATAGTAACACTTTCTGTCTTTCCATAGGTAACTTAATCTGTTTACTGCTGTCTATTTCTCGAACTGTCATCCCTATTCTTGGAAAATGGAAAAGTAAGTTAACTTAATTTTCTTTTGTTTAGTTAGCATAAGGTGTAAATTTTTAATTGTGAGGATGATTTACCATTGGAACAATTTATTAAGGATTAAGGTGGTGTCTCCAATCATGGTGATTTCTAAATCAAGGTTGGATTTTGTTTTTTTTTTAATTCTTCTCTAGGGATTCTTTTGGGACAGTTCTCTGGCCTGTGTTCTAAAGTTGATCAGACTAGATGATCGCAATGGTCTCTTTTGACCTTGGAATCAATGTGAAAACTGTCATGTTGCAAGTGAATGAAGTTAACTTTGCTTGAAATAAACAATGGATAAGCTGACTGACAGCAGCGAAGAGAACACAATGCTGGTCAAATTTACTGATTGCAAAAGTACTGGATCCAAATATTTGTCCACGTGCACCTCACTGAAGGTGACTAATTTATGATGTTCAAGATGTTTAAAATCCAATTAGTGATTTTTAATATCCCCTAGCAATTAGTTCCATGGGTTGACTGTGTGCTGTGTGAAAAGTACTTCCTTTTGTTTGTTTGTTTTGTTTTAAACCTATTAATTTAATCAAGTAATTTCCAATTTTTGTGTTATGTGAATGGGTAAATAATATTGACCATTTCCTGGTTCATCTGGATGCCCTCAAGATTTAATGTATCAATTTAATTTATTTCTAAATACTTTTAATTACTAATATTATTAATATTTAATTGTTAATATTAA
This sequence comes from Cuora mccordi, assembly GCA_003846335.1. NCBI lineage: Eukaryota > Metazoa > Chordata > Testudines > Geoemydidae > Cuora > Cuora mccordi. The sequence continues at coordinate 554,717 of ML123506.1, read as the reverse complement.
TTAATGTGGGTTTTATGTTCCCAATCTCTTTGATAAGAAGATACAAATTCTTGTCCCGAATCAGGCTCTACAGAATTTACAAAGGACCCGTGGGGGTATTACAGGAAGCTCACACTGAGACAGATATAGTCATACTGAATGAATACTAAGTAAATGATAAAATAGTCAGAGTTACAAAGATACAATTGTATTGCTGTTATTCAAGAGATGCAGGTGATAATATAATATTATGTGCTGAAAAACTTTGGTTAATATGCTCCCACCCAGTCTTGATAACCTGGTGTTGAATACCACAGTACCTCAGTGCTGGCCATTCCAGATTCTCACCTCTTGCACAGCTGTGCTGAGGAAACTAATGCAAAGAGCTGTCAAGGCTAACTTGGAGTTTACTTATGCAACTTAAATTTAAAATTAAAACCTAATATATAAAACAAAAAAAAAATCTTAGGGAAACAAATCTTAGTCTAGTCCCCTTGGAACTTAAAGTTTGAAAAGAAAATAAGTCCAGCCTCCTCATAGTTAATAGCCATTGTAGATGGATAGCACTGATAGTTAGTTGAAGATGAAGATAAGATAGTGAGGTGGGTCACCTCTTTTATAGGTCACAAATGCCGGAAATCCTTCCTCTTATGCCCAAATTTCATTCCTTATCCACAGAAATTTTAGGATACACTTACCCAATAGGCTACTACATATGTGGGTATTGATGATGTGTACGTACACACATATGTTTCCTTGTGGTGTACCTGTTAAGTCTGTGGGTACAACTTTAATAAACCCCCTATGCCATTCTTCATTGTCTATTGGTCTAGGTAAAAGGTCTTAGACATAGGCGTTGATACTAATCTTTTTAGGTAAGAAGATGTAGGTTAACCTTACTTTCTGGGTAAAAAGGTCTTAATAAAGATATGCTAACTTTCCCTTACCTTAAAAATACAGGTTTTTGGCCTGTAGGTCTCTTGTGTTACAGCTAAACTTATTTTAATCTTAATCTATATACCTATTACAATACTTCAAATATTTAAACTTATAAAGAAGATATATCTATGCAAGCAAGCAGATTAATCCTTTAGTCTATATCCTCCTCTAGAAAAGAAAGAAGAATGTAACATTTCCTATATACCCATTAAACCATCAGCAAGGGGCACTTTTCACCCAGGCACAAAGATAGATCATATGAAAATATGGTTCATTATTTCATGCACCAAAAGCCACTACGGTGGAGTATGAAGCTTTAAATGTCTTTTGCTCTTCCAACAGCAGTTAACTGGATAAGGGTATGATTGCTTCCATTGATTTCAGTGGGAATTCGATTGGGCTGAATTAGACTATCTTGACCTTCTGCCTGCCTTTCTTTCAGTGTTATGAACACTGAGAGCTAGATTAGGTAAGAGGAGTGTATTTCCATATATTTCTAGTGAATACAGTCATTCACTGATCTTAAAACTATTGGACATCACAGCTCATATGACAATCGTCTTTCTAGAGAAAGAGGATATGGACTTTCCATTACAAAACTCTACTATTATCAGGTTTCAGTGTAGCAGCCGTGTTAGTCTGTATCCGCAAAAAGAACAGGAGTACTTGTGGACCTTAGAGACTAACAAATTTATTTCAGCATAAGCTTACGAAAGCTTATGCTAAAATAAATTTGTTAGTCTCTAAGGTGCCACAAGTACTCCTGTTCTTTCTACTATTATCGGTTCCTCATAATTTAGTGAAATAACCACAGTTGGCGTTGCAAGTGCTCAGTCACGGCCTTTCCTCAAATGCAATGATTTTTTTTTCTTCTGGAAAGTTTAAACAAAAAGTTGTCTTCCATTTTTGATGAAAGTATGAATAATGGGTGTTTCTTCATTTTGCTAGGGCTCCCAGATCCCTTAAAAGGGAGGGCTACCTCTGCCTGACTGCAGCCTGGATTCAGAATCAAACCTGTCTGTCACTGGCAGCAGGGAAATTCCCCATCCCCTGCATTCCCTTACTCCCTGCCAATTTTGTAGTGCCTCACAGGAGTCAGATGATCCTTCAGCACTCCCTCCTGCAGACATAGCTCTCCGAGGGAAATGCCAACATTGTGTTTCATGGACCCCCTTTTCCCCACCCTTGTGTAGCTTAAGCCTCCTCCTTGCTGTTTGCTAATTGAAGTGCCCTGTCTTCCGTCCTGGCATGCAGTGGTTCCTGGGTTGTTTAATTCAGTGCCTGGTGATGCAGTCTCTTGGGAAAATAACTAATGCTACTTATCTATTTACAAGAAATATAACTCAGCACATGAACAGCACAATACATTCATACAGTAGGGGATCTGCCATTCAAAATCTCCAAACTATTTTCCCACTGGATTAATGAATCTCTCCATTCCCTAAAACATTCAGAAACAAGATTGAGATCACTCAGCATTTACACACAGCACAGAAGAAAAGACCTACCCCAAACTCTTGATCTCAGGCTTTCCTTCTAGCTCAACGACACTATGACCTGCAGTGGAGATAACAGAGACCTCCTTCTAAACCTAGACAGCCCCCACCACACTCATCTACATCTCACCCACCTACCTCAAAACCACAGATTTGAGAACTTGGTTGAGTCCCTGAGACACTGCCACCTAGACCATGTGCTACCACTATCAGAAACTATCCATCTGACCACATTCTACCCAACATGGCAGAATTTCACCTCAGAGAAGTGGGTGTTGGAATTCATTGGATACGGATACCCGATTCCATATCTATCCCCCCTGCCTATCCCTCCACCTGTCCCTCTTCAGGGACCTTTCTCACAAACACCTTTTAGATCCTCTCCTGGCTCCCTGGTCTGGAGTCTTAGGGAGGTCCCAGCTGGCTCTAGGTAGTTGCCCCTGGGCTGGTTTTCTTCCCCTTGATTGCTGGTCTCTTCAGGGCTAGCACTCCCCAGTCACACACTACACCCCACAATCATTCAAAGTCCAATTTTTGGTGGGGAGTGGGAGTTGCGTACAGACTCTTCAGGCTGTGGTGCTGCCCTACAAGCTCAAACAGAGCAAAAGTGAAACCATGGGGACTACAGTCACTTACAGGGTTAGTTGGTAATTGAGATTTGGCTTTGAGAATGTCAGTGATGCTTCAGTGCTGGACTTAGGCACCTAATGAGCATTGAGATGGATACGTTCTTCTGTGAATCTGGTTTCCAGTGACTGATTCAGAATCCACTGAAGTGAATTTGGATCTGGCTCTAATACTGCACTGATTTTATATCACTGTCACATGTATGAGGGAGAGGTTTCCTGTGTCTTCCTTGAGGCCTCTCTTTCTGGGACAGAATCACCTGCGCAAACCCTTGTGCTTTTTTCATAGGACAAAACCAAGGAAAACGTTAACTTTACCATCACACATTTGAGGGTGTACCAGGTTGTGCTCTTGCTGGAGAATTATAAATGTGTAATAAAGGTCCCAGTTCTTCTCCCAATGAAATCAATAAAAATATTTACATGAGAAGGAGCAGGATTAGGCTGCTCATCAGATCATACAGTGAATATAATTAAAAGTCTTTTTTTTTTCTAGATCAACAGTGGGAGAATGAATGTAAGTTTTCTTCGATGGCTGAAGTTTGAAGGGGGAAGAGCCTATCATTTCCCCAGTGAGGGATGTGTGGTAGGCAGGGTCCCTCCCAGGTATGTGTCCTTGGTATCTGGAGAGTTCACACATCACAAAGCAGAGAGTAAAGCAGCCACAGAGCCCAAGGTTGAGGGAAATAAAGCCTTTTACTCGTGAGTCTTGGGCTTTGTATACAAGGACACTCTGTTCCAGAGCAGTTTCCTAGCAAAGATTCAGAGATGATCTTGTGAAGACAGGAAAAAGGGATCATGAAAGACAGGAGAGAGCAACTCTCCTAATATGGGCATCAGCTATTAAAATTGTAACAATATGATTTATGTAATGAATGATATTCCATTTTCTGTTTCAACATGCAGTCCTTTCACACGTATATTTCCTTTCATATAATATTTGTTTTCTGGAGAGTTACATTTCTAGAGGATATTGAACAGCATGGAGGTGTTCATTTAAAAATGCTAGAGTAGAAAAGCGACTCTACAGATCTAGCAAATATTCAGAGATGCTCTTGTGAAGACAGGAAAAAGGGATCATGAAAGACAGGAAAAAGGGATCATGAAAGACAGGAGAGAGCAGAGAAGTTCAAAAATAAGTTCTTCCACTTTCCACTGTACAAAATTTGTGTGTATTGACCAGACTGTATATAAGAGAAATAAGCTGGCAGCAGCTAGGGGTGGGTTCAATATCTAGGGGTTCCTTTTCAATAATATAACACAAACTGGCTAGAGCCCCCACCCAGTAATCTGGGAAAATGACACCCTTGGGTGCCTCTGAGAGGCAGTACTTCCCCATTCACAAGCACAAAGTCTGAGTGTAGGAAAGAAACTATGAATGAAAGGAAAGAAGTCACCCAACATTAATTGGGGAAAATGCCACAAGCAGGATTTACAAAGATAAAGCTGTGAGCAGGACACCCACCCCAGAGTGCACAGAGCAGAGTCTTCTGCCTCCTGTTCTTGACATCTACAACCAAAACTTCCTTTTCTGTGTCCCTCCCTGCCCCTTCACCATATCTCACTCATAGTGATTGCCCTTGGTGAGAGCCCAGGATTCAGAGATTCATCACTAGTTCTCCCTACTGCCCTCCCTGCCAGCCACAGTTTCTCCCCTGCTGGTTGCCCTACCAGCTGTTATTCCTCCCCTACTTGTTCCAGCACTTAAAATAAAAAAAGATTCCTAATGGGGCCTATTTCACTCTGTCTTGGAACAGTGGGGAGAAATGGGTTAAACCAGACTGGGGAGCCTTAGGTAGAGTCCAGATCTCCTGGCAGGAACATCTGTTCATTTCCCATCATTGTTCCTACCCCCATCAAAAGTTCATCATTATTTAGGTCCAAAACTGTAACCTCCCATGTTCGAGGCTGGATAGTGGTGATAGTAACATGTTCTATCGTTCCATAGGTGCCTTAATCTGTTTATTGCTGTCTAATGGTGTGACCATCATCCTAGTTCTTGGAAAATGCAAAAGTAAGTTAATTTAATTTTATTTTGTATAATTTGGAAAAGGTGTACATTTTTAATAGTGAAGTTGATTAATGATTGGAACGATTTATCAAGGGTTGTGGTGGTGTCTCCAATCCTGGAGATTTCTAAATAAAGATTGGTTTTTCTTTTAAACTCTGCTCTAGGAATTATTTTGGGTCAATTCTCTAGCCTGTGTTCTAAAGTTGGTCAGAGTAGATGATCACAATGATCTCTTTTGGCCTTGGAATCAGTGAAATTGTGAGAGCTGTCATATTGGGGGAGGGATAGCTCAGTGGTTTAAGCATTGGTCAGCTAAACTGAGGGTTATGAGTTCAATCCTTGAGGAAGCTCTTTGGGGATTGGTCCTGCTGTGAGCAAGGGGTTGGACTAAATGATCTTCTGAGGTCCCTTCTCTTACCGAAATATCGGGTCTGCCTAGGTGAGAGCCAATAACAGCCTGACAGGAATAAGGAAAGATGCTTTATTCTGCAGAAGAAAGGAGAGCTCTGTAATAGATACAGAAGACTCTACTGCACGCAAGCTTTTTATACACTTTCAGACAAAGACCATGCCGTGTTAACACTTCATTGGTGGTTACCGAACCCCGTAAAACCGTTATCTGGTCAGGAAAAACTGGCTTGGAGCAGGATTTTTCTGCCTTTGGCAGAAAAAGGAAGGTTAGTTGAAAAGTTCAGGGTACTGTGTACGTGAAGCCTTTTGGAGGCTTCTGCCTCCACCTACTGGCCATTTGCAAAACTATGAAAAGGGCGGGGAGGCCCCAAATAGCTTTCACAGTCCCCCCTTCGGGCCTGATAAGCTCAGATTGTCAGGCCCGTTACGTAATTTACGATCAAACTAAAGAGACAGGTATTGGGTTGTTTTACAGACAGTAGAGCCTTTGGTTACAGTATTACACAGACATTTTGCACATTGAATCATTATCCAAATAACACATAGGAAAAATAGACAGAAAATAATCCATTTAACAATTGTACGGAAAAGGCCAGTGAACCAAGACCCAAGGCCTCAAAACCTCAAAACTAAAGGTGTGATCAAGAGATACAGCATGAAATACAACAGCAGCATTCTTAATAGCTTGTAAATCCTTTTCAATTAAGCCAGAGTGATTAACATAAAAGCAACAGTTTTCTCCAATGCGAGAACAAGCCCCCCCCTATTTCAGCATTCATGGCATCTAACACACGTCTATTTTGCAAAGCCACTTCTGGGCCAGTCGCTGCAAGGATTCAACCGCTGGGTGGGGGTTGGCATGTACAAAGGGCAAACTGAAAGCAAGTAACCATTGTCCCACCACCCAGAAATTCATAGTCAGTAAAAGTCTCAGGGCTTATTCCGTCAGAACAGGAGCTTTAGTCCCTCCAGAGGCTCAGCCGTCCAGGTATCGTCTGCTTCAGGCTCTTCCGGGTCGCGGTGGGAAGAGCTGGCGGGGCTCCCTTGAGGTCCGGAGTCGTCTGCTTCTGGCCCCGGCCTAGGGGCTAGCTTGACTCGGGTGTAATGAATCCAAGTGTTACGCTCTCGCACTTGAACATATCCCTGTGGTAGCCGAGTCCAGGTCAGTTGTTCTGCTCTCCCGGTCTCTGGGTCTGTCCATGCAAATGCGAAGATATCCCAGCTGTCTTGATCTAGAGGAATACTAAAAAAGGCATTACACAGATCTATTACTGAATAACAAGCAGTACCTGCTGGAATGGCAGTCAGAATTGTGTGAGGATTAGGTACCACATTGTGTCTAGCCTGAACAACTTTATTCACTGCACGCAAGTCCTGCACAAATCGGTATACCGGTTTTCCTTCTGGATCCAGGTCAGGTTTTCTAACAGGCAGAATGGGGGTGTTGAAAGGGGATGACATACGAATAAGCACTCCCAACCGTAGGAATGTGTTGATAAGATTCCGGAGGCCAAGCAGAACTTCTTGGGGGATGGGATATTGTCTGATTCGAGGAATGTCAATGTCTGGCTTCAGGGTTATTCTCACAGGCTCTGTCCGGAGAGTGCCAAGGTTTGTTTTGGAAGTGCCCCACAGGGAGGCATGTACCTCTCATCTGAGTCGTTCAGGCAGGTTCATCGGGCTCGCAGGCGTAGCTGGGGGAGTTGATTTTGAGGCAACTGAAGAATGATTTTATCAGCTGAAAAGAAAATCTGAGCACGTAATTTACACATCAAGTCTCTGCCTAGAAGATTAACTGGGCTGTCAGGAGCTAACAAAAATTCATGGGAGGCTGAGACACCAGAGATTTCTACAGCAGCCTCCTGCAATACAGAACACTCAAATGGCTTTCCGCCTATACCCATTACCGGAATGCTTTTATCTGTGAGGTTTCCTTCCTTTGGCTTGGCAATAACAGTGGAAAGGGCAGCCCCCGAGTCCAAAAGACAAGAATAAGCGGTTCCTCCCAGAGTTAAATGGACCTGGGGGTCTGTGGAGGAACAAACATAAGTGGTAAAGTCATTTGAGTAGGTAACAAGTGGACCCCCGGGTCGCCGTCATTCCTCACTATTGACAGCGTCTGTTCTTTCTACTTCCATCTGATATCGAGGTCGGGGCTGTCGTCTGGTACATCGGTTTGGGCACTCTCTTTTCCAGTGACCAAGTTGCTTACAGTAATGGCATATATCATTTGCACGGCTTGGGGCCCCCCCATGATCTGCCTTCGGTTGCCACTTGGGGGGTCCCCACCTCCCTCCTTGTCTTTCGCTCCCCGCATTCACCTACTGGCCTCCACCTACTGGCCGTTTGCAAAACTATGAAAAGGGCGGGGAGGCCCCAAATAGCTTACACACTTCCAACCCTAATAATCTATGGTTGTAAGTGAATGAGGTTACTATTACATGAAAGAAACAGTGGAGAAGCTGACTGACGGCAGCAGAAAGAACATGATGCTGGTCAAATTTACTGATAGCAAAAGTACTGTATCCAAATTTTTATCCACATAAACATCACTGAAGGCAGCTAATTTATGATATTTAAAATACAATAAGCAAATTTTAATATCCCCTAGCAATCAGTTCCACAGGTTGACTGTGCATTGTGTGAAAAGTCCTTCCTTTTGTTTGTTTGTTTCTTTTAGACCTATTAATTTAATCAAGTGATCCCTAGTTCTTGTTTTGTTATGCACATGGGTAAATAATAGTTCCCATTTCCCTTTTCCCTTCCTCCACAGCATTCATGATTTCATAGATCTCTGTCATATTCCCTCTTTGTCATCTCTTTTCCAAGCTGAATAGTCCTAGTCTTTTAAATCTCTTCTCGAATGGGAGCTGTTCCATACCCTTAATCAATTTTGTTGCCCGTCTCTATACTTTTCCCAATTCTAACAATTTTTTTTAGATGGGGTATCCAGAACTGCACACAGTATTCAACATGTGGGAGTACCATGGGTTTATATAGTGGCATTATGTTATTTTCTGTTTTATTTTCTATCTCTTTCCTTATGATTCCTAACATTCTGTTAGCGTTTTTGACTCCTGATGCACATTGAGCGGAAGTTTTCCGAGAACTATCTACAATTTTGAGAATTTTATCTGAGTTACACCTGAATAAGATTTATGGATTTGGCAAAATATGAATTGAGGATGCTCAGTACTTCACAGAAGCAGGCAGTGACTCACAAAGCTATTAACATAAGCTACGTACCAATCTAACTTTTTCCTTTTCACAAAAAAAAAAAATTGCACATCTTCTCATCTCTTCTTTCTCTCTGATGTGGCTGGAAAAGCTAGAGGAACAAATGAGATCTGAGGCCTTCTTGCCTGCTTCAGTGGCAGCTACTTGGTCTTTCACTGATGCTAGGAGCCTCATCTGCTTCTCTCACAAGTTCAACAAGTCTGGTTGGCCATTTCATGGTTCATCTGAGACCCCTCAAGAGAGAACTTGCTGTGAGGTAGACAAGTGTATTCTTTCACATCTTGTTTATATATCAAAACCCTCCTTAAAATTGAGCTTCTTTGAGTTTGTTTGCTTCTCCTTCTCTAGGAAAGAAAGAAGAACATTCTGAACTAAGATTTCCTATATACCTGTTAATCCATCAGCAAAGATTACATTTCAGCCAGTCACAAAGATACAATATTATGAGCTGCAAGGGTTTGGTTAATTTATGCCCACCCTGACTTGATAACCTGGTGTTGAAAGACACAGGACCTTGCCTCTGGCGGTTCCGGTTTCTTACCTCTCACAGAGGTGTGCAGAGGAAACTAATGCAAAGAGCTGTCAAAGCTAACTTGGAGTATACTTATCCAACTTAAATGTAAAATTAAAACCTAATAAATAAAACTAAGAACAAAAGTTTAGGGAAACAAGGCTTAGTCTAGTCCCCTTGGAGCTTAAATTTGAAAAGAAAATGAGTCCGGCCTACTCATAGTTAATAGCCATCGTGGATGGATAGCATTGATAGTTGAAGATGAAGATAAAATAACGAGGTTGGTCACCTCTTTTATAGTGCTGGAAATCCTTCTTCTTATGCCCAAATTTCATTCTTCATCCACAGAAATATTAGGATACACTTACCACATAGGCTAGTATGTATGTGGGTATTGAAGACATGTACGTACACACATAAGTTCCCTTGTGGTGTACCTGTTAAGTCTGTGGGTACGACTCTGATCAACCCCCTATGCCATTCTTCATTGTCTCTTGGTCTAGGTAAAAGGTCTTAGACATAGTCATGGGTACTTATCTATTTAGGTAAGAAGATGTCGGTTAAGTTTACTTTCTGGATAAAAAGGTCTTAATATGGATACGCTAACTTTGCCTTAGCTTAACATGCGGTTTTTTGGCCTGTAGGTCACTTGAATTACAGCTAAACTTATTTTAATCTAAATCTATAAACCTATTACAATAAATCAAATACTTAAATTTATAAGAAAAGTTATATCTATGCAAGCAATTAGATTAATCCTTTAGGCTACATCCTCCTTTAGGAAGGAAAGATGAGCATTCCGAAGAATGTAATATTTCCTAAATGACTAATGTTACTTATCTATTTACAAGAAATATAACCCAGCACATGAACAACACAATACACTAGTACAAGTCCCAACAAATGAAAGGCCACACTCAAAAATAACAGTAGAACAGAGGGAACTTTACTGGGGACAGGGAACAAAGGCTGTAGGGAAGCAACGTAAGAACATCCGTACTGTGTCAGTCCAATCATCCATCCAGCCCAGTATTCTGTCTTCTGACAGTGACTGGTGCCTGATGCATCAGAAGGAATGAACAGAACAGAGCAATTTATCTAATGATCCATTCCCTGACATCCAGTCCCAGCTTCAGATAGACAGAGGCTTAGGGACACCCAGAGCACTGGCTTGCATCCCTGACCTTCTTGGCTAATAACCATTGAAGGAGCTATCCTCCATTAACTTATCTTATTCTATTTTGGACCCCATTATATTTTGGTCCCTCACTACATCCTTTGGCAACATGTTGCCCTTTCTATACCCCTTCCCCCAAGGTCCCACCCCGCCCCACCTCTTCCCGCTCCAACTCCACTTCTCCCTGCCCCATTGCACCCCCTCTCTCCAGAGCGCCCCACCCTCTTTCTGCCTCCTCCTTCCCCCCCTGCTCCCCCGAGCACCTCCTGCCATCTGCAGAAGAGCTGATCAGTGGTGGACAGGAGGAGCTGGGGTGGAGGGGGAGGAGCTGATTGGCGGGGCCTGCGGTGAGTGCTGAGCACCCACTCTTTTTTTCAATGGGTGCTCCAGTCCTGAAGCACCGATGATGTCGGTGCCATGGGGGCTGTTGAGAGGAAAGAAATGTTCATTAGCTCAATTTTCAGAAAAAAGATAAATAGGAGATATGTGAGCATGTATCTCATTTTGCAAACAATGGCAGGACAACAAGAATGAGTTTGCTTTGATTTCTGAAGTAATCACACAGGATCAGATTGTAATAGATAATACGGAGTCTGTTAGGGCAATGGTCACATTGGGGAAGAAAACCACTAGAGTCTCCCCCGGGATAGTGATTGGGGTGTGCTATAGACCGCCGGGATCTAGCCTGGAGATGGATAGGGAGCTCTTTAATGTTTTTAAGGAGGTAAATACTAATAGGAACTGTTTGATCATGGGGGACTTTAACTTCCCGGATATAGATTTGGAAACAAATGCTAGTAATAATAATAGGGCTCAGCTCTTTCTAGACGTGATAGCTGATGAATTCCTCCATCAAGTAGTTGCTGAACCGACGAGGGGGGATGCCATTTTAGATCTGATTTTGGTGAGTAACGAGGACCTAGTTGAGGAAATAGTTGTAGGGGACAACCTTGGCTCGAGTGATCATGAGCTAATTCGTTTCAAAATAAATGAGAGGATAATCAATATTGCATCTGAGACTAGGGTTTACGATTTCAAAAGGGCAAACTTTACTCAATTAAGACGACTAGTTAGGGAAGTGGATTGGACTAACATATTTAGGGATCTAAAGGCGGATGAAGCATGGGGTTACTTCAGGTTGAAGTTGCAGGAGTTGACAGAGGCATGTATCCCGAGAAAGGGAAAACGACTCATATGTAGCAGTTTTAGACCGAGCTGGATGAGCAACCGTCTTAGAGGGGTCATTAAGAAAAAACAGAAAGCGTACAAGGAGTGGAAACTGGGAGGGATCAGCAAAGAAACCTACCTTATTGAGGTCAGAGGGTGTAGGGAAGCAGTGAGAAAGGCAAAGAGACGGGTGGAGATGGACCTAGCGAAGGGGATTAAAACCAATAGCAAAAGATTCTTTAGCCATATAAATAGGAAGAAAACCAAGAAGGAAGAAGTGGGACCGCTTAAAATTTTAAACGGAGTGGAGATTAGGGATAATCTTGGAATGGCACAATATCTGAACGAATATTTCGCCTCGGTCTTTAATGAGGCTAATGAAGGCCTAAGGAATAGTGGTAGAGGGACTGATGGGAATGAAGATATGGGGGTAGACATTACGGTATCTGAGGTAGAAGCCAAACTTGTACAGCTAAAGGGAAGTAAATCGGGGGGCCCGGATAATCTTCATCCTAGAATATTAAGGGAATTGGCGAGTGAAATTGCAAGCCCGTTAGCGATGATTTTTAATAAATCTCTAAACTCGGGGATTGTACCGTTTGACTGGAGATTAGCTAATGTAGTTCCAATATTCAAGAAGGGGAAAAAACGTGACCCGGGTAACTACAGGCCTGTTAGTTTAACATCTGTAGTATGCAAAATCATGGAAAAAATTTTAAAGGAGAGAGTGGTTACGGAGCATGAGGCCGAGGGCAACTGGGACAGATTACAGCATGGATTTACGAAAGGTAGATCGTGCCAAACCAACCTGATCTCCTTCTTTGAGAAAGTAACAGACTTTTTAGATAAGGGAAATGCGGTGGATTTAATATATCTTGACTTCAGTAAGGCATTTGATACGGTACCACATGAGGAATTACTGGTTAAACTGGAAAAGATGGGGATCGAAATGAAAATCCAGAGGTGGATAAGGAGCTGGTTAAAGGGGAGACTCCAGAGGGTCGTATTGAAGGGGGAAATGTCGGGTTGGAGGGGGGTTACAAGTGGGGTTCCTCAAGGTTCGGTTTTGGATCCGATTTTATTCAATCTATTTATCGCTGACCTGGGAAGTAAGAGTAGGAGTGGGCTGATAAAGTTTGCGGATGACACCAAGTTGGGAGGTATTGCAAATTCGGAAAAGGATCGGGATATCCTTCAGGGAGATTTGGATGACCTGGTAAACTGGAGTATTAGTAACAGGATGAAATTCAATAGTGGGAAGTGTAAGGTTATGCATTTAGGGATGACTAATAAGAACTTTAGTTATAAGTTGGGGACGCACCAGTTGGAAGTAACGGAGGAGGAGAAGGACCTAGGAGTCCTGGTTGATCATAGGATGACCATGAGTAGGCAATGTGATGTGGCCGTTAAAAAAGCTAATGCGGTCTTGGGATGCATTAGGCGAGGGATTTCTAGTAGGGATAAGGAGGTGCTAGTCCCGTTATATACGGCGTTGGTAAGACCACATTTGGAGTATTGTGTGCAGTTTTGGTCTCCCATGTTTAAGAAGGATGAATTAAAACTGGAACGGGTACAAAGAAGGGCCACTAGAATGATCCGAGGAATGGAAGGCCTGTCGTATGAAAGGAGACTTGAGGAGCTCGGTTTGTTTTCCTTAACCAAAAGAAGGATAAGAGGAGATATGATTGCACTCTTTAAATATATCAGAGGGATAAATACAAGGGAAGGAGAGGAATTATTTGAGCTCAGTGCTAATGTGGACACGAGGACAAACGGATATAAATTGTCAGTCAGGAAATTTAGGCTTGAAATTAGACGAAGGTTTCTAACCGTCAGAGGAGTGCAATTCTGGAACAGCCTACCGAGGGAAACAGTGGGGGCGAAGGACCTCCATGACTTCAAGATTAAGCTAGATAAGTTTATGGAGGAGATGGTATGATAGGATAACGGGTTTAGTCAATAGGTCAATTAAGTGCCACACTGGTAATTAGTAGAATGGGTCAATGATAAGATATTGTTAGGCTTATTCCGGAGGGTATGGCTGGAGAGTCTTGCCCGCATGCTCGGGGTTCAGCTGACTGCCATATTTGGGGTCGGGAAGGAATTTTCCTCCAGGGTAGATTGGCGGTGGCCCTGGAGGTTTTTCGCCTTCCTCCGAAGCATGGGGCAGGGGTCGCTTGCTTAAGGAGTGGGGGGATTGGCTTATGTGGCCTGCATCTTGCAGGAGGTCAGACTAGATGATCATAATGGTCCCTTCTGATCTTGAATTCTATGATTCTATGATTCTATGATCAGTGAAATATTTAGCAGCCAGCTCTAGATTGCACCCAGTAAATCATGGTAAGTCTTAAACATCTCTGTGGGGTTTCATTCAGTGCCCTGAGAGGGAACGCTTGATATTGAAAGGCCAGAGCATCCCCTTGGATGCTTAGAGGTCTTGTGTCTTTCTACCAGAACAGTTTCCTGGATGCCTGTGCCCCTGGCAGCAGGGTTTTGAGGGCTGTCCCCCTGCATGCCTGGAAACTCCAGGAAAAGCCATTAACACCTTTATATACAATCCCAGCTACTGATCCCCAGGCTGATATCATTCAAGAACCCACCTACCATTCCTGTGCCATGACTGGGCCAGTCGGACACACATTGTCTGTATTCTGAACAGGTGCAATTTCTGTCTCAGCATGGCTGTACCCTTTTCCTTGAACCTCTCAAAACCCCTTTAGTAAGAATGGGCTGGGTAGGCAGTGGGCCAGAGGGCATGGGGATGATCTTAAGCTACAGAAAAAAAATGGGTGAGTTGATCACACTCTATAATTAACTACATGAGGAACAAATATTTGACATCAAACTAAATTTGTGCCCACTATATCCTCCTCTTTCCAATTGAACCAACTAAACCATCTTCCCTAAGCTTCTTGGGAGCAAACAGGACTAAATAGGATATACTCTGGACATCAGACACTCACTGTCATTTCACCTTGAGAGAACCAAGAGCTGCAGATATTCACCAAGACTTTTTATTTCAACTTTGGAAAAATTAAAAGGTTTCACCGTTTTCAAGCAGTGACTGTGGAAATGGATTTCTGGATGCATCCACCTTTGCTACAACAGGAGGATATTCAACTCCCACCAGGGATCCCAACCGACTCCACCAGGTCATTATCAATCTCAGTAGCCTTTTTCTTATCATGCAAAGATATATGTAGAATGGCCACCTGAGAATCTGCAAACACATTTACAAAACATTAGGTGATAGATAAGATCTCAAGATCGGATGCATTGGTAGGACTTACTGCATTATTGTCAACTACCCAGGCAACTCCAAAGCCCCTTCCATCCACCGTGGGACGCTGCTTGACAATCACCTGAAGTGAAGCACCCACAGGGACGCTCCTCAAAGAAGAAGAGATGGTTACTCACTCTATGTAGTAACTGAGTCTGTTCAAGATGGTGACTCAGTGGGTATTCCTTCTCCCCTCTACATCTGAGATCAATTTATGAACCAGGTGGTAGAGAAAAAACGGAGGGGGGGGGGTTGGGTGTGCACCACTAGATAGACATTGACAAAGGCATGAGACAGAGAGATTGGCAGTCTGGTTAGACAGAGGGAGAGACCTAGACATGCCTCATCTTTGTCTGCATCCAGATCTCCTGAACCTAAAGGAGAACCTTTTGAGGAGCAGGAGGGGAGACCAGAGGCGGAAACTTCACATGCCACCAACTTCTCAATTTCTTCACCAGATGAAGCAGTGATGCCAACCCCAACTGCCAAACATCTGCTAATGCAATGGACATGGACTTCTTATTTTCTCATACCACACTGAACTCTCTGGTGCTCAATGTGATGAATGAAAGGGGAGACAACATCTTTCCAAAATTACCCCCTGTGATAAAGACTGGAACAGGATAGATCTTTCAATGACAACTCTAATTCAGAATTTCCTATTATGAGGCTGTGTCAATAGGAACATCAGTGGTCATGAGATGGAGTATGTGGCTATTGGAATTCCTGAAGGAAGTGAAGGCTGCAGTCCCTGTTGTTTTGCCCCCATGCAGCGCGCTGAATTGCCACCTGGGTTGTTTTTCTTCCCTTTGATTGCTGGTCTCTGCAGGGCTGGCACTCCCCAGTCACACAGTACACACCAAAATAATTCAAAGTCCCAATTTTGGTTCGGAGTGGGAGTTGAGTACAGACTCTTTAGGCTTTGGTGTTCCTCTCCCAGCTCCAACAGAGCAAAAATGAAACCATGGGGTCTTCAGTCATTTACAGGGTTAGTTGGTAATTGAGATTTGGCTTTGAGAATGTTAGTGATACTTCAATGCTGGACTTAGGCACCTAAAGAGGCACTGAGATGGGTACGTTCTTCTGTGAATCTGTCAAGTGACTGATTCAGAATCCACTGAAGTGAATGGAAAGTCTCCCATTGACTTCAGTGAATTTGGATCTGGCCCTAGAACTGCATTGATTTTATATCACTGTCACATGAATGAAGGAGAAGTTTCCTGTGTCTTCCTTGAGGCCTCTCTGTTCTGGGACAGAATCAGATGCACAAACCCTTGCGCCTTTTTAATCGGACAAAACCAATGGGGAAAAGTGAACTTTACAATCACACATTTGAGGGTGTATCAAGTTGTGCTGTTGCCAGAGAATTATAATTATGTAATCCAGGGCCTGGTTCTTCTCCCAATGAAATCAATACAAAGATTTACATGAGAAGGAGCAGGATTACGCTCCTTATCAGATCATACTGTGAATATAATGAAAGTGTTTGTATTTTCTTTTTTCCAGATAAACTGTGGGAAGACAAATGTAAGTTGCTCCGATGGCTGCAGTTTGAAGGGGGAAGAGCCTGTCATTTCCCCAGTGAGGGATGTGTGGTAGGCAGGGTCCCTCCCAGGGATGTGTCCTTGGTATCCCGAGAGTTCTCACATCACAAACTAGAGAGTAAAGCGGCCACAGAACCCAAAGTTGAGGGAAATGAGGCCTTTTACTCATAAGTCTTGGGCTTTGTATACAAGGACACTCTGTTCCAGAGCAGTTTCCTGGCGTCCCTCATCTCTGGTAGCAGGGTGCTGAGATTGCTTTGTTCTCTCCATGGCTGGGGTCTCAAGGAGGAAATGTTCACCCCTTAAGTAGCAATCCCCAATGGAGGTTTTCTGTGTGCAGTGTGGTTCTGCAACTCACTTCCCTTCTCCACTACAGATTTGGGCCCATCACACAGAAATGTTCGGTAGCGGAAATAGGTGCAATGTCTTGAATGAAAACTTTTTAGCAAAGAGTCTTCCCCAGCCATTCAGTCTATGAGGCTAGTCATATGCCCATCCCCCCTGTATAGAAGTTTAGAAGGGAGATTAGAGCCCAACCTTTTAAAGCAATTTTGGCAAGAACCTTCATAATCACAGTTAAATAGAAAAAAGCTCAACTGGACACAATCCAACTCTCCTAATATGGGCATCAGCTATTAATATTGTAACAATATCATATATATAATGAATGCTGTTCCATTTTCTCTTTCAATATGAGTCCTTTTCATATGTATATTTCCTTTCATACAATATTTTTTTCTGGAGAGTTACATTTCTGGAGGATATTGAACAGCATGGAGGTGTTCATTTAAAAATACCAGAATAGAAAAGCAACTCTCCAGATCTAGCAAATATTCAGAGATGCTCTTGTGAAGCCAGGAAAAAGGGATCATGAAAGGCAGGACAGAGCAGAGAAGATCAAAAATAAATTCTTCCACTTTCCACTGTACAAAATTTGTCTGTATTGACCAGATTATATATAAGAGAAATAAGACACAGACTTTCCTATTGTCTTCTCTAAGTTTTCTGAAAATGGAACAAATGTTCAGTGATTATGTCTCAAACTTTCATTGTGTAAGGGCCAGGCAGGAAGGTAGTTACCTATTAAAGATTATTATGTGTGGTATTGTCCTGTCTGTGCAATCAGACGGGAGTAGGAAGGGGAGCAATGTGCGTTATCTCCACTTCCCCCACACCAGTCCCTCCAGCATTTGCAGTTGTATGGACCCCAGGACCAGCTAAAGGGCTTTCTGACATCCTGGTGAAAGGCCACAGCATGGTAGTCAGCTGAACTCTCCTCTTTCATATGGGAAAAGAAAAAAACTTAGTGTGGAGAGGTTTAGTTTGGCTGAGGTGCACTGGAGCATGTAAGAGATACTCAGCAGGAAGAGGAGATCACCAACATGGCTTATATTGATTCTATTGTAACCCTTCTGCCAGGTGGAGCTGGCATCAGCCAGGGCTAGGTTCAATATCTAGGGGTTCCTTTTCAAGAATATAACAGAAAACTGGCTTGAGAAGCAATACTTCACAAACACAGATTCTGAGTGTAAGAAAGAAACTTTTAATGAAAGCAGTGAAGTTATCCAAATTAATTGGGGAAAATGCCACAAGCAGGATTTACAAAGATAAAGCTGTGAGCAGGACACCCACCCCAGAGTGCATGGGGCAGAGTCTTCTGCCTCTTGTTCTTGAGTTCTACAACCAAAACTTCCTTTTAAGTGCCCCTCCCTGCCCCTTCACCATATCCCACTCACACTGATAGCCCTTGGTGAGTACCCAGGATTCAGAGGTGCATCTGTGTGAGTTCCCCTCCCTTCCAGGGAAGAAGGCACTTTGTTTGCTCTGCCATCTGAGCATTTGCTCTGGCTGGCTGCCCCACCAGTCGCTGGTCCTCCCTATTGCCCTCCCTGCCAACCTCATTTTCTCCCCCGCTGGCCGCCTACCAGCCATTATTCCTCATCCTTGTTCCAGTTGCCGGTCTCCTCCTGCCACCTGCTTCTCTTCTGTGACCTCTGCAGGTCAGTCTCTTGAGAGCCCACCCAACTCTTAGTGACTGTCAGCTCTTAGTGACTTTTAGCTCTTAGCAGGCTTGGCAGAAACGCTGTCCCACCACACGTGATTCCGGCTCTTATTGAACACTTAAAATTAAAAAAAAGATTCCTAGTGGAGCCTATTTCTCTCTGTCTTTGAATAGTGGGGAGAAGCAGGTTAAACCAGACTAGGGACCCTTAGGTGGAATCCACATGTCCTGGCAGGCACATCTCTTCATGTCCCATCATTGTTCATAGCCCATCAAAAGTCCATCTTTGTTTAGGTCTAAAACTGTAACCCTTAGAAATACCTGCCATGTTTGTGGCTAGATGTTGGTGATAGTAACATGTTCCATCTTTCCGTAGGTGCCTTAATCTGTTTATTGCTGTGTATTGCTGTGACCGTCATCGGTTTTCTTGGAAAATGCAAAAGTAAGTTAACTTTATTTTCTTTTGTTTAATTTGTTTGAGGTGTACTTTTTTAATAGTGAAGATGATTTACCATTGGTAAAATGTATCAAGGTTTGGGGTGGTGTCTCCAAACCTTGCAATTTCTATATCAAGATTGGATTTTGGTTTTTTTAATTCTGCTCTAGGGATTCTTTTGGGGCAGTTCTCTTGCCTGTGTTGTAGAGGTGATCAGACTAGATGATCACAATGGTTTCTTTTACCCTTGGAATCAATGTGAGAACTGTCATATTGCAAGTGAATGAGGTTAATTTTGCTTGACATAAACAATGGAGAAGCTGACTGACCACTGCAGAGAGAACACAATGCAGGTCAAATTTACTGATAGCAAAAGTACTGGATCCAAATATGTGTCCACATAAACCTCACTGAAGGTGGCTAATGTACGATGTTCAATACGTTGAAAATCCAATTAGTGAACTCCTACCTGCCACATGGGGCCACAACCGTGATACCCCTAACCCACCCAGCAATATCGTCAATCTATCCAGCCACACACTCAGCCCAGAAGAACAGTCTGTCCTATCTCGGGGACTCTCTTTCTGCCCTGCCACCCCCACCAACATGATACAGTTCTGCGGCGATCTGGAAGCCTACTTTCGCCGTCTCCGACTCAAAGAATACTTCCAGGACAACACTGAACAGCACACTGATACACAGTTACCCTCCCACCAACAGCACAAGAAGAAGAACTCCACATGGACTCCTCCTGAGGGTCGAAATGACAGTCTGGACCTATACATTGAATGCTTCCGCCAACGTGCACAGGCAGAAATTGTGGAAAAAGAACATCGCTTGCCTCACAACCTAAGTCGTGCAGAACGCAATGCCATCCACAGCCTCAGAAACCATCCTGACATTATAATCAAAGAGGCTGATAAAGGAGGTGCTGTTGTCATCATGAACAGGTCTGACTACCAAAAGGAGGCCGCCAGACAACTCTCCAATACCAAATTTTACAGGCTACTTCCCTCAGATCCAACTGAGGAATACACTAAGAAACTGCACCATCTACTCAGGACACTCCCTACACTAACACCAGAAAAAATCAACATACCCTTAGAACCCCGACCAGGGTTATTCTATCTACTACCCAAGATCCACAAACCCGGAAATCCTGGATGCCCCATCATCTCTGGCATTGGAACTCTCACTGAAGGACTGTCTGGATATGTGGACTCTCTACTCAGACCCTATGTTACCAGCACTCCCAGCTATCTCCGTGACACCACTGATTTCCTGAGGAAACTACAATGCATCGGTGACCTTCCAGAAAACACCATCCTAGCCACCATGGATGTAGAGGCTCTCTACACAAACATCCCACACACTGATGGAATACAAGCTGTCAGGAACAGTATCCCTGATGATGCCACAGCACAACTGGTTGCTGAGCTCTGTGCCTTTATCCTCACACACAACTATTTCAAATTTAATGACAATATATATATCCAGATCAGTGGCACCGCTATGGGCACCCGCATGGCCCCACAATATGCCAATATTTTTATGGCCGACCTGGAACAACGCTTCCTCAGCTCCCGTCCACTCACGCCCCTTCTCTACCTACGCTACATTGATGACATCTTCATCATCTGGACCCATGGGAAGGAGACTCTGGAAAAATTCCACCATGATTTCAACAGCTTCCACCCTTCCATCAACCTCAGCCTGGACCTATCTACACGGGAGGTCCACTTCCTAGACACCACGGTGCAAATAAGCGGTGGTCACATTAACACCACCCTATACCGAAAACCTACTGACCGCTATGCCTACCTTCATGCCTCCAGCTTCCATCCCGGGCACACCACAAGATCCATTGTCTACAGCCAAGCACTGAGGTACAACCGTATCTGCTCTAACCCCGCAGACAGAGACCAACACCTAGAAAATCTCCACCAAGCATTCTCAAGACTACAGTACCCACACGAGGAAATAAGGAAACAGATCAACAGAGCCAGATGTGTACCCAGAAGCCTCCTACTGCAAGACAAACCCAAGAAAGAAACCAACAGGACTCCACTGGCCATCACATACAGTCCCCAGCTCAAACCCCTCCAACGCATCATCAGGGATCTACAACCCATTCTGGACAATGATCCCACACTTTCACAGGCCTTGGGTGGCAGGCCAGTCCTCGCCCACAGACAACCTGCCAACCTGAAGCATATTCTCACCAACAACTGCACACCGCACCATAGTGACTCCAGCTCAGGAACCAACCCATGCGGCAAACCTCGATGCCAACTCTGCCCACATATCTACACCAGCAACAACATCACAGGACCTAACCAGATCAGCCACACCATCACCGGTTCATTCACCTGCATGTCCACCAATGTAATATATGCCATCATATGCCAGCAATGCCCCTCTGCTATGTACATCGGCCAAACTGGACAGTCTCTAAGGAAAAGGATAAATGGACACAAATCAGACATTAGGAGTGGCAATATACAAAAACCTGTAGGAGAACACTTCAACCTCCCTGGCCACACAATAGCAGATTTTAAGGTGGCAATCCTACAGCAAAAAAACTTTAGGACCAGACTTCAAAGGGAAACTGCTGAGCTCCAGTTCATCTGCAAATTTAACACCATCAGTTTAGGACTAAACAAAGACTGTGAATGGCTCGCCAATTACAGAACCAGTTTCTCCTCCCTTGGTTTTCACACCTCAGCTGCTGGAACAGGGCCCCATCCTCCCTGATTGATCTAACCTCGTTATCTCTAGCTTGCTTCTTGCTTGCTTATATATACACACACCTGCCCCTGGAAATTTCCACTGCTTGCATCCGAAGAAGTGGGTATTCACCCACGAAAGCTCATGCTGCAAAACGTCTGTTAGTCTATAAGGTGCCACAGGATTCTTTGCTGCTTCTACAGAACCAGACTAACACGGCTACCCCTCTGACACTTAATATCCCCTAGCAATCAGTTCCACGTGTTGATTGTGTGTTGTGTGAAGAGTACTCCTTTTGTTTGTTTGTTTTATATCTATAAATTTAATGAAGTAAGCCCTAGTTCTTGCGTTATGTGAATGGGTAAATAATATTGACCATTTCATGGTTCATCTGGGAGCCCTCAAGAGAGATCTTTCTGTAAGGTAGACAAGTGTATTCTTTCACATCTTGTTTACATATCAAAAACCTCCTTAAAATTGAGCTTCCTTGAGTTTCTTTGCTTCTCCTTGTAGCCTGATCTAGGGTGTGTTAATAATATTGATTTAATTTATCAATTTAATTTATTGTTGAATTATTTAATTACTAATATTAATAATATTTAATTATTAATATTAATTAGTATGCATTTCAGGCTCGCCAATCTCTTTGATGAGAAGATAAAAACTCTTATCCCAAATCAAGCTCTACAGAATTTACAGCGGACCCTTGCGGGTATTACAGGACGCTCACACTGAGATAGATATAGTCATACAGACTATTTATTGAAATCAATGAAATAATAAGTAAATAGTAAAATAGTCAGAATTACAAAGTAACAATTTTACTGCTGCTATTCAAGAGATACAGATGATAATACAATATTATGTGCTGCAAAACTTTGGTTAATATACTCCCACCCTGTCTTGATGATCTGGTGTTGAAAGACACAGGACCTCGCCTCTGGCCGTTCCAGTTTCTCACCTATTGGAAACTAATGCAAAGAGGTATCAAAGCTAACTTGGAGTTTACTTATGAACTTAAATTTAAAACCTAATAAAGAAAACTAAGAACAAAAGTTTAGGGAAACAAAGCTTAGCCTAATCCCCTTGGAACTTAAAGTTTGAAAAGAAAATAAATACGGCCTACTCATAGTTAATAGCCATCGTGGATGGATAGCATTGATAGTTAGTTGAAGATGAAGATAAGATAGCGATGTGGGTTACTTTTTTTATAGGCACAAGTGCCAGAAATCCTTCCTCTTACGCCCAAATTTCATTCGTCATCCACAGAAATATTAGGGTACACTTACTAGGCTAGTATATATGTTGGTATTGATGACATGTATGTACACTCATACGTTTCCTTGTAGTGTACCTTTTAAGTCTCTGGGTACAACTTTGATAACACCCCTGTGCCATCTTCATTGTCTATTGGTCTAGGTAAAAAGTCTTAGACATAGGTGTTGATACTTATCTATTAGGTAACAAGATGTACGTTAACTTTACTTTCTAGGTAAAAAGGTCTTAATATAGATATGCTAACTTTGCCTTACCTTAAAAATACAGGTTTTTGGCTTGTAGGTCTCTTGCGTTACAGCAGAACTTATTTTAATGTAAATCTATAAACCTATTACAATACTTCAACTACTTAAACTTATAAGAAAAGATATATCTATGCAAGCAAGCAGATTAATCCTTTAGGCTACATCCTCCTCAAGGAAAGAAAGAAAGAGCGTAACATTTCCTATATACACGTTAAACCATCAGCAAGGGGCACATTTCACCCAGGCACAAAGATAGATCATATGAAAATATGGTTCATTATTTCATGCGCCAAGAGCCACTATAGGGGAGTATGAAGCTTTAAATGTCTTTTGCTCTTCCAACAGCAGTTAACTGGATAAGGGTATGATTGCTTCCATTGATTTCAGTGGGAATTAGACTGGGCTGAACTATACTATCTTGAACTTCTGTCTGCCTTTCTTTCAGTGCTATGAACACTGAGAGCTAGATTATATAAGAGGAGTGTATTTCCACATATTTCTAGTGAATACAGTCATTCACTGATCTTAAAAATATTAGACATCACAGCTCATTTGACAGTCACGTTTCTAGAGAAAGAGGATATGGAGTTTCCATTATAAAACTCTACTATAAACAGTTCCTCATTATTTAGTGAAATAACCACAGTTGGAGTTCCAAGTGCTCAGTCACTGCCTTTCCTCAAATGCAGTTATTTTGTTTTTTCTTCTGGACAGTTTAAACAAAAACTTGTCTTCCCTTTTTGATGAACGTATGAATAATGGGTGTATTTTCATTTTACTAGGGCTCTCAGCTCTCTTAAAAGGGAGGGCTACCTCTGCCTGACTGCAGCCTGGGTCAGAATCAAACTCGTCTGTCACTGGCAGTAGTGGAATTCCCCATCCCCTGCATTCCCTTATTCCCTGCCAATTTTGTTGTGCCTCACAGGAGTCAGATGATCCTTCAGCTTTCCCTGCTGCAGAGACAGCTCTCCGAAGGAAATGCCAACTTTGTGTTTCATGTACCCCCTTTCCGCCACCCCTGTGTGGCTTAAGCATCCTCCCTGCTGCTTGCTAATTGAAGTGGCTTGTCTTCCCTCCTGTGATGTATTGGTTCCTGAGTTCTTTATTTCAGCACCTGGTGCCTTCACCCAAGGTGACTCCTGTTTGGGCTTGGGACACAGGGATGGTGTTTCTTGGGAGAATGACTAATGCTACTTATCTGTTTACAAGAAATGTAACTCAGCACATCAACAACACAATACACTCATACAGTAGAGGATCTGCCATTCAAAATCTCCAAACTATTTTGCCCACTGGATTGATGAATCCCTCCATTCCCTAAAAGATTCAAAAGCAACATTGAGATCACTCAACATTTATACACAGCACAGAAGAAAAGACATCACCTACCCGAATCTCTGGACTGCTGGCTTTCCTTCTAGCTCAACGACACTATGACCTGCAGTGGAGATAACAGAGACCTCCTTCTAAACCTATACAGCCCCCACCACACTCATCTACATCTCACCCACCTACCTCAAAACCACAGTTTTGAGAACTTTGTTGAGTCTCTGAGACACTGCCACCTAGACCATGTGCTACCACTATCAGAAACTATCCATCAATTTGCTGATCATCTGACCAAATTCTACCCAACATCGCAGAATTTCACCTCAGAGAAGTGGGTGTTGGAATTCATTGGATACGGATACCCGATTCCATATCTATCCCTTGTGCCTATCCCTCCACCCATCCCTCTTCAGGAGCCTTTCTCACAAACACCTTTTAGGTCCTCTCCTGGCTCCCTGGTCTGGAGGTTTAGGGAGGGCCCAGCTGGCTCTAGGTAGCTGCCCCCGGGTTGGTTTTCTTCCCCTTGATTGCTGGTCTCTGCAGGGCTGGCACTCCCCAGTCACACAGTAGATCCCACAATAGTTCAAAGTCCAATTTTTGGTATGGAGCGGGAATTTAGTACAGACCCTTCAGGCTGTGGTGCTGCTCTCCAAGCTCAAACAGAAAAATGAAACCATGGGGACTTCAGTCACTTACAGGGTTAGTTGGTAATTGAGATTTGGCTTTGAGAATGTCAATGATGTTTCATTGCTGGACTTAGGCACCTAAAGAGGCACTGAGATGGCTACATTCTTCTGTGACTCTGGTGTCAAGAGACTGATTCAGAATCCACTGAAGTGCATTTGGATCTGGAACTAATACGGCACTGATTTTATATCACTGTCACATGTATGAGGGAGAGGTTTCCTGTGTTTTCCTTGAGGCCTCTCTCTTCTGGGACAGTATCACATGCTGAAACCCTTGTGCCTTTTTCATAGCACAAAACCAAGGAAAACGTTAACTTTACCATCACACATTTGAGGGAGTACCAGGTTGTGCTCTTGCCAGAGAATTGTAATTATGTAATCAAGGGCCCAGTTCTTCTCCAAATGAAATCAATAAAAATATTTACATGCGAAGGAGCAAGATTAGGCTCCTCGTAAGATCATACAGTGAATATAATGAAGTCTTTTTTTTTTCCAGATCAACAGTGGGAGAATGAATGTAAGTTTTCTCCGGTGGCTGCAGTTTGAAGGGGGAAGAGCCTGGCATTTCCCCAGTGAGGGATGTGTGGTAGGCACGGTCCCTCCCAGAGATGTGTCCTTGATATCCGGAGAGTTCTCACATAAAAAAGCAGAGGGTAAAGTGGCCATAGAGCCCAAGATTGATGGAAAATGAGGCCTCATACTCGTGAGTCTTGGGCTTTGTATACAAGGACACTCTATTCCAGAGCAGTTTCCTGGTGTCCCTTGTCTCTGGCATCAGGGTACTGCGAGTGATTTGTCCCTCTCCATGCCTGGGATCTCAAGGAGGAACTGTTCACCCCTTAAATCACAATCCGCACTGGAGGTTTTCAGTGGGCGGTGTGGTTCTGCAACTCACTTTCCTTCCCCACTACAGGTCTGGGCCCATCATGGAGAAATGTTCGATAGTGGAAATAGGTGCAATGTCTTGAATGAAAACTTTTCAGCAAAGAGCCTTCACCAGTTATTTAGTCATATGCCCACCCCCCCCATAGAAGATTAGAAGAGAGATTAGAGCCCAACCTTTTTTGAATAATTTTGACAAGAACTTTGATAGTCACAATTAAATAGAAAAAAGCTCAATAGGACACAATCCAACTCTCCTAATATGGGTATCAGCTATTAATATTGTAACAATATTGTATATGTAATGAATGATGTTCCATTTTCTGTTTCCATGTGCAGTCCTTTTCATAAGTACATTTCCTTTCATACAGTATTTGTTTTCTGGAGAGTTACATTTCTAGAGGATAATGAACAGCATGGAGGTGTTCATTTAAAAATGCCAGAATAGAAAAGCAACTATTCAGAGATGCTCTTGTGAAGCCTGGAAAAAGGGATCATGAAAGGCAGAAAGAGCTGAGAAGTTTAAAAATAAATTCTTCCACTTTCCACTATACAAAATTTGTGTGTATTGACCAGACTATATATAAGAGAAATAAGGCACAGACTTACCTATTGTCTTCCCTATGATTTCTGAAAATGAAACAAACACTCAGTGATTATGTTTGATTGTGTAAGGGCCAGGCAGGAAGGTAGTTACCTATTAAAGGTTATTTTGTGCGGTATAGTCCAGTCTGTGCAATCAGAAGGGGTAGGAAGGGGAGCAATGTGTGTTATCCCCACTTCCCCCACACCAGTCCCTCCAGCATTTGCAGTTGTATGGATCCCAGGATCAGCTAAAGGGCTTTCTGACATCCTGGTGAAAGGCCACAGCATGGTAGTCAGCTGAACCCTCCTCCTTTGTGGGGGCAAAATAAACTTAGTGTGGAGAGGTTTAGTTTGGCTGAGGCTCACTGAAGCATGTAAGAGACACTCAGTAGGAAGAGGAGATCAGCAACATGGCTCATATTGATTCTATTGTAACCCTTCTGCCAGGTGGAGCTGGCAGCAGCCAGGGCTGGGTTCAATATCTAGGGGTTCCTTTTCAAGGATACAACAGAAAACTGGCTTGAGAGGCAATACTTCCCCATTCACAAACACGGAGTCTGAGTGTAGGAAAGAAACTATTAATGAATGGAGGGAAGTCATCCAACATTAAATGCGGAAAATGCCACAAGCATGTTTGATAAAGATAAAATTGTGAGCAGGACACCCACCCCAGAGTGTGCAGGGCAGAATCTTTTGCCTCCTGTTCTTGACTTCTACAACCAAAACTTCCTTTTTTGTGCCCCTCCCTGCTCCTTCATCATATCCCACTAACAGTGATTGCCTTTGTTG
Source organism: Cuora mccordi (assembly GCA_003846335.1). Lineage (NCBI taxonomy): Eukaryota > Metazoa > Chordata > Testudines > Geoemydidae > Cuora > Cuora mccordi. The sequence goes on along the minus strand of ML123506.1, from coordinate 527,380 downwards.
GGGACCCAGGGTTCAGAGGTGCATCTGTGTGAGTTATCCTCCCATCCAGGGAAGAAGGCACCTTGCTTGCTCCGCCATCTGAGCACTTGCTCTGGGTGACTGCCCCACCAGTCACTGGTCCTCCCTACTGCCCTCCCTGCCAGCCGCAGTTTCTCCCCTGCTGGCCGCTCTACCAGCCGTTATTCCTTCCCCACTTGTTCCAATCACCGGTCACCTTCTGCCACCTGCCTCTCTGCTGTGACCTCTGCAGGTCAGTCTCTTGAGAGTCCACCCAACTCTTAGTGACTGTCAGCTCTTAGGAGGCTTGGCATAAACGCTGTCCCACCACATGTGATTTTGGCTCTTATTGAGTGCTTAAAATAACAAAAGTCTCCTAATGGAGCCCATTTCCCTCTGTCTTGGAACAGTGGGGAGGAACAGGTTAAACCAGACTAGGGACCCTTAGGTAGAGTCCACATGTCCTGGCAGGGACAGCTCTTCATGTCCCATCATTGTTCATAGCCCATCACTGTTAATAGCCCATCAAAAGTTCATCATTATTTATGTTCAAAACTGTAACACTTAGAAGTAACTCCCATGTTTGAGGCCACATTTTGGTGATAAGTATCAGAGGGGTAGCCATGTTAGTCTGGATCTGTAAAAGCAGCAAAAAGTCTTGTGTTAGACTAACAGACGTTTTCGAGGATGAGCTTTCGTGGGTGAATACCCACTTCGTCGGATGCTTGTCCTTTTGGTGATAGTAAGATGTTCTATCTTTCCGTAGGTAACGTAATCTGTTTATTCCTGCCTAACAGTGTGATCGTCATCATAGTTTTTGGAAAATGGAAAAGTAAGTTAACTTATTTTTTTTTGTTTAATTTGGAAAAGGTGTACATTTTTAATAGTGAGGGTGTTTAACCACTGGAACAATTTATTAAGGGTTGGGGTGCTGTCTTCAATCCTGGTGATTTCTAAATCAAGAATGGATTTTTTGTCTTTTAAACTCTGCTCTAAAAATTATTTTGGGTTAGTTCTCTGGCCTGTGTTCTAGAGATGATCAGACTAGATGATCACAATGTTCTTTTTTGGCCTTGGAATCAATGAAAAAATTGTCATATTGCAATTGAATGAGGTTAATATCACTTGAAAGAAACAATGGAGAAGCTGACTGACAGTAGCAGCGAGAACACAATGCTGGTCAAATTTCCTGATAGCAAAAGTGCTGGATGCAAATATGTGTCCATATGAACCTCAATGAAGGCGGCTCATTTATGATGTTCAAGATGTTTCAAATGCAATTAGCAAATTTTAATATCCCCTAGCAATGGGTTCCATGGGTTGACTGTGTGTTGTTTTAAGAGTATTAAATTAATCAAATAACCCCTAATTCTTGTGTTATGTGAATTGGATAATAATAGTTCAGTTTTCCCTTTTCTTTTCCTCCACAGCATTCATGAGTTCATAGATCTCTCATATTCCCCCTTTGTCATCTATTTTCCAAGCTGAAAATCCTAGTTTTTTAAATATCTGGTATGGGAGCCATTCCATACCCTTAATCATTTTTGTTGCCCTTTTATATACTTTTCCCATTTCTAACATAATTTTTTTAGATGAGGTGTCCAGAACTGCAAACAGTATTAAAGGTGTGGGAGTACCATGGGTTTATATAGTGGCATTATGTTATTTTCTGTTTTGTTATCTATCTCTTTCCTTTGTTTCATAACATTCTGATAGTGTTTTTGATTGCTGATTCACATTGAGTGGATGTTTTCCGAGAACTATCTACACTTTTTGAGAATTTTTTCTGAGTTACCCTTGAATAAGATTTTTGAATTTGGTCAAATATGAATTGAGGATGCTCAGTACTTCACAGAAGCAGGTGTCACTATTAACATAAGCCACCTACCTAATCTAACTCTTTCTTTTTTGCAAAAAAAAATTGTGCACATCTTTTTCTTCTCATCTCTTCTTTCTCTGTGGTGTCACTGGGAAAGCTAGAATTGCTCTGCAACGAGTGAGATCTGAGGCCTTCTTCCCTTGTATAAGTGTGGTTGACCATTTCATGGGAACTTGCTGTGAGGTAGACAAGTGTATTCTTTCACATCCTGTTTACATATCAAAAACCTCCTTAAAATTGATCTTCTTTGAGTTTGTTTGCTTCTCCTCCTCTAGGAAAGAAAGAAGAACATTCTGAAGAATGTAAGATTTCCTATATACCCGTTAATCCATCAGCAAGGGTTACATTTCAGCCAGTCAAAAAGATACGATATTATGTGCTGCAAAACTTTGGTTAATGTGCTCCCACCCTGTCTTGATAGCCTGGTGTTGAAAGACACAGGACCTTGCCTCTGACGGTTCCAGTTTCTTACCTCTTACAGAGGTGTGCAGAGGAAACTAATGCAAACAGCTGTCAAAGCTAACTTGGAGTTTACGTATCCAACTTAAATGTAAAATTAAAACCTAATCAATAAAACTAAGAACAAAAGTTTAGGGAAACAAAGCTTCGTCTAGTCCCCTTGAAGCTTAAATTTGAAAAGAAAATGAGTCCGGACTACTCATAGTTAATAGCCATCGTGGATGGATAGCACTGATAGTTGAAGATGAAGATAAGATAGCGAGGTGGGTCACCTCTTTTATAGGGCACAAGTGCTGGAAATCCTTCCTCTTATGCCCAAATTTCATTCCTCATCCACAGAAATGTTAGGATACACTTACCCCATAGGGTATTGATGACATGTACGTAAGGGATAAGTTCCCTTGTGGTGTACCTGTTAAGTCTGTGGGTACTACTCGGATCAACCCCCTATACCATTCTTCATTGTCTATTGTTCTAGGTAAAAGGTCTTAGACATAGGCGTGGGTACTTATCTATTTAGGTAAGGAGATGTAGGTTAACTTTACTTTCTGGGTAAAAAGGTCTTAATATGGATATGCTAACTTTGCCTTAGCTTAACATACAAGTTTTGGCCTGTAGGTCTCCTGCGTTACAGCTAAACTTATTTTAATCTAAATCTATAACTCTATTACCATAAATCAAATATTAAATTTATGAGAAAAGATATATCTATGCAAGCAATTAGATTAATCCTTTAGGCTACATCCTCCTCTAGGAAGGAAAGGAGAGCAATCTGAAGAACGTAATATTTTCTAAATGACTAAAGTTACTTATCTATTTACAAGAAATATAATCCAGCACATGAACAAAACAATACACTAGTACAATACACTTGTACAAGTCCCAACAAATGAAAGGCCACACTCAAAAATAACAGTAGATCACAGGGAACTTTACTCAGGATAGAGAATAAAGGTTCTAGGGAAGCAATGTAAGAACATCCATACTGTGTCAGTCCAATAATCCATCCAGCCCAGTATCCTGTCTTCTGACAGTGGCCGGTGTCTGATGCATGAGAGGGAATAAACAGAACAGTGCAATTTATCTAATGATCCATTTCCTGACATCCAGTCCCAGCTTCAGATAGACAGAGGCTTAGGGACACCCAGAGCACTGGCTTGCGTCCCTGACCTTCTTGGCTAATAGCCATTGAAGGAGCTATCCTCCATAAACTTAACTTATTCTTTTTTTTTAAACCCATTATATTTTTGTCTCTCACTACATCCTTTAGCAACATGTTGCCCCTTCTATACCCCTTCCATCCACCATGGGACACTGCTTGACAATCACCTGAAGTGGAGCACCCACAGGGACACTCCTCAAAGAAGAAGAGATGGTTACTCACTCTAAGTATTAACTGAGTCCATTCAAGATGGTGACTGAATGGGTATTCCTTCTCCCCTCTACAACTGAGATCAATTTATGAACCAGGTGGTAGAAAAGGAACTGGGGGGGTTGGGTGTGCGGCACTAGATGGACATTGACAAAGGCATAAGACAGAGAGATTGGCAGTCTAGTTAGTCAGAGGGAGAGCTAGACCTGCTCCACCTTTGTCTGCATCCAGATCTCCTGAACCTAAAGGAGGACCTTTTGAGGAGCAGGAGGAGAGACTAGAGGCAGAAACTTCACCTGCCGCCAACTTCTCATTGTCTTCACCGGATAACTCAGTGATGCCAACCCCAACTGCCCAACATCTGCTAATGCAATGGACATTGACTTCTTGTTGTCACATCCCACACCAAACTCTCTGGTGGTCAATGTGATGAATGAAAGGGGAGACAACATCACTCCAAAATGACCCCCAGTCATAAAGACTGGAACAGGATAGATCTCTCAATGACAACTCTATAATACTGAATTTCCTATTATGAGGCTGTGTCAATAGGAACATCAGTGGTCATGAGATGGAGTATGTGGCTGTTGGGATTCCTGAAGGAAGTGAAGGCCACAGTAGAGGATTTATCAGCAACTGATACCCGATTCCATATCTATCCCTCCTGCCTATCCCTCCACCCGTCCCTCTTCAGGGACCTTTCTCACAAACACCTTTTAGGTCCTCTCCTGGCTCACTAATCTGGAGGTTTAGGGAGGTCCCAGCTGGCTCTATGTACCTGCCCCTGGGTTGGTTTTCTTCCCTTTGATTGCTGGTCTCTGCAGGGCTGGCACTCCCCAGTCACACAGTACACACCAAAATAATTCAAAGTCCCAATTTTGGTGTGGAGCGGGAGTTGAGTACAGACTCTTCAGGCTGTGGTGCTGCTCTACAAGCTCCAAGCTCCAACAGAGCAAAAATGAAACCATGGGGACTCCAGTCACTTACAGGGTTAGTTGGTAATTGAGATTTGGCTTTGAGAATGTCAGTGATGCTTCAGTGTTGGACTTAGGCACCTAATGAGGCACTGAGATGGCTACGTTCTTCTGTGAATCTGGTGTCAAGTGACTGATTCAGAATTCACTGAAGTGAATGGAAAGTCTCCCATTGACTTCAGTGAATTTGGATCTGGCCCTAGAACTGCACTGATTTTATAACACTGTCTCATGTATGAAGGAGAAGTTTCCTGTGTCTTCCTTGAGGCCTCTCTTTTCCTGGACAGAATCACATACGCAAACCCTTGCGCCTTTTTAATCGGACAAAACCAATGGGGAAAAGTAAACTTTACAATCACACATATGAGGGTGTATCAAGTTTTGCTGTTGCCAGAGAATTATAATTATGTAATCCAGGGCCTGGTTCTTCTCCCAATGAAATCAATACAAAGATTTACATGAGAAGAAGCAGGCTTAGGCTCCTTATCAGATCATACTGTGAATATAATGAAAAGTCTTTGTGTTTTGTTTTTTCCAGATAAACTGTGGGAAGACAAATGTAAGTTTTCTCCGATGGCTGCAGTTTGAAAGAGAAAGAGCCTGGCATTTCCCTAGTATTGGACATGTGGTAGGCAGGGTCCCTACCAGGGATGTTTCCTTGGTAACCAGAGAGTTCTCACATCACAAAGCAAAGAATAAAGCGGTCACAGAGCCCAAGACTGGGGGGAAATGAGGCCTCGTAGTCGTGAGTTTTGGGCTTTGTGTACAAGGACGCTCTTTTCCAGAGCAGTTTTCTGGCCTCCCTCGTCTCTGGCAGCTGGGTGCTAAAAGTGATTTGTCCCTCTCCATGCCTGGGATCTCAGGAGGAACTGTTCACCCCTTAAATCACAATCCGCACTGGAGGTTTTCTGTGGACGGTGTGGTTCTACAACTCACTCCCCTTCCTCAGTACAGGTCTGGGCCTATCATGCAGAAATGTTCCATAGTAGAAATAGGTGCAATGTCTTGAATGAAAACTTTTCAGCAAAGAGCCTTCGTCAGCCATTTAGTCTATGAGGCTAGTCATATGCCCATCCCCCCGTACAGAAGGTTAGAAGAGAGATTAGAGCCTAACCTTTTTTGAACAATTTTGGCAAGAATCTTTATAGTCACAATTAAATAGAAAAAAAGCTGAATAGGACACTCTCATAATATGGGCATCAGCTATTAAAAGTATCATCATATTATTTATGTAATGAATGATGTTCCATTTTCTGTTTCCATGTGCAGTCCTTTTCATATGTATATTAATTTACATACAATATTTGTTTTCTGGAGAGTTACATTTCTAGAGGATACTGAATAGCATGGAGGTGTTCATTTAAAAATGCCAGAATGGAAAAGCAACTCTCCTCAGATCTAGCAAATACTCAGAGATGCTCTTGTGCAGCCAGGAAAAAGGGATCATGAAAGACAGGAGAGAGCATAGAAGTTCAAAAATAAGTTCTTCACTTTCCACTGTACAAGATTTGTGTGTATTGACCAGACTATATATAAGAGAAATAAGACACAGACTTACCTATTGTCTTCCCTAAGATTTCTGAAAATGAAACAATCAGTGATTATGTCTCAAACTTTGATTGTGTAAGGGCCAGGCAGGAAGGTAGTTACCTATTGATTCTATTGTAACCCTTCTCTCAGGTGGAGCTGGCATCAGCCAGGGCTGGGTTCAATATCTAGGGGTTCCTTTTCAACAATACAACAGAAAACTGACTTGAGAGGCAGTAAATCCCCATTCACAAATACAGAGTCTAAGTGTTGGAAAGAAACTATTAATGAAAGGAGGGAAGTCATCCAACATTAATTGGGGAAATGGCACAAGCAGGTTTGATAAAGATAAAATTGTGAGCAGGACACCCACCCCAGAGTGCATGGGGCAGAGTCTTCTGCCTCCTAATCTTTAGTTCTACAACCAAATCTTCCTTTTCTGTGCCCCTTCCTGCTCCTTCACCATACCCCACTCACAGTGATAGCCCTTGGTGAGAACGCAGGGTTCAGAGGTGCATCTGTGTGAGTTACCCGCTTATCTGGGGAAGAAGGCACCTTGCTTGCTCCGCCATCTGTGCACTTGCTCTGGGTGGCTGCCCCACCAGTCCCTGGTCCTCCCTACCGCCCTCCCTGCCAGCCGTGGTTTCTCTCCTGCTGGCCACCCTACCAGCCGTTATTCCTCCCCCACTTGTTCCAGTCGCTGGTCACCTCCTGCCTCTCTGCTGTGACCTCTGCAGGTCAGTCTCTTGAGAGTCCACCCAACTCTTAGTGACTGTCAGCTCTTAGTGACTTTTAGCTCTTAGCAGGCTGGGCAGAAACTCTGTCCCACCACACGTGATTCCGGCTCTTACTGAGTGCTTAAAGTAACAAAAGATTCCTAGTGGATCCTATTTCGCTCTGTCTTTGAATAGTGGGGAGAAACCGGTTAAACCAGACTAGGGACCCTTAGGTAAAGTGCACATCTCCTAGCAGAGACATCTGTTCATATCCCATCATTGTTCATAGCCCATCAAAAGTCCATTATTGTTTAGGTCCAAAGCTGTAACCCTTAGAAATACCTGCCATGTTTGTGGCTAGATGGTGGTGATAGTAACATATTCTATCTTCCCGTAGGTGCCTTAATCTGTTTACTTCTGGTTAGTGCTGATACCGTCATCCTTTTCCTTGGAATATGTAAAAGTAAGTTAAATTAATTTTCTTTTGTTTAATTTGCATACGGTGTAAACTTTTAATAGTGAGGATGATTCATCATTGGAACAATTTATCAAGGTTTGGGGTGCTGTCTCCAAACCTTGCAATTTCTAAATCAAGATTGGATTTTGTTTTTTTTAATTCTGCTCTAAGGATTCTTTTGGGGCAGTTCTCTGGCCTGTGTTCTCGAGATGATCAGACTAAATTATCGCAATGGTCTCTTTTAACATTGGAATCAATGTGAAAACTGTCACATTGCAAGTGAACGAGGTTATTTGTTCTTGAAAGAAACAATGGAGAAGCTGACTGACAGCAGCAGAAAGAACACAATGCTGGTCAAATTTACTGATAGCAAAAGTACTGGTTCCAAATATGTGTCCATATGAACCTCACTGAAGGTGGCTAATTTGCAATGTTCAATATGTTTAAAATACAATTAGTGATTTTTAATATCCCCTAGCAATGATTTCCAAAGGTTGATTGTGTGTTGTGTGAGAAGTACTTCCTTTTGTTTGTTTGTTTATTTTAGACCTATTAATTTAATTAAGTAATCCCTAATTCTTCTTCTGTTATATGAATGGGTAAATAATATTTCCCTTTTCCCTTCTCTCTTTCTCCGCAGCATCCATGAGTTCAGAAATCTCTGTCATATTCCCCCTTTATCATCTCTTTTCCAAGCTGAACAATCCTAGTCTTTTAAATCTTTTCTCGAATGGGAGCTGTTCCATACCCGTAATCATTTTTGTTGCCTTTCTCTGTACTTTTCCCAATTCTAACATACATTTTTTTAGATGGGTATCCAGAACTACACACAGTATTCATAGTGTGGGCATACCATGGATTCATATACTGGCATTATGTTATTTTCTCTCTTATTATCATTCTCTTTCCTAATGGTTTCTAACATTCTTTTAGCATTTTTGACTGCTGATGCAAATTAAGCGGATGTTTTCCAAAAACTATCTACGCTTTTGAGAATTTTACCTGAGTTACACCTGAATAAGATTTATGAATTTGGTCAAATATGAATTGAGGATGCTCAGTACTTCACAGAAGCAGGCCGTGACACATACAGAGCTATCAACATAAGCTACCTAACTAATCTAACTCTTTCTTTTTGGCAAAAATATTTTTGCACATCTTTTTCTCCTCATTTTTTCTTTCTCTCTGGTATGTCTGGGAAAGCTAGAATTCCTCTAACAAGTGTGAATGGGTAAATAATATTGATCATTTCATGGTTCATCTGTGAGCCCTCAAGAGAGATGTTGCTATAAGGTAGACAAGTGTATTCTTTCACATCTTGTTTACATATCAAAAACCTCCTTAAAAATGAGCCTCTCCTTGTAAACTGATCTAGGATGTATTAATTAAATTGATTTAATTTATCATTTTAAAATACTTTTAATTACTAATATTACTAATATTTAATTATTAACTTTAATTAGTATGGGTTTTAGGCTCGCCAATCTCTTTGATAAGAACATAAAAATTCTTGTCCCAAACCAGGCTCTACAGAATTTACAAAGGACCCATGGGGGTATTACAGGAAGCTCACAGTGAGACAGATATAGTTATATTGATTTTTTATTAGAATCAATGAAATAATAAGTAAACGGTAAAATAGTCAGAGTTACAAAGTTACAATTACATTGCTGTGTCTTAAGCCTCCTCCCTGCTGCTTGCTAATTGAAGTGGCTTGTCTTCCCTCCTGTCATGCATTGGTTCCTGGATTCTTTATTTCAGCACCTGGTGCCTTCACCCAAGGTGACTCCTATTTGGGCTTGGGACACAGGGGTACTGTCTTTTGGAAAAATAACTAATGCTACTTATCAATTTACAAGAAACGTAACTCAGCACATGAACAACACAATACACTCATACAGTAGAGGATCTACCATTCAAAATCTCCAAACTATTTTCTGACTTGATTAATGAATCTCTCCCTTCCTTAAAAGATTCAAAAGCAACATGGAGATCACTCAGCATTTATACACAGCACAGAAGAAAAGACCGGGTAGAAATCACCCTACTCCAAGTTCTTGACCTCTGGCTTTCTTTCTAGCTTAATGACACTATGACCTGCAGTGGAGATAACAGAGACCTCCTTCTAAACGTAGACAGCCCCCACCACACTCATCTACATCTAACCCACCTACCTCAAAACCGCAGTTTTGAGAACTTGGTTGAGTCCCTGAGATACTGCCACCTAGACCATGTGCTACCACTATCAGAAACTATCCATCTGACCACATTCTACCCAACATGGCAGAATTTCACTTCAGAGAAGTGGGTGTTGGAATTCATTGGATACGGATACCTGATTCCATATCTATCCCTTGAGCCTATCCCTCCACCCGTACCTCTTCAGCAGCCTTTCTCACAAACACCTTTTAGGTCCTCTCCTGGCTCCCTGGTCTGGAGGTTTAGGGAGGTCCCAGCTGGCTCCAGGTACCTGCCCCCGGGTTGGTTTTCTTCCCCTTGATTGCTGGTCTCTGCAGGGCTGGCACTCCCCAGTCACACAGTAGACCCCACAATAGTTCAAAGTTCAAATTTTGGTGTGGAGCAGGAGTTGAGTACAGACCCTTCAGGCTGTGGTGCTGCTCTCCAAGCTCAAACAGAAAAGTGAAACCATGGGGACTTCAGTCACTTACAGGGTTAGTTGGTAATTGAGATTTGGCTTTGAGAATGTCAATGATGCTTCATTGCTGGACTTAGGCACCTAAAGAGGCACTGAGATGGCTACATTCTTCTGTGACTCTGGTGTCAAGAGACTGATTCAGAATCCACTGCAGTGTATTTGGATCTGGAACTAATACTGCACTGATTTTATATCACTGTCACATGTATGAGGGAGAGGTTTCCTGTGTTTTCCTTGAGACCCTTCTCTTCTGGGACAGTATCACATGCTGAAACCCTTGTGCCTTTTTCATAGCACAAACCAAGGAAAACGTTAACTTTACCATTCACACATTTGAGGGAGTACCAGATTGTGTTCTTGTCAGAGAATTATAATTATGTAATCAAGGGCCCTGTTCTTCTCCCAATGAAATCAATAAAAAGATTTACATGACCAGGAGTAGGATTAGGTTCCTCATCAGATCATACAGTGAATATAATGAAAAGTCTTTGTGTTTTGTTTTTTTTCCAGATCAACAGTGGGAGAATGAATGTAAGTTTTCTCTGATGGCTGCACTTTGAAGGGGGAAGAGCCTGGCATTTCTACAGTGAGGGATGTGTGGTAGGCAGGGTCCCTCTCAGGGATGTGTCCTTGGTATCCCGAGAGTTCTCACATCACAAAGCAGAGAGTAAAGTGGCCACAGAGCCGAAGGTTGAGGGAAATGAGGCCTTTTACTCATGAGTCTTGGGCTTTGTATACAAGAACACTGTTCCAGAGCAGTTTCCTGGCATCCTTCATCTCTGGCAGCAGGGTCCTGCAAGTGCTTTGTCCTCTCCATGCCTGGGATCTCAAGGAGGAACTGTTCACCCTTTAAATCGCAATCCACACTGGAGGTTTTCTGTGGGCAGTGTGGTTCTGCAACTCACTTCCCTTCCATATTACAGGTCTGGGCCCATCACACAGAAATTTTCGATAGTGGAAATAGATGCAATGTCTTGAATGAAAACTTTTCAGTAAAGAGCCTTCACCAGCTATTCAGTCTATGAGACTAGTCTATGCCCATCCCATCAAAAATAAATTCTTCCTCTTTGCACTGTACAAAATTTGTGTGTATTGACCAGACTATATATAAGAGAAATAAGACATAGACTTACCTATTGTCTTCTCTAAGTTTTCTGAAAATGAAACAAATGCCGAGTGATAAGATTGAAACTTTAATTATGTAAGGGCCAGGCAGGAAGGTAGTTACCTATTGAAGGTTAAAGATCTACTGTATTGTCCTGTCTGTGCAATCAGAGGCGGTAGGGAGGGGAGCAATGTTCATTATCCCCACTTCCCCCACACCAGTCCCTCCAGCATTTGCAGTTGTATGGATCCCAGGACCAGCTAAAGGGCTTTCTGACATCCTGGTGAAAGGCAACAGCTGAACTCTCCTCTTTCGTTTGGGAACAAGCAAACTTAGTGTGGAGGGGTTTAGTTTGGCTGAGGTGCACTGGAGCATGTAAGAGACACTCAGCAGAAAGAGGAGATCACCACCACAGCTTACATTGATTCTATTGTAACCCTTCTGCAGGTGGAGCTGGCATGAGCCAGGGCTGAGTTCAATATCTAGGGGTTCCTTTTCAACGATACAACAGAAAACTGGCTTGAGAGGCAATACTTCCCCATTTGCAAACACAGAGTCTGAGTGTAGGAAAGAAACTTTTAATGAAAGGAGGGAAATCATCGAACATTAATTGGGGAAATGGCACAAGCAGGTTTGATAAAGATAAAATTGTGAGCAGGACACCCACCCCAGAGTGTGTGAGGCAGAGTCTTCTGCCTCCTGTTCTTGACTTCTACAACCAAAACTTCCTTTTCTGTGCCCCTCCCTGTTCCTTCGCCATATCCCACTCACAGTGATTGCCCTTGGTGAGTACCCAGGGTTCAGAGGTGCATCTGTATGAGTTACTCTCCCATCTGGGGAAGAAGGCACCTTGCTTGCTCCACCATCTGTGCACTTGCTCTGGGTGACTGCCCCACCAGTCACTGGTCCTCCCTACTGCCCTCCCTGCCAGCCACATTTTCTCTCCTGCTGACCGCCCTACCAGCCATTATTCCTCCCCGCCTTGTTCCAGTCACCGGTCACCTTCTGCCACCTGCCCTTCTGCTTTGACCTCTGCTGGTCAGTGTCTTCAGAGTCCACCCAACTCTTAGTGACTGTCAGCTCTTAGCAGGGTTGGCAAAAAAGCTGTCCCACCACACCTGATTTCAGTTCTTATTGAGCACTTAAAATAACAAAAGATTCCTAGTGTAGCCTATTTTGCTATGTCTTTCAACAGTGGGGAGAAACAGGTTATACCAGTCTAGGCACCCTTTGGTAGGGTCCACATCTCCTAGCAGAGACATCTGTTCATAGCCCATCAAAAGTTCATCATTGTTTAGGTCCAAAACTGTAACACTTAGGCCTGGTCTACACTACGTGTTTAAACCGATTTTAAGACCGTTAAACCGATTTAACGCCGCACCCATCCACACTAAGAGGCCCTTTATATCGATGTAAAGGGCTCTTTAAACCGGTTTCTGTACTCCTCCCTAACGAGAGGAGTAGCGCTAATATTGGTAATACTATTTCGGATTAGGGTTAATGTGGCCGCAAATCGACGGTATTGGCCTCCGGGCGGTATCCCACGGTGCATCACTGTGACCGCTCTGGACAGCAATCTGAACTCGGATGCAATGGCCAGGTAGACAGGAAAAGCCCCGCGAACTTTTGAATATAATTTCCTGTTTGCCCGGCGTGGAGCTCCGATCAGCACGGGTGGCAATGCAGTCCGAAATCCAAATCCAAAAAGAGCTCCAGCATGGACTGTATGGATGTGATCGCTGTATGGGCAGACAAATCTGTTCTATCAGAGCTCCATTACAGAAGACGAAATTCCAAAAAATCTCCAGACAGAGGCCACAGCAGGGACTCAGCACACTGCTGCGTGACAAGCGTAATGGAAAGCCAAAGAATCGAATGGACGCTCATGGAGGGAGGGACGGGGGACTGAGGACTCAAGCTATCCCACATTTCCTGCAGTCTCCGAAAAGCATTTGCATTCTTGGCTGAGCTCCCAATGCCTGTAGGGTCAAACACATTGTCCGCAGTGGTTCAGGGCGTAGCTCGTCAATTTTCCCCACCCACCCCCAGAAATAAAAGGGAAAAAAATAATCTCTTGACTCTTTTAAATGTCACCCTATGTCTACTGAATGCTGCTGGTAGACGCGATGCTGCGGCACTCAATTGCAGTAGCCTCTTTCCCCCTCACTGGTGGCAGATGGTGCAGTGCAGAAGCACTGGTATCCGTCCTCATCATCAGCCCATGAGTGCTCCTGACTGGCCTCAGGTGAGGTCGGCCAGGGGGCGCCTGGGTAAAAAACTCCTGATCATTCCCAGTAGATGGTACAGAACGGCTGGTAACCATCTTCATCATAGCAACAGGGGGCTGAGCTCCATCAGCCCCCGCCCTTCATGTGTAAAGAAAAGATTCTGTACTGCCTGGACTATCATAGCAGGGAGATGCTGGGCTCCTCTCCCCCACACTGCTTAATGTCTTGTCTGGACTATCATAGCAGCTGGAGGCTGCCTTCCCCTCATTTTATCTCACTAAGAAGTCACTGTTTCTTATTCCTGCATTCTTTATTACTTCATCACACAAATGGGGGGACACTGCAACGGTAACCCAGGAAGGCTGGAGGAGGAGGGAATCAACAGGTGGGGTTGTTGCAGGGGCACCCCCTGTGAATGGCATGCAGCTCATCATTTCTGCAGGATCTGACACAGAGCGGCTGTGCTCTCTGGTTCTCTGATACACTGGTTCTCTAGTACACTTGCCTCATATTCTAGGCAGGACTGATTCTATTTTTAGATACCATAAAGGAGGGATTGACTGGGGGGGTCATTCCCATTTTTGTCTTTTGTGCCCACGGCCAATCTCAGCCAGGGGCACCTATGACAGCAGCAGATGGTACAGCACAGAAGGACTGGTAACCATTATCTCATTGCCAATTTACAGTGGCATGGTAGATGGTACAGAACGGCTGATAACCATCTCTGCTATCATGCAAAAGCAAGTGAATACTGCTGTGTAGCGCTGCTGCATCGTCTCTGTCAGCGGCATCTAGTACACATACGGTGACAGTGACAAAAGGCAAAACAGGCTCCATGGTTGCCGTGCTAATGGCGTCTGCCAGGGCAATCCAGGGAAAAAGGGCGCAAAATGATTGTCTGCCGTTGCTTTCCCAGAGGAAGGAGTGACTGACGACATTTACCCAGAACCACCCGCGACAATGATTTTTGCCCCATCAGGCACTGGGATCTCAACCCAGAATTCCAAGGGGCGGGGGAGACTGCGGGAACTATGGGATAACTACCGAATAGCTACCCACAGTGCAGCGCTCCAGAAATCGATGCTAGCCTCGGACCGTGGACGCACACCACCGAATTAATGTGCTTAGTGCGGCCGCGTGCACTCGATTTTATACAATCTGTTTTACTAAACCAGTTTATGTAAAATCGGAATAATCCCGTAGAGTAGACATACCCTGAGAAATACTTCCCATGTTTGAGGCGACATGATGGTGATAGTAAGATGTTCTATGTTTCCATAGATAATGAATTCTGTTTATTGCTACCTAATGGTGTGACCTTCATCCTAGTTCTTCGAAAACACAAAAGTAAGTTAACTTAATTTTCTTTTGTTTAATTTGGAAAAGGTGTACCTTTTTAATAGTGAGGGTGATTTGGAACAATTTATCGAGGGTTGGGGCGCTGTCTCCAAACCTTGCAATTTCTAAATCAAGATTAGATTTTTTTTTCTTTTAAAGTCTGCTCTAAGAATTATTTTGGGGCAGTTCTCTGGCCTGTGTTCTAATGTTGATCAGACTAGATGATCACAATTGTCTCTTTTGGCCTTGGAATCAATGTGAGAACTGTCATATTGTAAGTGAATGAGGTTACTATTACATGAAAGAAACAGTGGAGAAGCTGACTGACAGCAGCAGAGAGAACACAATGCTGGTCAAATTTACTGATAGCAAAAGTACTGGATCCAAACATGTGTCCACATGAACCTCACGGAAGGTGGCTCATTTATGATTCTCAAGATGTTTAAAATGCAATTAGCGAATTTTAATATTCCCCCAGCAATGAGTTCCACGGGTTGACTGTGTGTTGTGTGAAAAGTCCTTCCTTTTGTTTTTTTGTTTTTTTGTTTGTTTTAAGCCATTAATTAAATCAAGTAACCCCTAGTTCTTGTGTTATGTGAATGGGAAAATAATAGTTCCCTTTTCCCTTCCTCGACAGCATTCATGATTTCATAGATCTCTGTCATGTTCCCCCTTTGGCATCTCTTTTCCAAGCTCAAAAGTCCTAGTCTTTTAAATCTCTTCTCATATGGGAGCTGTTCCATACCCTTAATCATTTTTGTTGCCCTTTTCTATATTTTCCCAATTCTAACATTTTTTTTAGATGAGGTGTCCAGAACTGCACACAGTATTCAAGGTGTGGGAGTACCATGGATTTATATAGTGGCATTATGTTATTTTCTGTTTTATTATCTATCTCTTTCCTTATGATTCCTTACATTCTGTTAGCGTTTTTGACTGCTGATGCACATTGAGCGGAAGTTTTCCGAGAACTATCTACACTTTTGAGAATTTTATGAGAGTTACACCTGAATAAGATTTATGGATTTGGCCACATATGAATTGAGGAAGCTCAGTACTTCACAGAAGCAGGCAGTGACTCACAAAATTATTAACATAACCTACCTACCTAATCTAACTCTTTCTTTTTTCAAAAATATATTTTGCACACCTTTTTCTTTTCATCTCTTCTTTCTCTGTAGTGTGGCTGGGAAAGCTAGAATTGCTCTACAACGAGTGAGATCTGAGACCTTCTTGCCTGCTTCAGAGGCAGCTACTTGGTCATTTCACAGCCTCTAGGAGCCTCATCTGCTGCTCTCATGAATACAACAAATGTGGTTGACCATTTCATCAGGGACCCCTCAAGGGAGAACTTACTGTGAGGTAGACAAGTGTATTCTTTCACATCTTGTTTACATATCAAAAACCTCTTTAAAATGGAGCTTCTTTGAGTTTGTTTGCTTCTCCTCCTCTAGGACAGAAAGTAGAACATTCTGAAGAATGTAAGATTTCCTGTATGCCCATTAATCCATCAGCACGGGTTAAATTTCAGCCAGTCAGAAAGATACGATATTATGTGCTGCAAAACTTTGGTTAATATGCTCTCACCCTCTCTTGATAGCCTGGTGTTGAAAGACACAGGATCTTGCCTCTGGCAGTTCCAGTTTCTCACCTCTCACAGAGGTGTGCAGAGGAAACTAATGCAAAGATCTGTCAAAGCTAACTTGGAGTTTACTTATCCAACTTTAATGTAAAATTAAAACCTAGTAAATAAAACTAAGAACAAAAGTTTAGGGAAACAAAGCTTAGCCTAGTCCCCTTGGAACTTAAAGTTTGAAAAGAAAATGAGTCCAGCCTACTCATAGTTAATAGCCCTCGTGGAAGGATAGCATTGATAGTTAGTTGAAGATGAAGATAAGATAGTGAGGTGGGTCACCTTTTTCATATGGCACAAGTGCTGGAAATCCTTCCTCTGATGCCCAAATTTCATTCCTCGTCCACAGAAATGTTAGGATACACTTACCCCATAGGCTAGTATGTATGTGGATATTGATGACATGTACGTACACAAATAAGTTCTCTTGTGGTGTATCTGTTAAGTCTGTGGGTACGACTTAGATCAACCCCCTATACCATTCTTCACTGTCTATTGGTCTAGGTAAAAGGTCTTAGACATAGTTGTGGGTACTTATCTATTTAGGTAAGAAGTTGTAGGTTAACTTTACTTTGTGGATAAAAAGGTCTTAAAATGGAAATGCAAATTTTGCCTTAGCTTAACATGCAGGTTTTTGGCCTGTAGGTCTCTTGCGTTACAGCTAAACTTATTTTAATCTAAATCTATAAACCTATTACAATAAATCAAATATTAAATTTATAAGAAAAGATATATCTATGCAAGCAATTAGATTAATCCTTTAGGCTACATTCTCCTCTAGGAAGGAAAGAAGAGCATTCCAAAGAACGTAATATTTCCTAAATGACTAATGTTACTTATCTATTTACAAGAAATTTATCCCATAACATGAACAACACAATACACTAATACAAATCTCAACAAATGAAAGGCCAAAATAACAAAATAACATATGTCAAAAATAAATAATAAATGTCAAAAATAACAGTAGAACACAGGGAACTTTACTGGGGACAGGGAACACAAAGGCTGTAGGGAAGCAACGTAAGAACATCCATACTGTGTCAGTCCAATAATCCATCCAGCCCAGTATCCTGTCTTCTGACAGTGGCCGGTGCCTGATGCATCAGAGGGAATGAACAGGGCAATTTATCTAATGATCCAGTCCCAGCTTCAGATAGACAGAGGCTTACGGACACCCAGAGCACTGGCTTGCATCCCTGACCTTCTTGGCTAATAACCATTGAAGGAGCTATCCTCCATTAACTTATCTTATTCTTTTTTTTGAACCCCATTATATTTTGGTCCCTCACTACATCCTTTGGCAACATGTTGCCCTTTCTATACCCCTTCCCCCAAGGCCCCACCCCGCCCCACCTCTTCCTGCTCCAACTCCACTTCTCCCTGCCCCATTGCACCCCCTCTCTCAAGCGCGTCCCACCCTCTTTCTGCCTCCTCCTTCCCCCCCTGCTCCCCCGAGCACCTCCTGCCAACTGCAGAAGAGCTGATCAGTGACGCTGGGGTGGAGGGGGAGGAGCTGATTGGCAGGGCCTGCCGGTGAGTGCTGAGCACCCACTCTTTTTTTCAATGGGTGCTCCAGTCCTGAAGCACTGATGATGTCAGCGCCATGGAGGCTGTTGAAAGGAAAGAAATGTTCATTAACTCAATTTTCAGAAAAGAAGATAAATAGGAGATATATGAGCATGTATCTAATTTTGCAAACAATGGCAGGACAACAAAAATGAGTTTGCTTTGATTTCTGAAGTAATCACAGAGGATCAGATTGTATCAGCGAAATATTTAGCAGACAGCTCTAGATTGCACCCAGCAAATCATGGTAAGTCTTAAACATCTCTGTGGGGTTTCATTCAGTGCCCTGAGAGGGAACTCTTGATATTGAAAGGCCAGAGCATCCCCTTGGATGCTCAGAGGTCTTGTGCCTTTCTACCAGAACAGTTTCCTGGTTGCCTGTGCCCCTGGCAGCAGGGTTTTGAGGGTGCTGTCCCCCTGCATGCCTGGAAACTCCAGGAAAAGCCATTAACACCTTTATATACAATCCCACCTACTGTTCCCCAGGTTGATATCATTCAAGAACCCACCTACCATTCCAGTGCCATGACTGGGCCAGTCAGACACACATTGTCTGTACTCTGAACAGGTGCAATTTCTGTCTCAGCATGGCTGTACCCTTTTCCTTGAACCTCTCAAAACCCCTTTAGTAAGAATGGGCTGGGTAGGCAGTGGGCCAGAGGGCATGGGGATGATCTTAAGTAGGACTAGGAAGGTTATATTAGCTCTGTCTTTGGCTCTGTCATTGGAATACTGTGTCCAGTTCTTGTGTCCCCAAGTAAAGAAGGAAGTTGATTAATAGGAGAGGGTTCAGAGAAGAACTAGTGAAATTATTAAAAGATAAGAAAACATATTTTGGAGTGATAGACTCCGGGAGTTCAGTCTATTTTGCTACACAAAGAAAATGGGTGAGTTGATCACACTCTATAATTACGTACATGAGGAACAAATATTGAGATCAAACTAAATTTATACCCACTATACGCTCCTCTTTCCAATTGAACCAACCAATCCATCTTCCCTCGTTCTCCCCTAAACCTCATGGGAGCAAACAGGACTAAATAGGATATACTCTGGACATCAGACATGCACTAGTGTTCTACCTTGAGAGAACCAAGACCTGCAGATAGTCACCAAGACTCTTTATTTCAACTTTGGAACTATCTAAAGGTTTTGCCATTTTCAAGCAGAGACTTTGTAAATGGATTTCTGGATGCATCCACCTTTGCTACAATAGGAGGATATACAACTCCCACCGTTGATATCAACCGACTCCACCAGGTCATTTTCAATCTCACTAGCCTTTCTCTTATTAATCAAATGTAAAGTGAACACTTGGGCATCCACAAACACATTTATAAAACGTTAGGCGATAGATCAGAGCTCAAGATCGGACGAATTGGTAGGACTTACCATATTATTGTCAATTTCTCACGCAACTCCAAAGCCCCTTCCGTCCACTGCGGGACACTGCTTGACAATCACCTGAAGTGGAGCACCCACAGGGACACTCCTCGAAGAAGAAGAATAGAAGGTTACTCACTCTATGTAGTAACTGAGTCTGTTCAAGATGGTGACTCCGTGGGTGCTCCACTACCCACCCCTCTCCCCTTTACTTCTGAGTTTAATTCATGAACCAGGAGGTAGAAAAGGAACTGGGGGAGCGGGTTGATTCTGCAGCACTAGATAGACACTGACAAAGGCATGTGTCATAGGTTTCACCCCCACTCTGAACTTTAGGATACAGATGTGGGGACCATCATGAGAACCCCTAAGTTTAATTACCAGCTTAGATCTGGTTTCTGCCACCACCCAAATAGTTTAAAACAGCTGTTTATGAGTCATTTGGGAAACTCTGTCTCCTCCCCACACACACATAAATATCTCTCCCTCCCAAGTACTGTAACCCTTCCCTGGGTAACCTTGAGAAACTTCTCCACCAAGGAAGACCTCTGGGAGAAAGTGTACACTCTTCTCTCACAGACAACAGATTCAAAACACAGAGTATGTTCCCCTGGGCAAAACCTTAGTTACACAAAAGAAATCCCAATTTGATTATCCCTCTAATGCACAAGACAAGTCACAAAAGAAAATAAACATAAACCTATTTATTTCTTTTCTTATAATCAATACTCTGATAGGAAGATGATTCCTGGATCTTCCCTCTCTGGCACAAAGCTTAATGAACTCTGAGACAAAGGAAAACTTCCCTCCTTCCTCATGAAAAATGTTGGCACCCCATTGGTTCCTCTGGTCAGATGTCAGCTAGGCTAGATGAACTTCTTAACCTTTTAGAGGTAAAAGAGGCATTAACCCTTTACTGTCTGTTTATGACAGCATGAGACAGAGAGATTGGCAGTCTGGTTAGTCAAAGAGAGGGACCTAGACATGCCCCATCCTTGTCTGCATCCAGAACTTCTAAACCTAAAAGAGGACCTCTCGACTAGCAGGAGGAGAGACTACAGGAGGAAACTTCATTGCCACCAACTTCTTATTGTATTCACCTGACAACGCGGTGATGCCAACCCCAACCGCCCAACATCTCCTAATGCAATGGACATGGACTTCTTATCTTCACATACCTCATAAACTCTCTGGTGATCAATGTGGTGAATGAAAGGGAGAGACAACATCACTCCAAAATGACCCCCAGTGATAAAGACTGGAAGAGGATAGATCTCTCAATGGCAACTCTATCATTCAGAATTTCCTATTATTAGGCTGTGTCAATAGCTATATCAGTGGTCATGAGATGGAATTCATGGCTACACCTGTTGGGATTCCTGAAGGAAGTGCAGGCCACAGTAGAGGATCTGCCATTCAAAAGCTACACACAAGTTGCCAACTGGATTGATGAATCCCTCCATTCCCTAAAAGATTGAAAACCAATGTTAAGATCACTCAGCATTTATACACAGCACAGAAAAAAAGACCGGGTAGATATCACCCCACCCGAAAGTCTTGATCTCTGGTTTTCCTTCTAGCTCAATGACACTATGACCTGCACTGGAGATAACAGAGACCTCCTTCTAAATGTAGACAGCCCCCAACACAATCGTCTACATCTCACCCACCAACTTCAAAACCACAGTTTTGAGAACTTGGTTGAGTCCCCAAGACACCTCCACCTAGACCACATGCTGCCACCATCAGAAACTATCCATCAGTTTGCTGACCATCTGACCATATTCTACCCAACTTGGCAGAATATCAACTCAGACAGTTGGGTGTTGGAATTCATTGGTTACAGATACCCGATTCCATATCTATCCCTCCTGCCTATCCCTCCACCTGTCCCTCTTCAGGAGCCTTTTTCACGAACACCTTTTTTGTCCTCTCCTGGCTACCTGATCTGGAATCTTGGGGACATCCCAGCTGGCTCTAGGTAGCTGCTCCGGGTTGGTTTTCTTCCCATTGATTGTTGGTCTCTGCAGGGCTGGCACTCCCCAGTCATACACTAAACCCCACAATAGTTCAAAGTCCCAGTTTTGGTGGGGAGTGGGACTCCTATGGCTGTAGTGCTGCTCTACAAGCTCCAACAGAGCAAAAGTGAAATCATGGGGACTTCAGTCACTTACAGGGTTAGTTGGTAGTTGAGATTTGTCTTTGAGAATGTCAGTGATGCTTCAATGCTGGACTTAGGCACCTAAAGAGGCACTGAGATGGCTACGTTCTTCTGTGAATCTGGTGCCAAGTGACTGATTCAGAATCCACTGAAGTGCATTTGGATCTGGAACTAATACTGCACTGATTTTATATCACTGTCACATGTATGAGGGAGAGGTTTCCTGTGTTTTCCTTGAGGCCTCTCTCTTCTGGGGCAGAATCATGTGTGCAAACCTTTCTGCCTTTTTCATAGGACAAAACCAAGGGCAAAATGTGAATTTTACAATCACACATTTGAGGATGTATCAGGTTGTGCTCTTGCCAGAGAATTATAATTACATAATCAAGGGCCCAGTACTTCTTCCAATGAAATCAATTAAAGATTTACATCTGAAGGTGCAGGATTAGGCTCCTCATTAGATCATACAGTAAATATAATGAAAAGTGTTTGTGGCTTTTTTCTTCCTGATCAACCAAGGGAGGACAAACATAACTATCTCCGATGGCTGCAGTTTGAATGGGGAAGAGCCTGGCATTTCCCCAGTGAAGGATGTGTGGTTGGCAGGGTCCCTCCCAGGCATGTGTCCCTGGTATCCGGAGAGTTCTCATCTCCCAAAACAGAGGGTAAAGTGGCCCAAGAGCCCAGGGGCTGCTCTGGCTATTCCGTTGCCCCAAGCACAGCAGCATTCGGCAGCATGATTCGGCAGTGGATTCGGCACTATGGCTGCGGGAGATCCTCCGATCCCACGGCTTCGGTGTACCTGTCACCAAATTGCTGCCGAAGCCGCGGGTCCTGCGGACCTCCCGCAGGCATGCCACCGAAGGCTGCCTGACTGTTACCCTCAGGGATTTGCAGGGCACCCCTCGCAGCTTGCCTCCCCAGGCACATGCTTGGAGCACTGGTGCCTGGAGCCGCCGGGAAATGAGGCCTTTTACTCGTGAGTCTTGGGCTTTGTATACAAGGATGCTCTTTTCGAGAGCAGTTTCCTGGCCTCCCTCATCTCTGGCAGCAGGGTGCTAAGAGAGCTTTGTCATCTCCGTGCCTGGAATCTCAAGGAGCAACTGTTCCCTCCTTAAACCACAATCTCTACTGGAGGTCTCCTCTGGACAGTGTGGTTCTGCAACTCAGTCCCCAGTACGGATCTGGGTTCTCTAAGTTGACTTCTCCAAGTTTTCTGAAAAAGATTTTTTTTCAGTTTTCAGTGATAATGACTGAAACTGTCATTGTGTAAGGCCCAGGCAGGGAGGTAGCTACCTGTGTTAAAGGATACAGATAGGCGGTCCTGTCCTGTCTGTGTGTAGTGAGGCAGACAGGCCTCCCTCCTCTGGGGTGATTGAGGGAGCCTTACACGCCCCTGGGAGGGCGGAGCCTAAGCCGTCTCGTGCCCCTTACCAGAAGGAGAGGGGCAGGACCAGAAGTATAAAAGACCAGACCCTCAGCTCATTCGAGCAGAAACCTGCAGAGGAGGAGATCCCACTGGTTCCAGAGCAGCTCGAAGCGGATCACCCGCCTAGCTTGGTCCATGCCCCAGACACAGACTACAACTGGCCTGGATTGTCCGCTGCCACTTACTCGGAGGAACCGGACAATGTCTGGACATCGGAGGTACCCACCCCAGGGGAGGCAGGAAGTGGTCCAGGGGCAGCTGCTGTAGGTTTGGCTGCAAAGCCCAGACCCCCAGCATCGGGGTGTTGTGGCTGGATCCCTGCCAACTCTGGGGAAACTGACTCTGCCCCTGCTAGGGCCCTGGGCTGGGACGCAGTGGAGTGTGTGTGGGGGGCACGTCCCCCTGCCCCCCCCACCAGGTGACTGACCCTCATTCCTATGCAAGGGGCTCTCGCTCTGAAGAGGAGTGGCCCCAGCCCCCTTGCGATTGTTCTTTGCTGGCTGCTTGAGCCCTGCAAGCCCAGGCCCCGGCCTACCTGTAAGACTGTGTTGTTTACTGGCTTCCTGAGCCCCGCCCAGGCTATAGCCAACCCCTTGTGACTGTTATTTGCTGGCTGCCTGAGCCCTGCAAGCCCAGGCCCCATCCTACCAGTAAGACTGTGTTGCTTGTGGGCTGCGCGAGCCCAAGCAAGCCCAGTACTCAGAAACGGAGACAAGTGTGGAGACAAAACTGACTATCCCTGTTATGCCGCTATGCTGTATGGAGCCACCGTATCGGCACTTGTGGTTTCAGGGTGTGGTCAAACGTTTGTCCTCCAGGGCCTGGTTCCACTCTCCACCCCACCACTGGGGGTCGTTCAACTCTGGTGTGTACATGGGGACGTGAGGCCTTACCCCAAGACCACTGTGACCCTGACCGTAAAGGGAAAGACCTGGACCCTGATGGTTGGGCTGGCCCTGAGGTTGGCATATCCGGTCATTCTTGGACAAGACTGGAGGGACTTTACGGAGATCCTAGGGGCCATGCAAGGCCAGGCCCTACTGGGAAGAAGAGCCCTCGAAGGGGAACCCCTAGCGGGAGCTGACATAACCCCAGCAGACCTCAATGAGGAGGACACCCCGACACCCTGGAAGAAGAGGGCAAGCCTGGACAGCCACACCCCTAGGGGCCATCCCTGGTGGGGGCGGACTTCAGTCGTGACCAACGGGAGGATCCGACCATTAGTCGTGCATTTGAACAGTTAGTAAGGGTTAATGGGACCCTGACGGTACCCCACCAGGTCAGTACCTACCCCCATTTTGAGTTGATGGGTGACCGCCTATATCGGATCATCCAAGAGCCCCAGACAAATGAGACTTGAGCTCAGCTTGTGGTCCCCCGCTGCCATTGCCGAGTGGTCCTACAAATGGCTCATGATGTCCCCACGGCTGGCCATTTGGGCCACGAGAAAACCTTGGCCAGGATCTTGGCCTGATTTTACTGGCCCGGGGTTCATAAGAAGACTTCTGTGATTCATGCCTGGACTGCCAATGAGCTGCCCCGAAGGGAATAGCAAAGGCACCTCTCATCCTGTTGCCTGTCATGGGCACTCAGTTCGAGAGGATTGGCATGGACATCGTGGGGCCCCCGCCTAAGAGTGTTGCAGGGTTCCAATACATCCTGGTGGTCCTGGATTATGCCACTCGGTTCCCGGAGGCCATTCCGCTTCGGAGTGTCACGGCCTGGACAATTACCGCCGAGCTCCTGAAAATCTTCACTCGGGTCGGCCTCCCACGAGAAATCCTGATGGACCAAGGCACAAACTTTACGTCTAAGCTCCTCCATCAGGTCTACGACCTCCTGGGGATAAAAAAAGTTACAGACCTCCGTCTACCACCCCCAGGCAGATGGACTGGTGGAACACTTTAATTGAACGTTGAAAGACATGCTGCGGAAGTTCCCCCCAAAAGAGATGTGCCAGTGGGACCAGCTGATTTCCCCGCTGTTACTAGCCCTCTGGGAAGTCCTACAGTCTTCCACCAAATTCTCCCCCTTTCAGCTGCTGTATGGCCGGCAGTCCAAGGGGCTACTGGACCCCATGCGAGAGAACTGGGAGCAGCTGACATCTCCCACCCGCAACCTCCTCCAGTATGTCCTTCAGCTCCAGGGACGAATGACCCAGGTGGGGAACCTGGCAAGAGAAAACTTACAGGAGGCACAAAAAGCCCAGGAGCGAACCTACAATAAGGGATCCTGGGAGAGGACCTTTGCACCAGATGACAGAGTCCTGCTCTTCCTCCCATCAGAGGAGTCAAAGCTCCTAGCACATTGGTAGGGACCATACAAAATCCTTCACCAGGTCGGGCCCGTCACGTATGAAGTATCCCAACCTGAATGGAGAAAGAAAAAGCAGATATACCAAGTCAATCTGCTAAGGGCCTGGCAAGAACGGGAGGGGCTCTTGATCACCCCGTACTCCCCAGACCCTGAGTTGGGACCGGAACCGCCAGGTCCCACTGACTCAGAAGAGCTGCAGTTGGGGGATACACTGACCGATGAACAACTGAAACAGGCCCGGGCCCTCTTAAAGTCCTTCCCGAAAACTTTCACCCCAAGGCCGGGGCAAACCACCTTGGTGCAACATGAGATACAGACTACTCCAGTTTGAAGTTATACACAAGATCACGAGGCTGTTGCCACGCCGAATGCGGGACCTAGTCAAACAGGAGGTATAAATCATGCTCGAACTGGGAGTAGTTGAAAAATCACAAAGTGACTGGTGCAGCCCCATCGTCCTGGTCCCGGATGGGACAGTCCGGTTTTACATCGATTTTAGAAGGGTCAACAACATTTCAAAGTTCGACACCTATCCAATGCCACGGGTCGATGAGCTCCTAGATCGTCTTGGAGATGCCCAGTACATCAGCACGCTGGACCTCATAAAGGGGTACTGGCAAATCCCCTTGAGTTCTAGGGCCGGGGCAGACGGCCTTCACAACTAGGTTGTATCAATTTACACGAATGCCTTTCGGCCTTCAGAGGCTGATGGACCGGATCCTCTGACCACACCAAGTCTATGCAGCTGCATATCTCGATGACATGGTGATCTACAGCTGCAACTGCGGGGATAACCTCAACCAAGTTGCCGTTGTCTTACTAGCCTTGTAGGATGCTGGACTGACTGCCAATCCTAAGAAGTGTAAAATTGGCTGGAGGGAGACCACCTATCTGGGGTACACCTTCGGGCAGGGCCAAGTACGACCATTACTGGGGAGGTCCAGGCACTGCAGGCCTACACCACCCCCACAACAAAGAGGCAGGTGAGGCAGTTCCTGGGGCTAGCGGGCTATTACCGCCGCTTTGTCCCTGGATTTGCCTCCATTGCAGCTCCACTCACCGAGCTCCTGAAAAAAGACAGCCCCCGGCAGGTGCGGTGGACCAACGACTGTCAACGGGCGTTCCAAACCCTTAAAGATCGATTATGCCAAGCCCCAGTGCTCTTCAGCCCCAATTTTGACTGAGAGTTCCTGCTGCAGACCGACGCCTCGGAAGTGGGCCTGGGAGCAGTCCTTTCACAGGAGATAAATGGGAAGGAACATCCGATATATATTAGTCAGAAGCTGTTTTCCTGAGAACAGCACTACGCCGTGATTGAGAAAGAAGCTCTGGCCATAAAATGGGAAGTGTACGCCCTATGCTAATCTCTCCTAGGCAGCTCCTTCGTGCTGATCACCTTTTAGGTTGCTACACATGGCCAAGGAAACAAACCAACAAATTATGTGTTGGTATCTCACCCTGCAGCCATATGCCTTTACTATTTGGCATCGGGCCAGTAGGGACCACGCTAATGTGGACTTTTTCTCCCGGTTAGCGGACAAGGACGGGGCCATCTCTGGTTTCTCAGAGACAGACTTAAGGTGGGGGGGTAGTGAGGCAGACAGGCCTCCCTCCTCCGGGGTGAGGGAGCCTTACACGTCCCTGGGGGGGTGGAGCTTAAGCCGCTCCACCCTTCTTGATGGAAGGAGAGGGGCGGGACCAAAAGTATAAAATACCAGACCCTCAATCCATTTGGGGGGAAACCTGCAGAGGAGGACGTCCCGCTGGTTCTGGAGCAGCTCAAAGCAGATCCCCCGCCAGCTCGGTTCATGCCCCAGACTCAGACTACAACTGGCCTGGAGTGCCCACTGCCGTTTACTCGGAGGAGCCAGACAACGCCTGGACGTTGGAGGTACCCACCCCAGGGGAGGCAAGAAGTGGCCCAGGGGCAGCTGCTGTAGGGTTGGCTGCAAAGCCCAGAGCCCCAGTGCCGGCGTGTTGCGGCTGGATCCCCGCCAGCCTCATGGCAGCTGATTCTGCCCCTGCCAGGGCCCTGGGCTGGGACGTGGTGGAGTAGGGGGGGACCAAGTCCCCCTGCCCCCACCCCCAGGTGATTGATCCTCATTCCTCTGCAAGGGGATCTCGCTCTGAAGAGGGGTGGCCCCGGCCCCCTTGCGATTGTTCTTTGCTGGCTGCCTGAGCCCTGCAAGCCCAGGTCCCAGCCTACCTGTAAGACCATGTTGTTTGCTGGCTGCCTGAGCCTCACCCAGGCTATAGCCAGCCCCTGGATACTGTTATTTGCTGGCTGCCTGAGCCCTGCAAACCCAGGCCCCGGCCTACCAGTAAGACTGTGTTGTTTGTGGGCTGCACGAGCCCAGGCAAGCCCAGTACTCAGAAACAGAGACAAGCGTGGAGGCAGGCTACTGCAGACTTCCAGGGATCTCCCTCCTCCGTGGTGAGTGAGGGAGCCTTACACTGTGCAATGAGAGGGGGTAGGGAGGGGAGCAATGTGCATTATCCCCACTTCCCCCACACCAGTCTCTCCAGCATTTGCAGTTGTGTGGATCCCAGAACCAGCTAAAAGGATTTTTGACATTGGGTGAAGGGCGATAGCACAGTAGTCAGCTGAACTCTCCTCTTTCGTTGGGGAAAAAAAAACTAGTGTGGAGGGGTTTAGTTTGACTGAGGCTCACTGGAGCATGTAGGAGACACTCAGCAGGAAGAGCAGATCACAAACATGGCTCATATTTATTCTATTGTAACCCTTCTGCCAGGTGGAGTTGGCAGCAGCCAGGGTTGGGTCAATATCTAGGGGTTCCTTTTCAACAATACAACACAAAACTAGCTTGAGTCCCCACCCAGTAACCTGGGAAAATGACATCCCAGGGTGCCCCTCAGAGGCAATATTCCCCATTCCCAAGCACAGAGGCTGAGTGTAGTAAAGAAACTTTTAATGAAAGAAGGGAAGTCACCTAACATTAATCGGGGAAAATGCCAGAAAGAGGATTGTCATAAACAGACAGTTACGGGTTAACTCCTCTTTTACTTCTAAAGAAGCTCACATAACCTAGCTGACACCTGGCTAGAAGGACCAACAAGAAGATAAAATATTTTAAAAGACGGAGGAGGGAAATCAGTCTGTTGTCTGTTCTGTAAGTGTGTGCTGGAGTGAAAGATCCAGGAATCAGCTTCCTAACAGGGTAGCGAGTATTAGAGAAGGAATGTATTAAATTACCTTTTTTTCTTTTGTGACTTCTTTTTGCATAAGAGGGAGAATCAAATTGGGTCTCTTTTGTGTAACTAAGGTTTTGCCCAGAGGGACATCCTCTGTGTTTTGAATCTGTTGTCTGTGAGATTATTTTGCACGCCAATCTCACAGAGGTATCCCTTTCACCCTTTTTCTTTAATTAGAAGTCTTCTTTTTAAAACCTGATTGATTTTGCCTTGTTTTAAGATCCAAGGATTTTTGGATTGGTGTTCATCAGGGAATTGGTGAAGAAGTATCTCAAGTCTACCAAGGGTTATATTGACTTGGGAGGGAGATATTTTGAGGGAAGAGGAACTCCAAATGGTCCTTTCCCTGTTTATTGTTTAAATCATTTGGTGATGGCAGCAAATAGACGTAAGCTGCTAAATAAGCTTAGAGAAATATTTCATGCAGATCCCCACATCTGTACCCTAAAGTTCAGAGTGGGGGTAGCACCTTGACAAGGATTGATAAAGATACAGCTGTGAGCAGGACACCCACCCCAGAGTGCATGGAGCATAGAATTCTGCCACCTCTTCTTGAATTCTACAACCAAAACTTCCTTTTAAATGCTCTTCGGGGGAGGGGATAGCTCAGTGGTTTGAGCATTGGCCTGCTAAACCCAGGGTTGTGAGTTCAATCCTTGAGGAGGCCACTTAGGGATCTGGGGCAAAAATTGGTCCTGCTAGTGAAGGCAGGGGGCTGGACTCGATGACCTTTCAAGGTCCCTTCCAGTTCTAGGAGATTGGTATATCTCCAATTATTACCTTTATTACCTATTATCTTCTCTGCTCCTTCACCATACCCCACTCACAGTGATTGCCTTTGGTGGGGACCCAGGGTTCAGAGGTGCATCTGTGTGAGTTCACTTCCTATCCAGGGAAGAAGGCACCTTGCTTGCTCCACCGTCTGTGCACTTGCTCTGGCTGGCTGCCCCACCATTCACTATTCCTCCTTACTGCCTTCCTTGCCAGCCGCGGTTTCTCCCCTGCTGGCCACCTACCAGCTGTTATTTCTCCCCGACTTGTTCCAGTTGCCAGTCATCTTCTGCCACCTGCCCTTCTGCTGTGACCTCTGCAGGTCAGTCTCTTGAGAGTCCCCCCAACTCTTATTGATTATCAGCTCTTAGTGACTTTTATCTCTTAGCAGGCTGGGTAGAAAGGCTGTCCCACCACACCTGATTTCAGCTCTTATTGAGCACTTAAAATAACAAAAGATTCCTAATGGAACTTATTTCCCTCTGTCTTTGAATGGTGGGGGGAGGAACAAGTAAAACCAGACTGGGGACTTTTAAGTAGAGTCCACACTTCCTGGCAGGGACATCTGTTCATATCCCATCATTGTTCATAGCCCATCAAAAGTACAGCATTGTTTAGGTCCAAAACTGTAACCCTTAAAAATACCTTCCATGTTTGAAGCTACATCGTAGTGATAGTAACATATTCTATCTTCCTGTAGGTGCCTTAATTTGTTTACTGCTGTGTATTGCTGATACCATCAACCATTTCCTTGGAATATGTAAAAGTAAGTTAACTTAATTTTCTTTTGTTTAATTTGCATAAGGTGTAAATTTTTAACAGTGAGGGTGATTAACCATTGAAACAATTTATCAAGGGTTGCGGTGGTGTCTCCAATCCTGGCGATTTGTAAATCAAGATTGGATATTTAAAAAAAAAACACCTCTGCTCTAGGAATTATTTTGAGGCAGTTCTCTGGCCTGTGTTCTAGAGGTGATCAGACTAGATGATCACAATGGTCTCTTTTGGTCTTGGAATCAATGAAAAAATGTCATATTGCAAGTAAATTAGGTTAATTTTGCTTGAAAGAAACAATGGAGTAGCTGACTGACAGCAGCAGAGAGAACACAATGCAGGTCAAATTTACTGATAGCAAAAGTACTGGATCCAAATATTTGTCCACCCAAACCTCTCTGAAGGTGGCTAATTTATGATGTTCAAGATGCTTAAAATACAATTAGCAACTTTTAATATCTCTGTCATATTTCCCCTGATATCTTTGTCATCTCTTTTCCAAGCTGAATAGTCCTACTCTTTTAAATCTCTTCTTGACTGGGAGCAGTTCCATACCCTTAGTCATTTTGTTGCCCTTCTCTATACTTTTCGAGTTCTAAGATACCTTTTTTTAGATGGGGTGTCCAGAACTGCACACAGTATTCAAGGTGTGGGATTTATATAGTGGCATTCTGTTATTTTCTGTCTTATTATCTATCTCTTTCCTTATGATTCCTGACATTCTGTTAGCATTTTTGACTGCTGATGCACATTGAGCGGATGTTTTCCGAGAACTATCTACACTTTTGAGAATTTATCCTGAGTTAGACCTGAATAAGATTTATGGATTTGATCAAATATGAATTGACAATCTTTTTCTCCTCTTTTAGTCCTCGTCCATAATTTTCTCCTCGTCTCTTCTTTCTCTGTGGTTTGGTTGGGAAAGCTTCTTTGAGTTTGCTTCTCCTTGCTTCTTTCAGAAGAATTTTACATTTTACAAAGAAGAGCATTCAGAAGAATGTAAAATTTCCTATATACCCATGAATCCATCAGGAAGGGGCACACTTCACCCAATCACAAAGATAGAGCAGATATGAAAATATGATTCATTATTCCATGTGCAAAAAGCCCCTATAGGGAAGTATAAGCTTTAAATGTCTTTTGCTCTTCCAACAGCAGTAAACTGTACAAAGGGTATTATTGCTTCCATTGATTTTAGTGGGATTTAGATTGGGCTGATTTAGACCTTCTGCCTGCCTTTCTTTCCATGCTATGAACACTGAGAGCTAGATTAGGTCAGAAGGAGTGTATTTCCACATATTTCTAGTGAGTATAGTCATTCACTGGTCTTAAAACTATTGGACATCACAGCTCATGACAGTCACCTTTCTAGAGAAAGGGGATATGGACTTTCCCTTGTAAAACTCTACTATTATCAGTTCCTCGTAATTTAGTGAAATAACCACAGTTGGAGTTGCAAGTGCTCAGTCACTGCCTGTCCTCAAATGCAATGATTTTGTTTTTTCTTCTGGAAAGTTTAAACAAAAACGTGTCTTCCTTTTTTGATGAATGTATGAATAATGGGTGTTTCTTCATTTTGCTAGGGCTCCCAGCTTCCTTAAAAGGGAGGGCTATCTCTGTCCAATTGCAGCCTGGGTTTAGAATCAAACCTGTGTGTCACTGGCACCAGGGGAATCCCCATCCCCTGCATTCCCTGACTCACTGCCAATTTTGTAGTGCCTCACAGGAGTCAGAGGCTCCTTCAGCCCTCGCTGCTGCAGAGACAGCTCTCTGAGGGAAATGCCAACATTGTATTTCATGTAGCCCCTCTTCCTCCCAACACCCCATGTGACTTAAGCGTCTCCTCTGCTGCTTGCTAATCAAAGTGGCTTGCCTTCCCTCCTGGCATGCATTGTGTCCTGGGTTCTTTATTTCAATGCCTGGTTCCTCTTCCCAAGGTCTGTGCTTGGTACACAGGGGTGATGTCTCTTGGGAAAATGACTAATGCTACTTATCTATTTACAAGAAATATAACCCAGCACATAAACAACACAATACACTAATACAGTAGAGGATCTGCCACTAAAAAGCTCCAAACTATTTGCCCACTGGATTAATGAATCCCTCCATTCACTAAAAGATTCAAAAGCAACATTGAGATCACTCAGCATTTATACAGAGCACAGAAGTAAAGACTGAATAGATATCACCCTACTCGAAGCTCTGGACTGCTGGCTTTCCTTCTAGCTCAACAACACTATGACCTGCAGTGGAGATAACAGAGACCTCCTTCTAAACCTAGACAGCCCTCACCACAGTCATCTACATCTCACCCACCTACCTCAAAACCAGTTGTGAGACCTTGGTCGAGTCCCCAAGTCACCTCCACCTAGTCATGTGCTGCCACCATCATTACTATCCATCAGTTTGCTGATTATCTGACCACATTCTACCCAACATAGGGGAATATCACCTCAGAGAAGTGAGCATTGGAATTCATGAGCTACAGATACCTGATTCCATATTTATCCCTCCTGCCTATCCCTCCACCTGTCTCTCTTCAGGATCCTTTCTCACAAACACTCATTAGGTCCTCTCCTGGCTCCCTGGTCTGGAGTCTTGGTGAGGTCCCAACTGGTCCCTCTGATTGCTGGTCTCTGCAGGGCTGGCACTCCGCGGTCACACACTAAACCCCACAATAGTTCAAAGTCCTAATTTTGGTGGGGAGTGGGAGTGGAGTACAGACTCTTATGGCTGTAATGCTGCTTTCCAAGCTCAAACAGAACAAAAGTGAAACCATGTGGACTTCAGTCACTTAGAGGGTTAGTTTATTGTTGAGATTTGGCTTTGAGAATGTCAGTAATGCTCCAATGCTGAATTGAGGCACCTAAAGAGGCACTGAGATGGCTACATTCTTCTATGAATCTGGTGCCAAGTGACTGATTCAGAATCCACTGAAGTGCATTTGGATCTGGCCCTAATACTGCACTGACTTTATATCACTGTCACATGTATGAGGGAGAGGTTGCCTGTGTCTTCCCTGAGGCCTTTCTTTTCTGAGACAATATCAAATGTGCAAACCCTTGTATCTTTTTCGTAGGACAAAACCAAGGGCAAAATGCAAACTTTACAATCACACATTTGAGGGTGCATCAAGTTGTGCTCTCGCCAGAGAATTATAATTATGTAATCAAGGGCCCAGTTCTTCTCCCAATGAAATCAATAAAAAGATTTACATGAGAAGGAGCAGGATTAGGCTCCTCATCAGATCATAAAGTGAATATAATGAAAGGCCTCCTCCTTGCTGCTTGCTAATCGAAGTGGCTTGTCTTCCCGCCTGGCATGCATTGATTCCTGGGATCTTTATTTCATCCTCCACCCAAGGTGACTCCTGTCTGTGCTTGGGACACAGGGGTGCTGTCTCTTGGGATAATGACTAATGTACTTATCAATTTAAAAGAGACCTAACCCAGCACATGAACAACCCTATACATTAATAAAAGTCCCAACAAATTAAAGGCCACACTCAAAAATGTGGAAGCAACATAAGAGCAGCCATACTGTGTCAGACCAATAATCCATCCAGCCCAGTATCCTGTCTTCTGACAGTGGCCAGTATCTGATGCATTGGAAGGAATGAACAGAACAGGGCAATTTATCTAATGATCCGTTCCCTGACATCCATTCCCAGCTTCTGATAGTCAGAGGCTTAGGGACACCCAAAGCACTGGCTTGCATCCCTGACCACCTTGGCTAATAGCCATTGAAGGAACTATCATCCATCAACTTATCTCATTATTTTTTGAGTCTTGTTATATTTTTGTCCTTCACAACATCCTTTGGCAACATTTTGCCCCTTCTGTACCCCTTCCCCCAAGGCCCCACCCCTGCCCCTCCTATTCCCATTCCCACTCTGCCTCTTCCTGCCCTATTACATCCCATCCCCTATGAGCACCCTACCCTAATTCTTCCTCTCCTTCCCCGACTCTTCTCCCCCAGCCCCTCCTGCCCTCTGCAGAACACCTGATCAGTGGTGGGCAGGAAGAACCTGTTTGGAGGAAATCAGAGGGGAAGGGGTTCAAGGGCAGTTGGGCATGTGAGAAAAAACATCCGCGAACTACAGGAACTGAACATATCCACTGAATGAAAAAGCTCTGGCTGGGGAGTGTGGCAGGACCGAGTTGCCAGTGCTGTGCCTGAGCTTGTTGTAACTGAGGCTATCAAGGTTCCTCCCTGACTCTGAACTTTAGGGTACAGACATGGGGACCTGCATGGACACTTCTAAGTTTAATTACTAGCTTAGATCTGGTAACACTGCCAGCATCCAGAAATTTCAGTGTCTGGATCACTTTCTGTCCCACCAAAACCTTCCCCTCCCTGGGCAGCCTTGAGAGGCTTTTTCACCAAGTTCCTGGTGAACACCGATCCAACCCCTTGGATCTTAACACAAGGAGAATTTAACCATCCCCTCTCCCTTCCCCCACCAATTCCTGGTGAGTCCAGATCCAATCCCCTTGGATCTTAACACAAGATAAAAAATCAATCAGGTTCTTAAAAATAAAGTTTTTAATTAAAGGAAGAAAGGTAAAAATTATCTCTGTAAAATCATGATGGAAAATACTTTACAGGGTAATCTGATTCATATAGCCCAGAGGAACCCCCTCTAGCCTTAGGTTCAAAGTTACAGCAAACAGAGGTAAAATCTTCTCAGCAAAAAGGAACATTTACAAGTTGAGAAAACAAAAATAAGACTAACACGCCTTGCCTGGCTGTTACTTACAAGTTTGAAACATGAGAGACTGATTCAGAAAGATTTGGAGAGCCTGGATTGATGTCTGGTCCCTCTTAGTCCCAAGAGCGAACCCCCAAACAAAGAACACAAACAAAGACTTCCCTCCACCAAGATTTGAAAGTATCTTGTCCCCTTGTTGGTCATCTGGTCGGGTGTCAGCCAGGTTTACTGAGCTTCTTAACCCTTTACAGGTAAAAGAGACATTAACCCTTAACTATCTGTTTATGACAGAGGCCATGCAGACACTCCACCCTGTGCCTCAAGGATGGAGGAAGAATTTTCCTTCCAAAATAGCTTCCCCCAAACTGGGAACTCATATGCTGTGCAGAGCACCCAGTGCAGGCTCTTTGACAAACCCCCTGCAAAGGAAGTGCTGAAAATGACAAAGGAATGTGTGCTAGAGCAGGAAATAGAGCCTAGATATTCTCTCTTCTGGACCAATGTATTCACTGTGAGAGCAAGGTGTTGGCAGAAACTTTCCATGGGAATGTTCCTATCTGAGGTGGAAAAAAACTTTTTGGATGAAAAACAGAACAAGAAAGAAGCAAAAGCATCTCAGTAGAGTCAAAAGTTTCTATTTCCTCTGTATTAAAATAGAACATTCTGATTTTTCACTTCAGAATAAAGGAGACGTTGTTAAGGTTTTATTCAGTTACACAATCATGTGTGGGCAGTGTAGGCACAGGTGCCAACTTTTTTATTTCCTCTAGGATGCTTGACCACCTCTCTGCCCCAGGCCTGGCCCCACTATACCCCTTCCCTCAAGGCCCCTCCCTTGCCCCACATTTTCCTGCGCCCACTCTGCCTCTTCCCTCCCCAGTTCCACCTCCTCTCCCTAGAGCACCCTGTCCTCATTCCGCCTCTCGTTTCCCCGGTTCCTCCCCGCACCCAGTGCCTCCTGCCCTCTGCAGAAGAGCTGATCAGTGGTGATCAGGAGGCACTGGGGTGGAGGAGGAGGAGCTGATTGGTGGGGCCTGCCGGTGAGTGTGATTTCTGTTTCAGCAAAGCTATACCCCTTTCACTGGAGCGCACACAAGCCCTTCAGTAGGAAAGTTTTTGCTGGTCCCCAGGCCAGAGGGCATGATGATGATCTTAATGAGGGCTATAGAGGTTATATCAGCTCTGTATTTGGCTCTATTGCTCGAATAGTGTGTGCAGTCCTGGTATCCCCAACTGAAGAAAGAAGTTGCCAAACAGGAGAGGGTTCACAGAAGAGCACCAGAATGATTAAAAGATTAAATAACATGTGTTATAGTGATAGAATCAAAGAGCTCAATCTGTTTAGCTGACTACAGAGAAGGGCTGACTTGATTACACTCTATATGTATGTAGATCGAGAACAAATATTTGATAATGGGCTTTTTAGTCTAGCAGAGAATGGTCTAGCAAAATCCAGTGGTTGGAAATTGAAACTAGGAAAGTTACACTAGAAATAAAGCATACATTTTAAGAGTGAGGGTTATTATACATTACAACAGTTTACCAGGGATTGTGGTGGATGCTGCATCACTGGAAATTTTTCAAATCAAGACTGTGTGTTGAAATTTATAAAGACTTACCCACTACTGGTTTGGATTTTTCCATGCGCTCTACTCCTCTTTTGATAAAGCAGATTACTTGGCTTGTTTTCTCAATAATGTATATGATCACTGGCTGGTTCTGAGCAGTGCTGCTCATACATTGTAGAAATTTAAATAAACTCAACCAGTACTGGTTTGTATTCTCCAGGAACCATAACACACTTACAGAGATACATTACGAAAGACAATGTACACATTGAAAGGACTCTGCATTGAAATAAGTAAATAGAATTCAGCTCATCATGTAAATGGTGTTTCTGCTCCTTTCATAGCAGAACCCATATTATCAGTGGAGCGTAGTGTGTCATATTCTGCTTTTGCTAATTAGTTGTGTCCATGAAACTTTTTCTTAAATTGATTAAAGCAAGAATATAATCTTCTCTATCTATTATGTAGTGGGATAGAAATGGCACTAGCCCACGGATTGAACAGCTAGCTCACTACCCATGGCCAATATTTATGCTAATCAACAAAGAAACGATCTCATTCACCCTCTTCAACACATAAGTCACTGTACATACACTGAACTGTTTTCTTCTCCTCTCCATTGTTCTTTTGCAGAGGAACCCCAAGAGCAAATGGGTGAGTTTGCCTATTTTAATTAATAGTTACAGTCAAC
>ML123506.1:416033-446347 GCA_003846335.1 Cuora mccordi | reverse complement strand
TTTGTGCCTTTGGACTTCAGGTATTGTTGCTCTCTGTTCATGTGAGAAGGACCAGGGAAGTGAGAGGGTGAAGGAATAAGCCCCCTAACAGTAGCCACCTCAAGGGCTCATTAGTCTTTATCCTTATGGGGGAGATTGTGCATTGAGACAATTCATCATTGCCCTGCATTTTCTGTAGTCACATACACCAATGTAGAGATCTTGGGGCCTGTGGATTCTGGGAGTAAAACTCCTACCTGGATGGGGTAGGATACAAACCACACACACACTTTTTCTTTCATTCTCCTCCAGGCCCCTCCCATGTTTCCTGAGTGCTTGTTTATACATTTGCTCTTTGCCCTCACCTGCTTTTACAGTCCAATGGATTTTGGCGGGCTTATTTGTTTCTGCAGAGAGAATTCTGAGGTGAGTACAGAAACTTGCTGTGTGTGAATGTAATTTATAATCCAGGGAAGTGATTACTAAAATACGTTTCTTATATTACTGTAGATTTTGGATTTTTAAAAGTTACTTCTTTTTTCTGGAGTAATTGGAATGACTGAAGTTAAAGTTTAGCTGCATCACAGGAATGTTTTTATAACTGAAGATGGGGAAAAAATTGCAATTTGTTCATAAAACTGTGGCATATGATCAGAAGGAGTTTTGTGCAAATGCAGGGATTGGACTAACATTGATCTGTATTAACTGGATCTTGCTGAGTGTGTAGAGGAGAGCAATAGACACTAATTTCCTTGTCACATAATGTAGGGTTCAGTGTTGTAATGCTAAGAAGAAGCAAGCACTTCATTTTGGGTGTATTTTATTTTATTGTTTTTTTTCAAAAGAGGCAAGTTGTAACCAAAAACTCTCACCTTTTCTTATTAGAGCTTTAAGGCAGAAATTTGCTCTGACAGAGTTGGGGAGATGAGAGTACTAGACGTGTGTCTTTAGAGCTTTCAAATATGAAAAATACTTTAATTTTTAACAATAGTTTGAGTATCAGATCATAGAAATCATAGAAAAACTAGAACAGAAAGGGACTTTAAGATATCATCTAGTCCAGTCCCTTGCCCTCATGGCAGGACCAAACACCATCTAGATCATCCCTGATAGATGTCTATCCAACCTGCTCTTAAATATCTCCAGTGATGGGGATTCCACAACCTCCCTAGGCAATTCATTCCAGTGTTTCGCCAACCCTGACAGGAAGTTTTTTCTAATGTTCTACCTAAACCTCCCTTGCTGCAATTTAAGCCCATTACTTCTTGTCCTGTCCTCAGAGGCAAAGGAGAACAATTTTTCTCACTCCTCCTTGTAACACCCTTGTAGATATTTGAAAACTGTTATGTCCCGCCTCAGTCTTCTCTTTTCTTAAACTAAACAAGCCCAGTTCTTTCAGTCTTCCCTCATAGCCCATGTTTTCTAGGCCTTTTATCATTTTTATTGCTCTTCTCTGGACCTTCTCCAATTTTTCCACATCTTTTTTGAAATGTGGTACCTCCAATTCAGGCCTAATCAATGCAGAGTAGAGGGGTAGAATGACCTCTTGTGTCTTGCTCACAACGCTCCTGTTAATGCATCCCAGAATAATGTTTGCTTTTGTTGCAACAGTGTCACACTGTTGACTCATATTTAGCTTGTGGTCCACTATGACCCCTAGATCCCTTTCTGCAGTCCTCCTTCCTAGACAAATCACTTCCCATTCTGTATGTGTGAAACTGATTGTTCCTTCCTAAGTGGAGCACTTTGCATTTGTCCTTATTAAACATCATCCTATTTACCTCAGACCATTTCTCTAGTTTCTCCAGATCATTTTGAATTATGGCCCTATCCTCCAAAGCACTTGCAACCCCTCCCAGCTTGGTATCATCGGCAAACTTAATAATCATACTCTCTATGCCAACATCTAAATCGTTGATGAAGATATTGAACAGAACCGGTCCCAAAACAGACCCCTGTGGAATCCCACTTGCTATGCCCTTCCAGCATGATTGTGAACCATTAATAACTACTTTCTGAAGATGTTTATCCAGCCAGTTATGCACCTATCTTATAATATCCCCATCTATGTTGTATTTCCCAAGTTTATTGATAAGAAGGTAATTTGAAACCGTATCAAATGCTTTACTAAAATCTAGGTATACTATGTCCACTGCTTCTCCCTTACCCACAAGGCTTGATATCCTATCAAAGAAAGCTATCAGATTGGTTGGAAATGATTTGTTCTTTACAAATCCATGCTAGCTGTTACCTATCACCTTATTATCTTCCAGATGTTTGCAGATGAATTCCTTAATTACTTGCTCCATTATCTCCCCTGGCACAGAAGTTAAACTAACTGGTCTGTAGTTTCCTGGGTTGTTCTTATTTCCTTTTTTATAGGTTGGCACTATATTTGCCCTTTTCTAGTCTTCTGGAATCTCTCCTGACTTCCCTGACTTTTCAAAGATGATAGCTAAAGGCTCAGATACCTCCTCTACCAGCTCTTTGAGTATTCTAGGATGCATTTCATCAGGCCCTGGTGACTTGTAGACATCTAACTTTTCTAAGTAATTTTTAAGTTGTTGTGGGGGTTTTTTTTTTTTTTGGAGAGCCAATGTAGAGATCTTGGAGCCTGTGGATTCTGGGAATAAAATTCCTACCTTGATGGGGTAGGATACAAACCACACACACACACACGGAAACTCACAGCATTTTTCTTTCATTCTCCTCCAGGCCCCTCCCATGATTCCTGAGTGCTTGTTTAAACATTTGCTCTTTGCCCTCATCTGCTTTACAGTCCAACGGATTTTGGCGGGCTTATTTGTGTCTGCAGAGAGAATTTTGGGGTGAATATACAAACTTGCTGTGTGTGACTGTAATTTATAATCCAGGGAAGTGATTTCTAAAATAAGTTTCTTATATTTACTGTAGATTTTGGATTTTTAAAAGTTATTTTTTGCATTTCATCAGGCCCTGGTGACTTGCAGACATCTAACTTTTCTACGTAATATTTTTTTTTATTTTAACTTCTAAACCTACCCCATTTCCACTAGAATTCCCTATGTTAGGTGTCCCATCACCATCAAACTTCTTGGTGAAGACCGAAACAAATAAGTCATTAAGCACCCATGCTATTTCCAAGTTTCCCACTATTGTTTCTCCCTCTTCACTGAGCAATATATCAGAAAGTATATCTTGATGTAAAATATACTAGGGTACTATGTGTACATGGGATGGGTAGGCAACTGGGGTCACTTGGTGAAAAGAAGAGAGAGACTGAAAAAAGGGGTTTGTGCATAATTTGTTTAACTGGTGTTGCTTCAAGTGAGGAGATTTATAATTTACAGCATTGCTCTTCCGGTAGTTGGCAGTTGTCTTTGGAGCTTTAAGGGGGAAGAAAACCAAACTGGGAGAAGGGGTAGTACACTGGAGGGTAGGGATAGGATACAGAGGGACCTAGACAAATTAGAGGATTGGACCAAAAGAAATCTGATGAGGTTTAACAAGGACAAGTGCAGAGTCCTGCACTTAGGACAGAAAAATCCCATTCACTGTTACAGAGTAGAGACCAAATGGCTAGGCAGCAGTTCTGCAGAAAAGACTAGGGCAGGGGTCGGCAACCTTTCAGAAGTGCTGTGCCGAGTCTTCATTTATTCACTCTAATTTAAGGTTTCACGTGCCACTCATACATTTTAACGTTTTTAGAAGGTCTCTTTCTATAAGTCTATAATATATAACTAAACTATTGTTGTATGTAAAGTAAATAAGGTTTTAAAAATGTTTAAGAAGCTTCATTTAAAATTAAATTAAAATGCAGAGTGCCCCGGACTTGTGGCCAGGCCCCGGGCAGTGTGAGTGCCGTTGAAAATCAGCTCGCATGCTGCCTTCGGCACCCGTGCCATAGGTTACCTACCCCTGGACTAGGGGTTATGGTGGATAAGAAGCTGGATATGAGTCAATAGTGTATCCTTATTGTCAAGAAGCCTAACAACATTTTGGGCTGTATAACTAGGGGCATTGTCAGCAGATCGAGGAACATGATCATTCTCCTCTATTCAACATTGGTGAGGCCTCATCTAGAGTACTGTGTCCAGTTTTGGGTCCCACACAACAAGAAGGATGTGGAAAAAATGATTAGGGGGCTAGAGCACATGACGTATTAGGAGAGGCTGCAGAAGAGAACAATGAGGGGGGATTTGATAGCTGGTTTCAACTACCTGAAAGGGGGTTCCAAAAAGGATGGATCTAGACTGTTCTCAATGGTAGAAGATGACAGAACAAGGAGTAATGGTCTCAAGTTGCAGTGGGGAAGGTTTAGGTTGGATATTAGGAAAAACTTTTTCACTAGGAAGGTGGTGAAGAACTGCAATGGGTTACCTAGGGAGTAGTGACATCTCCTTCCTTAGAGGTTTTTAAGGTCAGGCTTGACAAACCCCTGGCTGAGATGATTTAGTTGGGGTTGGTCCTGCTTTGAGCAGGGGGTTGGACTAGATGACCTCCTGAGGTCCCTTTCAACCCTGATATTCTATGATTCTATGAAAAAGGAAAACAAGCAAGCAAACAAACAAAACCCCATCTGTTATTTGGGGCCAGGTGGATTATAAAATGTATATAAGAACGTTTTAAAAATGACAGAAGATCAGAGCTGGTGAAACTCCCCAAATTTTTCTTTTGAGAAATTTTGAACAAGTAAATTTGATGTGAAATGTTTCGATTTTTTTAATGGAAAAATTTCAGAATGAAATTAAATGACTTTTTTCACTTTTAATAGAAAACCTAGATTCATTTTGGGGTTTCATGGACCACAACATTCAGTTTTTACTTTTTGCTTTTTTTAATTTTTGTTTCTTCCCTTTTCCTGACCCTTTTCTCTTTTTTCTCCTTTTCATTTCTTTCCTTTTTTCTTCTCTGTATTTTTTCCAAGATTGAAGAAGTTTTGTAAAGTTCTAGAGTGTGTGAGGAAAAAAAAATACAAACAAACCATGGACATCATTTAATCAGTGGTGAAAAAGATTTCAATTTGAAATGAAACAAAACAAAAACATATTATTGTCATAGAATATCAGTATTGGAAGGGA
Organism: Cuora mccordi; assembly: GCA_003846335.1. Classification (NCBI taxonomy): domain Eukaryota; kingdom Metazoa; phylum Chordata; order Testudines; family Geoemydidae; genus Cuora; species Cuora mccordi. The sequence continues at coordinate 441,308 of ML123506.1, read as the reverse complement.
CCTCAGGAGGTCATCTAGATTTCTACAGATTTCCAGAAAGCCCTTGATAAGGTCCCTCACCAAAGGCTCTTAAGTAAATTAAGCTGTCGTGGGATAAAAGAGAAGGTCCTTTCATGGACTGAGAACTGGTTAAAAGACACGGAACAAAGGGTAGGAATTAATGGTAAATTTTCAGAATGGAGAGGGGTAACTAGTGGTGTTCCCCAAGGGTCAGTCCTAGGACCAATCCTATTCAACTTATCCATAAATTATTTGGAGAAAAGGGTAAACAGTGAGGTGACAAAGTTTGTAGATGATACTAAACTGCTCAAGATAGTTAAGACCAAAGCAGACTGTGAAGAACTTCAAAAAGCTCTCAGAAAACTAAGTGATTGGGCAACAAAATGGCAAATGAAATTTAATGTGGATAAATGTAAAGTAATGCACACTGGAAAAAAACCCCATAACTATACATAGAATATAATGGGGGCTAATTTAGCTACAAGTAATCAGGAAAAAGATCTTGGAGTCATCGTGAATAGTTCTCTGAAGATGTCCACGCAGTGTGCAGAAGTGGTCAAAAAAGCAAACAGGATGTTAGGAATCATTAAAAAGGGGATAGAGAATAAGACTGAGAATATATTATTGCCCTTATATAAATCCATGGTACGCCCACATCTTGAATACTGCGTACAGATGTGATCTCCTCATCTCAAAAAAAGATATACTGGCATTAGAAAAGGTTCAGAGAAGGCCAACTAAAATGATTAGGGGTTTGGAATGGATCCCATATGAGGAGAGATGAAAGAGGCTAGGACTTTTCAGCTTGGAAAAGAGGAGACTAAGGGGGGATATGATAGAGGTATATAAAATTATGAGTGATGTGGAGAAAGTAGATAAGTAAAAGTTATTTATTTATTCCCATAATACAAGAACTAGGGGTCACCAAATGAAATTAATAGGCAGCAGGTTTTAAACAAATAAAAGGATGTTCTTCTTCACACAGTGCACAGTCAACTTGTGGAACTCCTTCCCTGAGGAGGTTGTGAAGGCTAGGACTATAAAAGATAACTGGATACATTCATGGAGGTTAAGTCCATTAGCTATGATGGGTAAGGAATAGTGTCTTTAGCCTCTGTTTGTCAGAGAGCAGAGTTGGATGGTAGAAGAGAGATCACTTGATCATTAGCTGTTAGGTTCACTCCCTTGGAGGCACCTGGCATTGGGCCACTGTTGGTAGATGGACCTTTGGTCTGATGCTATATGCCCTTTCTTATGATGTCCAAGACCCTGCTCAAAGTGGCACCCAGACAGATTTCTGTTCCTTATCCCTAAATGGCCCAGAGAAGAATTGAACTATCAACCCTAGGTTTAGAAGGCTAATGCTCAAACCACTGAGCTATCCCCTCTCACCATTATTTCAAGGGGATTTTAAAAAGAAAGAAAGAAAAGAAAGGGAAAAAAAGCCTTCAGAATTTTCAAGACCTTTAAGCATATAAACAAGAAAACTGCTGTAAAAAATGTTTACATATGAATCACCGATAAATCCTGAATATGAACCAACTGTGTAGGTTTGGTAGGCCAGAGTTTTGTTAAATAGTCTGCAGAATTCTGGCATTTTAGATATCCATATGAACTCATTCTTTGACTTCCTTAAAATTCTCACAGTTTCTAAGACTGCTGTCTTCTGGGAGGCCACTCCTAGTGTGTTCTTGGGTTGTTCATTTGTGCCCTTAGGGAGCATTCACAGTGCTCCATTGACAAATAATAATATAAAACAATATTTCCCATGAAAAATCTCATGTTTATGAACTCTATATGCAACTGTGGTGACTGGAGCAGCTACACTGAGAATGCATACTCATGACAAACTGCAAGCAATAGGGCAGACAATCCCCCAAACTGCTGATTTACTCTATACTTAAATTCCAGTAACAAAGGAGCTTCTATATAATCACACTGGTTATCAACAAGACAGAATACAGTCTCCTTTAAACATTGCAGCTACTGGCTCCCATCCACACAGCCAAGTCTAGTACAGTGCGGGATTACTACAAATCTTATTCACCGTATCTAAAGTTCTACCAATCCCAAAAGTCTGGACACATTGCTCACCAGATCAATGAATATTTCAGATCTCTCCAAAATACATGCTTACAGCCAATCCTTATTAACCACATCTAAGATTTATTAATAAAAGAAAAATGAAAAAAGTTACTGTGGTTAAAGACATGCATATAGATAGGAGATAAAGTTCTTAGGTCAGTTTCAGAGCAGGGATAGTGAGGCTGCTGATTTGTAAAGGGATATCTCAGTGGTTTGAGCATTGGCCTGCTAAACCCAGAGTTGTGAGCCCAATCCTTGAAAGGGCCACTTAGGGAGCTGGGGCAAAATCAGTACTTGGTCCTGCTAGTGAAGGCAGGGGACTGGACTTGATGACCTTTTAGGGTCAAATTATTATTAACAATTTAAAAGGTTATAGTTCAGTTGGCAGCCCATGTGCAGAGTTTGTTCAAATTCTTCCATGAGAATCCCAGGGGCAGTCCAAAGTAACCTGGAGAGCTCTGTCTTGTGGGCTTAGACTTTCCCTGACAAAGTTTAAGCAAATCTGAGATAGAAAGGATCAGGTCCAAAGCTTTCTTTCTAGTTGCAGCAAGCCATCATCACAGGAAATCCTTTCTGGGATGTAGAATAGATAATGTATACTGTTGCTTTGAATGTAATCGGTTTCCTACGCATACATAGGTAACTAGTTGTATTCATTAACATAATGTGATTAACTGTTTAAACAGTTCACTGGTAGTTTACTATGTGGGGTTACAAGTATCAAAGAGAAATGAGGATAATAATATTATTACACCACAAGTTCCATCTAAATGATATTATCCTCTTTTGATGTGTGAATCAATAGAATGCAGTAAGGAAGCATTGTGAGACGGGAGCAGAATTTAGGCATCTACAAGCTAATTAGCTCACATTTATAAACTTCAAACAAGATATAGGAAAACATCGAAAAATCAAATAATAGAATCTTAGAACTGGAAGGGACCTTGAGAGGTCATCTAGTCAAATCCCCTCATTCACAGCAGGACTAAATATTATCTAGACTATTCCTGACAGGTGTTTGTCTAACCTGTTCCAGTGCTTAAGCACCCTGACAGTTCGGAAGTTTTTCCTAATGTCCAAGCTAAACCTCCCTTGCTGCAATTTAGGCCCATTGCTTCTTGTCCTAAACTCAGAGGTTAAGAAAAACAATTTTTTTTCTTGCTCCTTGTAACAACCTTTTACATACTTGAAAACAATTATCCTGTCTCCTCTCAGTCTTCTGTTTTCCAGACTAAACAAACCCTTCCCTCATTGGTCAAGTTTCCTAGACCTTTAGTCATTTTTGTTGCTCTTCTCTGGACTTTCTCTAATTTGTCCACATCTTTCCTGAAATGTGTCTCCCAGAACTGGACACAACACTCCAGTTGAGGCCTAATCAGCATGTAGTAGAGCAGAAGAATTATGTTTCATGTCTTGCTTTCAACATTCCTGCTAATACATCCCAGAAGAATGCTCTTTTTATTTTTTTTGCAAGAGCATTACACTCATGTTTAGCTTTTGGTCTGCTATAACCTCCAGAGCCATTTCCGCAATACTCCTTCCTAGGCAGCCATTTCCCATTTTGTATGATTGTTACTTCCTAAATGGAGTACTTTGCACATGTCCTTTTTAAATTTCATCCTATTTTAAATTTAATGTTGATAAATGCAAAGTAATGCACATTGGAAAGCATAATCCCAACTATATCTAAAAAACGGTGGAGTCTAAATTAGCTGTTACCACTCAAGAAAGAGATCTTGGAGTTATTGTGGATAGTTCTCTGAAAACATCCACTCAATGTGGAATGGCAGTCAAAAAAGTGAACAGAATGCTGGGAATAATTAAGAAAGGGGTAGGTAATATGACAGAAAATATCATCTTGCCTCTATATAAATCCATGGTACACCCACATCTTGATTACTGTGTGACAATGTGGTCACCCCATCTCAAAAAAAGATATATTCAAATTGGAAAAGGTTCAGAAAAGGGCAACAACAATTATTAGAGGTATGGAACGGCTTCCAAATGAGGAAAGATTAATAAGACTGAGGCTTTTCATCTTGGAAAAAAGATGGCTAAAGGGAGATATGATTGAGATCTATAAAATCATAACTGGTGTAAAGAAAGTAGATAAGGAAGTGTTGTTTACTACTTCTCATAACACAAAAACTAGGGGTCACCAAATTAAATTAATAGGCAGCAGGTTTAAAACAAATAAAATGAAGTATTTCTTCACACAACACACAGTCACCCTGTGGAACTCCTTGCCAGAGGATGTTGTGAAGGCCGAGACTATAACAGGATTCAAAAAAAGAACTAGATAAATTCATGGAGGATAGGTGCATCAATGGCTATTAGCCAGGATGGGCAGCGATTGTGTCCTTAGCCTCTGTTTGCCAGTTGGGAATGAGCAATGGGATGGATCACTTGATTATCTGTCCTGTTCATTCCCTCTGGGGTACCTGGCATTGGCCACTGTCGTAAGATAGGATACTGAGCTAGATGGATGTTAGGTCCATTATCCTACTCTAACCTATCCCTTTGAACTGGGGAAGGGACCTTGAAAGGTCATTGAGTCCAGCCCCTTACCTTCACTAGCAGGACCAAGTACTGATTTTGCCCTGGATCCCTAAAAGGCCCCCTTAAGGACTGAACTCACAACCCTGGGTTTAGTAGGCCAATGCTCAAACCACTGAGCTATCCCTCCCAGATCATTTTGAGTTTTAAGCCTGCCCTCCAAAAGACTTGCAACCCCACCCAGCTTGTTATTGTTTGCAAACTTTATAAGTGTGCTCTCTATGCCATTATCTAAATTATTGATGAATATATTGAAGAGAACCAAACCCAGAACTGATCCCTGCGGGACCCCACTTGATAAGCCCTTCAGTCATGACTGTGAGCCACTGCTACCTATCCTCTGGGAACAGTTTTCCAACTGTTTTGCACCCATCTTATAGTAGCTCCGTCTAGGTTGTATTTCCCTAGTTTGTTTATGAGAAAGTCTTGTGAGGCAGTGGATGTTTTCAGAGACCTATCCACGGTGACTCCAAGGGCTCTTTCTTGAGTGGTAACAGCTAATTTAGACCCCATCATTTTAGACATATAGTTGGGAATATGTTTTCTAAGGTGCATTACTCTTAGGTGATTACCATCTGGTCCTGGGGACTCTGCTTTCAGTTTCAAACACAGAAGTTAACCTCACAATGGCTGCAGTCTCTTTGTCATTCAGCACTTATGACACCATCGAATGATCTTGGAGTGCATTAAACAACAAACCAGTGAGTATCTGTGGTGAACTGCTGCACACAGCTACATTGTGTTCTCACCCTCTGTTTTCAGGGCACAGCTCAGAATTCCTATTTTACAGAGCAATAAATCCACAGCCCCACCTGATCCCTTTCCACCCATCCCTCCACTGAGAAAGCTGCTTTCATTATTCACTCCTCACTTAACAAATAACTTTGGGAAATAACCGCTCCGGCTTCACTAGCAGCAATTACCCAGTGGCAGAGTTTAAAGGTAGCAGTCAGGTGAATGAAGTGTTAAATTCCTGTTCTAGCAGCATTGTACTTTGCACTTTGTATGAGGAAGTAATTGATATTTGAGTTTGTTATGTTTGTGAAGCCCTCTGGAAAGAAAAAACTGTAGTAGCTGTAGAGAAATTGTTACTACATGGCCTGATTCTTCAAGGCTCACTCACGGAGACATTAAGTACTTACTTTCCTATGTTGGTCCAGGGGCACCCCGGGGGGAAGGGGGGGCAAGTGCAGCAATTTGCCCCGGGCCCCGCAGGGGCCCCCATGAGAATATAGTATTCTTTAGTAACTTTTTTTTATGGAAGGGGCCCCCGAAAATGCTTTGCCCCAGGCCCCCTGAATCCTCTGAGCAGCCCTGTGTTAGTCTGTACTTTACAGGGTGTAGGACTATCATCTGAGTAGCAGTTGAATCAGCATCGCTGGAAACAGAAATACAGTGAATTTACACGACAATACATCGTGAGTTAGAATTTTAATTTTTTCTTTTAAATAATTGTTGTGTTAGTGAAAAGTTCTTACATAAGATCAATGGAGGATAAATTCCTTCATAACATCTGCCGCAGAAATAATAATAATAAAAAAAGAAGGACAAATTCCCCAGTCTTCTTCTACAGACCACAACGGTGAATGTCATGTCTTGTCTACGCTACACAAGCCCCATCCAGCAAAGGAGGGGATTAGTACTAATTGGTTTGCTTTGTGTGTGTTTTGTTTCACTTTTTAGTGAGAACATTTTGCTATTGGAAACTTGTCTAAAAATCAGCACATTTCACATATTCAGTGATTCTATCCCCCACAGCTTGGTCTGCATTTTATCCATGCAGCCACTGACAGGTGAAAGTGTCTAGGGTTAATTAAATATCACAGGAATTACCTTGTCTTCCCTCAGCCTACTTCCACAAAGGATCATTTTTTCTTAGTGTTTTGTTTTTCAGGAAAGTAGAAATTGCCATGTAAAATGAATGCAGTTTTGTATAGAGCTGGTCAAAATTCAAAATGTCCATTCTGTTGTAAATTCTGAAATTCTGAAAGTTTTAATTTTGATTCAGAACAAAAAGTGGAAAGTTTGAAATTTCTCACATAAAGGAAATTCTGAAAAAATATTTATTTAAAATCAAATGGTTTTGATTCATTCCCAAAACGAAATAGAACAGCTGGCTGCCCCAAGTCCTAGAGACTCCCTTAGCTCTATGGGGAGTCCCCCAAAGTTTGGGGAGTCCTCTGATACAGGAGTCCAGACTCCCCTGGCCAGGCGTGCTGTTTGGTTTTGATGAATAAGCATTTTCAGATGCAGTTACATTGTAGAAGAATTCTTGACCAGCTCTAGTTGTGTGTATACCTCATGCTACAGTTTGTGATGTTTTCTATTTCCGTTGGCAGAGAGTTGGATGAATTATATTGCAATCACTTCACAATGCACATAGGAATCAAAGTATTCTCCGCCATCGGCTGCCCATTGATTTTTGTGATGAAATGGCTTTGGGGTAAGAACACCATTTTTAATTACTACTGATTAGATAATAAAGATGTGCATATCCATTGCTGCCTATCTAAATACTGTGTAAGGAAACCATGATTCAATATAAAGAGGGAAATCCAAACAAAATTTGATAGATCTAATGGCATTGTGGTGGGAATAACATCACTCTGTTCTGGAGCCTGTCTATCTCTTCAGCTGTTTTTACATAATCTCAGCTGTGTGGGGAGGGATTGCTCAGTGGTATGAGCATTGGCCTACTAAATCCAGGGTTGTGAGTTCAATCCTTGAGGAGGCCACTTAGGGATCTGGGGCAAAATCAGTACTTAGTCTTGCTAGTGAAGGCAGGGGGCTGGATTCAATGACCTTTTAGGGTCCCTTCTAGTTCTATAAGATAGGTATATCTCTCTATATTATTATTATAAAATCTCAGTGATCTTGCTTCATTAACCGGGGGAGAGGGGAATGAGCACATAAGCTCCTTGTCTGAACACAAGTCATTAGTCACCATCCTCAAGCTGCTGAAAGTTACAGAGAGCCGTGTTTCAGGATGAAAACACAGTGACACTCCTGCTTAGATGGGACATTTACCCAGGGCCGCCCAGAGGGTGGGGCAAAGGGGGCAATTTGCCCCGGGCCCCGGGCTCCACAGGGGCCCCCAAGAGAACAGCAGAGGCTCCCGCCTCCGCCACTCTCCTGGAGCCTCAGCGCATCAAGCGCCGTGTCTCCGCCGGGGCCCCTGAGCCCCGCCCCCTCACCACACGGCTCTGAGCGGGATGGAGCTCAGGCCCCGCCGGCCACACGCTGCGGCTGTTCCGGTGAGGCGCTGAGACTCCGGGTGAGGAGGGAGCCGGGGGTAAGAGGCTGGGGCCAGGGCCAGGGCCGGGGGGAAGCGGGACCCGCCACGGAAGCGCAGCCCGGTCTTCGGCGGTGGGGGGCCCTTCTGTTCCGGGACCCGCCGCTGAAGACCCCGGGCCCCCGGAATCCTCTGGGCGGCCCTGCATTTACCCTACTAGTGGATATTGTTAGGAGAAGCCTAAAATAACAGAATGATTGTTACTATTCCAAAGTAACAGAAAGAGTGGCAATGGCCAGGTACAATTGCTTTTCCTGCATTCAGGGACTACTCTCTCCAACGTCTTCCAGATGCACAAACCACTCAAAAGGGTTAGACAGAAAGCAGGACCATAACTAAGCTTGGAAGGATTTGATTTTTATCAATATCAGTAAATGTTGATAAATGTTGATTTCACTGTATGCACACAAACTGACGAGAAAATATTTCCATTGCTGCTAATCAAAATACTCAGAGAGGTAAAGTAACAAAAATGGGGTTAAGGATTTCTTAGAGTTTGATTTAAGGCTAACATTTCAACATACGCTGGTGACAGTTTCTGTTTTAATGGTTAGATGCTTTCACTTTTTGAATCCTAGGATCTACAGTCATTAAATAATTGTCTGTGTGTTTCTCCCCTCAAATTTCACAAAACTCTGAAATTTTAAATTAATACATTTAAAAAAAAAGTCTAAATACCATAATTCTGCAAAACTCTGAACATTTCAATAGATAAACATAGAAAAATGCTTAAAAATAAACATTGATGTATGTGTTTGTGTCTAATCCTAGCTCTGCTGTCCATCCCGCCATGCACGATCATTCTCAGTGAGAATTGTTTGCTCCTTACCTGCTGAGGTTTCAGTTGTCGCCATGAAATGTTCTGAGGCTGCCTTCCATGAGGAGACTTTTCTGCTCTGGCTTGGAGCAGCCCAGGTGTCCCGGCAAAAGCAGAAAGGCAATTTTGCTATAAATAGGGAATACGGCACAGAGGAGTTTCATAATAATGTAGAGGGTAGGCTCCTGTGTTTCCCACATCACAGTCTAAAGAGGAGTTTTAACTGTTGGCAGAGATTCCCCTCCACAGTGCCCTGTTAACTTTCAGAGCTACTAAGCTAAACAGAGTTAACCCTGGTTAGAATAACTCATTCACGAATGTACTCAATTGTTTCCACAAAAAATTTCAATTTTTGTTGTAAATTTAATTACCAATATTTTGTGGCCGAAACAGAAATAAACAAAAAGCATCAGCTGAAAAAGGAGGTATTTTTGCTTGCTCTTTCTCTCATCTTTTTGGACTGTCGGACTTGATTCCATCATGATAAACCATCTTTGTTCTTCTTTGAGTAATTGCCTATGCCCATTACATTAGGTGTGTTTCTCATGTGCCAGTTCCAGAGAGTTTTTGCTAATGGTACCAGTAGAGGGGACCTTGCCTGTGCCCTGGTGTCCCTCATGCTCTGAGCCAGAGGGATAAAGGGTAAAGTCACTCCACGCATCCTTCAGCTCCTTCTTACTGTGCAGGCTCGATGGTGGGACCTTGCTCTCAGCTTGTTCCCTCTTTGAATGTGCTGTTATAATTAGTAGTTGTTGTCAGTTAGTGTTATTTTATGTCCTTGCCTCCCTCCTCTCCCTCACCGGATGAGACTCTGGTACCAGCGCGTCTTCTGGATATTATTTAAGAGACACAAAACAAATACAGAAAACCAAAAGCTGAGAGTAGCAAATGAGTTCTGATGGAATTGTAGTTTTCTCTTCATGTGTGAACTTAAAATTCACAATAAAGAGATACATGAGATGCACTGGCTCTTTTGGGCCCAGGAGAGGGACAGCTCCAGGAGAGGACTGGAACAGGTAGAGGACCCTATAACCCTAGTGTAATATATTGACATGTGCAGCTGGTTACTGTCATTGTCCTGCAAATACAGTCCTGTGGCAATTCCAGATATTTTCTTTCTTTTCTTGCCATCTTATTAACATAACGTATTTATCGCTGAGCAGATGGGGCAGTTGCACCCATTAGTTGCTACACAAAATGAGTCCTTCATGTGCCCTTTTGCTGAACCATGCCACCAGTAGTATGGCAGCCATCTATTAACGACAAAGAACAGTGATATTTGTCCATATTTTGGTTGATTTTTTTTTCTATAAAGGTTGTGAAGAGTGATGGATTATTCAGACTGAGACACACTCTGTAAAGGTGCAGTGATTGGGGCTTTGGCTGGAGCTCAGTCTTTCTCTTTGTGGAGCACATTCAGCGCAGTGAAAATATTCAGGGAAAATTCTGCCCTCTGCTAACCCCATTAGCCCCTTATTAGCTTCACTGAGGTTGAACAGGTGTAAACGAGGGGAGAGGGATAGCTCAGTGGTTTGAGAATTGGCCTGTTAAACCCAGGATTGTGAGTTCAATCCTTGAAGGGGGCTACTTAGGGGTCTGGGGCAAAAATTGGTCCTGCTAGTGAAGGCAGGGGGCTGGACTCAATGACCTTTCAAGGTCCCTTCCAGTTTTAGGAGATTGGTATATCTCCAATTATTATCTTTAACACTTGAACCTTCATCTTTGTTCAGGCAGAGTGAAGCACATCTGCTGCTGGAAAGAGGAAGATTATTTCCCATTGTTTCCACTGGCTTTTATCTTAAATCACATTCATCAAAACATACCCCCCTTCAGGTAGTTGAAGGCTGCTATCAAATCCCCGCCCCCCATTCTTCTCTTCTACAGACTAAATAAGCCCAGTTCCCTCAGTCTCTCCTCATAAGTCATGTGCCCCAGCCCCCTAGTTATTTTTGTTGCCCTCTGCTGGACTCTCTCCAGTTTGTCCACATCCTTTCTGTAGTGGGGGGCCCAAAACTGGACACAGTATACATTGGGAGTGAGAACAACAGGATAACAACAGATATAGCCAGAGGGGGACGGTTAGGTATAGGGAAGAGGGGGGGGATGGATACTAGATGGACAGGTCATGCTGGTAGTACTGTGCCCCTACCAAGTTGGGTGAAAAGGGTGAGAGGAGCCAAACAGCAGAAATTAGGATGTTTGTTCACCAATGCGAGAAGCTTAGGTAACAAAATGGAGGAACTGGAGCTCCTGGTCCGAGAATTGGAACCGGATATTGTAGGAATAACTGAAACATGGTGGAACGGTAGCCATGACTGGAGTACAGGTATGGAAGGGTATGTGCTGTTTAGGAAAGACCGATACAAAGGTAAAGGTGGGGGAGTAGCATTGTATATCAATAATGAGGTGAAATGTAACGAAATAACTAGCAATGCAATAGATAATACGGAGTCTGTTTGGGCAATGGTCACATTGGGAAGAAAACTACTAGACCCTCCCCTGGGATAGTGATTGGGGTGTGCTATAGACCGCCGGGATCTAGCCTGGATATGGATAAAGAGCTCTTTAATGTTTTTAAGGAGGTAAATACTAATAGGAACTGTTTGATCATGGGGGACTTTAACTTCCCGGATATAGATTGGGAAACAAATGCTAGTAATAATAATAGGGCTCAGCTTTTCCTAGATGTGATAGCTGATGAATTCCTTCATCAAGTAGTTGCTGAACCGACGAGGGGAGATGCCATTTTAGATCTGATTTTGGTGAGTAACGAGGACCTTGTTGAGGAAATAGTTGTAGGGGACAACCTTGGCTCGAGTGATCATGAGCTAATTCGTTTCAAAATAAATGGGAGGATAATCAAAATTGCATCTGAGACTAAGGTTTACGATTTCAAAAGGGCTAACTTTACTAAATTAAGGCGACTAGTTAGGGAAGTGGAGTGGACTAACATATTTAGGGATCTAAAGGCAGATGACGCCTGGGGTTACTTCAGGTTGAAGTTGCAGGAGTTGTCAGAGGCATGTATCCCAAGAAAGGGAAAACGGCTCGCAGGTAGCAGTTTTAGACCGAGCTGGATGAGCAAGCATCTTAGAAGGGTGATTAAGAAAAAACAGAAAGCGCACAAGGAGTGGAAAATGGGAGGGATCAGCAAAGAAACCTACCTTATTGAGGTCAGAGAGTGTAGGGAAGCAGTGAGAAAGGCAAAGAGCTGGGCGGAGATGGACCTAGCGAAGGGGATTAAAACCAATAGCAAAAGGTTTTTTAGCCATATAAATAGGAAGAAAACCAAGAAGGAAGAAGTGGGACCGCTTAAAACTTTAAACGGAGTGGAGATTAGGGATAATCTTGGAATGACACAATATCTGAACGAATATTTTGCCTCGGTCTTTAATGAGGCTAATGAAGGGCTAAGTAATAGTGGTAGAGGGACTGATAGGAATGAAGATATGGGGGTAGACATTACGGTATCTGAGGTAGAAGCCAAACTTGAACAGCTAAACGGAAGTAAATTGGGGGGCCCGGATAATCTTCATCCTAGAATATTAAGGGAATTGGCGAGTGAAATTGCAAGCCCGTTAGCGATGATTTTTAATAAATCTCTAAACTCGGGGATTGTACCGTTTGACTGGAGATTAGCTAATATAGTTCCTATATTCAAGAAGGGGAAAAAAAGTGACCCGGGTAACTACAGGCCTGTTAGTTTAACATCTGTAGTATGCAAAATCATGGAAAAATTTTTAAAGGAGAGAGTGGTTACGGACCTTGAGGCCGATGGCAACTGGGACAAATTACAGCATGGATTTACGAAGGGTAGATCGTGCCAAACCAACCTGATCTCCTTCTTTGAGAAAGTAACAGATTTTTTAGACAAGGGAAATGCAGTGGATCTAATATATCTCGATTTCAGTAAGGCGTTTGATACGGTACCGCATGAGGAATTACTGGTTAAATTGGAAAAGATGGGGATCGACATGAAAATCCAGAGGTGGATAAGGAGCTGGTTAAAGGGGAGACTGCAGAGGGTCGTATTGAAAGGGGAACTGTCGGGTTGGAGGGGGGTTACCAGTGGAGTTCCTCAAGGTTCGGTTTTGGGTCCGATTTTATTCAATCTATTTATCGCTGACCTCGGAACCAAAAGTAGGAGTGGGCTGATAAAGTTTGCGGATGACACGAAGTTGGGAGGTATTGCAAATTCGGAAAAGGATCGGGATATCCTCCAGGGAGATTTGGATGACCTTGTAAACTGGAGTATTAGTAACAGGATGAAATTCAATAGTGAGAAGTGTAATGTTATGCATTTAGGGATGACTAACAAGAACTTTAGTTATAAGCTGGGGACGCACCAGTTGGAAGTAACGGAGGAGGAGAAGGACCTAGGAGTCCTGGTTGATCGTAGGATGACTATGAGTAGGCAATGTGATGTGGCCGTTAAAAAAGCTAATGCGGTCTTGGGATGCATTAGGCGAGATATTTCTAGTAGAGATAAGGAGGTGCTAGTCCCGTTATATAAGGAGTTGGTAAGACCTCATTTGGAGTATTGTGTGCAGTTTTGGTCTCCCATGTTTAAGAAGGATGAATTCAAACTGGAACGGGTACAAAGAAGGGCCACTAGAATGATCCGAGGAATGGAAAGCCTGTCGTATGAAAGGAGACTTGAGGAGCTCGGTTTGTTTTCCTTAACCGAAAGGATAAGAGGAGATATGATTGCACTCTTTAAATATATCAGAGGGATAAATACCAGGGAAGGAGAGGAATTATTTCAGCTCAGTGCTAATGTGGACACGAGGACAAACGGATACAAATTGTCAGTCAGGAAATTTAGGCTTGAAATTAGACGAAGGTTTCTAACCATCAGAGGAGTGCAATTCTGGAACAGCCTACCGAGGGAAACAGTGGGGGCAAAGGACCTCCATGACTTTAAGATTAAGCTAGATACGTTTATGGAGGAGATGGTATGATAGGATAACGGGCTTAGTAAATAGGTCAATTAAGTGCCACACTGGTAATTAGTACAATGGGTCAATGATAGGATATTGTTAGCCTTTTCCAGAGGGTATGGCTAGAGAGTCTTGCCCGCATGCTCGGGGTTCAGCTGACCGCCATATTTGGGGTCGGGAAGGAATTTTCCTCCAGGGTAGATTGGCCGTGGTCCTGGAGGTTTTTCGCCTTCCTCCGAAGCATGGGGCAGGGGTCACTTGCTTAAGGAGTGGGTGGATCGGCTTACATGGCCTGCATCTTGCAGGAGGTCAGACTAGATGATCATAATGGTCCCTTCTGATCTTGAATACTATGATACTATGATGATACTCCAGATGTGGCCTCACCAGTGCCAAACAGAAGGGAATAATCACTCCCCTCGATCTGCTGGCAATGCTCCTACTAATGCAGCCCAATATGCCGTTAGCTTTCTTGGCAACAAGGGCACACTGTTGACTCATATCCAGCTTCTTGTCCACTGTAATACTTAGGTCTTTTTTTTTTTGAATAACTGCTGCTTAGCCAGTTGGTCCTTTGCCTGTAGTAATGCATGGGATTCTTCCATCCTAAATGCAGGACTCTGCACTTGTCCTTGTTGAACCTCATCAGATTTCTTAGGGCCCAGTCCTCTAATTTGTCTAGGTCACTCTGGACCCTATTCCTACCCTCCAGCATATCTAACTCTCCCCCCAGCTTAATGTCATCTGCAAACTTGCTGAGGGTACAATCCATCCCATCATCCAGATCATTAATGATGGGAGTCACTCAGGATGAGAGATTGCTTAGCAAGGCTTTTGTATCACCTGCACATGAAGGAGGGGTAGCTATCTGCCAATGGTTTTATCAGCGATCTAGGAAAGGAGCTACTGGCATGGTATATACATGTGTACAATCAGATCAGAGAATGGCTACAACCACTGTTGCCACCACCATTGTATTTTTCTCTCTCTTCTCTCCCCCCCACCACCCTCTCTCTCACACACACACACATACCACCCTCAAAACCCGAAGAGCTCATCACAGACTCCAATTGTTATAACTTGGATGAATTTCAGCTATATTTATATACCTAAATAAGACTATCTGACTTCTATTTAAGAGTCTCTCTTTAGGTCCCTATTTGAAATATTTTGGCCAAAAGCTCCAAATCACTCACAATATACGAGGGCTGAGTAGAAAATTGGGGTTTTGACTGAATTATTTTTTGTGTAGAAAGTGTCTGCCTCCCTCAAATTTTTCTGATGTTTCATTAGAAACCCCAAAACCCCATTTTTTTTCAGAAAAAAACAAAACAAAAACAAAAACCCTGCTGACATTTGTTAAAAAAATTGAGTTTTGGTTTATCAACAACAACAACAAATGAAAACTCTCCATGGAAGGGGAAAAATTTCCAATCATTATTATACTGCATTACATATGCTAATGTTATATTACTTTTATGAATTAGAATTTCTTTCTTAGGTTGTTAATGGGCTGTGTGCATATTTCACTATATTTAATGATTGCTCTCTCATTATCTGCCCACACATTTCCCCAAGCATAAAGTAAAATTCTCAAATATATCTATCATTTGGAATTATTTGCCAAATGGACATTCTACCCACAGGATAACCCTCACCTGCATGGCAGAGAATTGCAGACTCCCAAGAAATGACACAAATTACATAACAGGGTAAAACCCTACTCTTAGGGTTACCGGTGCACACACAGATAATACCAATGAATTTCCCCAATCACATGACCCAATATAGCAAACAAAATGTAGTGTCCTCTTAGTATGTGTACTTTGTAGGAGCCCTTGATGACCAGTGACCACAATATCTTCTGTGCAGCAGGAAACAGTTTAGCTAACTGGGTTCAGTGCTGCCCAAACAACTCAACTCTACAGGCTGGGTGTCACCTTGAAGACTACAATTGCTTTTCCTATGCGCAGGGACTTCTCCTTCCTACTTCTTACAGAGGCACAAGCCACCCAAAAGGGTTGGGCAGAAAGCAGGATCATAACTAGGCTTAGATTTTTATCAGTAAATGTTGAAAAAATGTCAATTTCACTGTATGCACACAAACTGATGAAAAATATTTCCATTACTGCTAATTAAAATATTCAGGGATGTAAAGTAAGAAATTTGTTTGACTTAATGCTAAAATTTTTATTTATCCAGTTGACAGTTTGTGTTTTAATGCTTATAAATTTGAATTGTCTTATCCGCCCTATGGTGATGTGAGACTCACCCCTGCGGCACCGCCTGCTGGTGTCTTGGAAATTAGCTCATTTCCAGCCTTGGAGCACCCTCTGCAGGCCAGTGTCCCACTGCCACTTGGCCCTCTGTCCCGCCCAGGACTCCGGTGCCCCATTATCTCCCCTGGCAGTACATCCCTCAGTCTCAGGGTCTCCGCTCCCCTGGGAACCCCCACCCCCTCTCCCCACCTCGCCTCATTTGTAGGCTACTGCCAGTCACCAACTTGCCCCCATGCTCTTGGGCAGACTGCAGGGTCAGCCATTCATCATAGGCAAGGTTGGATCTGGACCTGCTGCCTCTCTCTGCAACCCAGTGCCTCTATGGGGCCTTGGACAAGGCCCTGCAGCCTGGGGAGTTGCCAGCCCTGCCTCACTCTAGGGCACCTGAGCTTCCCAGCAGCCAGGTCCCTCTGTCTTTGAAGGCAGAGAGAGACTGTGTCTGCTCCTGGCTTCTCTGGCCTTTATAGGGTCAGCTGGGTCTGTTTGGGGCGTGGCCACAGCTGAGGCTGCCTCCTCAATCAGCCCAGTCTAAGGCTCCCAGTCCCAGCCCTCTCCAAGGGCTGGCTTTTAACCCCTTTCAGGCCAGGAGCGGGTGACCACCCCGCTACACACCCCCATTGTGTGCCCCTCCATAATTTCCTGCAACTGTGAACATTTAAATTGATACAAATAAAAAAAAATTATTAAACCCTGTAAGTCTGCAAACTCTTGAAATTTTCAGTAGATTAAAAACAGAAAAAATGATTAAAAATAAGTTGATATTATCCATCAAATTTATTTTTTTTAAAGATTGAATTCAGCCAAGTCTAGCCTTAGCTCTGCTGTCCACCTCACCATGCAGGCCAGCCACTGAGAGGGGAACACATTTTAACACCTTTAATGATGGTACAGGCTCCTTCTCTGCCTAGAACTTCCTGCAACGACCCCAGAGAAGTTCAGTCTGCACCACCTCATGCTCAAATCTGTGTATAGCTGAGCTATCAGTGAGGAGCTCAAACACTCTCTCCATTCTGAAGGGGGATAATTAGGTTAGATGGGGTGAGTTTCTCCCAGGAAACATAGCACTGTTGTTGTGTGTCAGAAATTGCATCTAGTTTTTCTTTTGTTCAGGCTACACCAATTTCAAGCTTTTGAAGAAAATCAGTGATCATGATTTATTTCCTTTCTTGCAGATGATTTTACTGTCACTGTGCATGTTGCTCCTGCAGTTGTCTTGGTTGGACAAGCTGTGACATTGTCCTGCCATCTGATAGGCCAGGTCCCTGCTAACATTCAAGTGCATTGTTACAAAATGGAAAGGAACAAAAATACGACGTTATATTTTTACAATAGCACAGAAAAAGGGACTGAGGTGGGCCAGGCTGGGGACCGGCACAGGATCAAAGGACGATATGGGAATGGAGTCGTTAGGGTGAAGCTCTTTCCAGCGCAAGTAGAAGATAGTGGGCAATACGTGTGTGCGGTGACAAGCGATGGTGTCTATCAAGAAGCTATCGCCCAGGTGATTGTTGCAGGTAAGCATGGAGATGTTGATACAAAAGTGTTGCTGGCAGGGAACAATGCTGCACTGATCACAGTGGCACTGATTCTCCATTGCCTTGCCCTGTGTGTAGCAGCTGTATTTCCATTTAATCCTTTCCTCCCAACAGGGAGGGTTCACCAGCTGGCAGGGGAAGGAGAAACACCCACGTGTGTGCAATGTTATGGGAGGTGGGCAGAGGAAGTGATGGGCTGGGAAGGAAGAGGGGAGAAGTGCTGGACTGGAGGTCAGAGAAGCATCCGCAGTTTGGTGTCCATCTCACATAGTGTATTCAAATTATACACAGTGTATGCACACAACATAGATACCTCATGTACCTTTTTCTCTGGCTTTTTGCTGGTGGCATGTGCAATCCTCATTCCCCTGCCTTGTGTGTGCTGCTGTTGTACAACAGCAATAAAATGACTGAAGCGCAGGGGCAAAGCTGGGCCATTTCCTCCCGTCTCACACATACATACACCCAGGTAGTACATTAGAGTCCTGCAGAACTGTGAGGTCACTGTCCACCTGAGGTTTGTACACACTGCGCCTGATTCTCAGTTACACTAAGGCCCTTTTACATGGAAATGAACCGCTGACATTACCCCTTGTACAGAGAGAGGTCTCCTTGGCCAGTGTAGAGCTGATGTAAGGGCTCTGTAGTGGCCTTGCTTCCGGACGTGGTGTAAGGGGCATGTCAGGGTTGTGGGAGAGGGAGCAGGCTAAGGGCTGGTAGGGATATGCCTGGAGCATACTGTGCTTTGGCTATACTCTGCTTTCAACGCCTCATAGGGGACGATGGGAAACAAAGTGTAAGTTAGAATAGCCCTAAGGCTGCTCTGACTTACAATGGGACCTAGAAGGGCCCCTGAATGTGCCCAAAATATGGACCGCACAAAGGTGGATCTCCTCTTTTCTGAAAATACTGTTTGCTGACTAACCTGCTGCCATCCCAAAAGGGAAGCTGTCACATGCATACGACGAAGTCATGTCTACATACAGTTTGGGATCAGCTGGTGAAGTGTTTGGTGATCTTTTGAGGTGAAAATCTCTCTCTATGGATTTAAGATACTTGGAAATGCAAGATTATAGTTCAGTGTAGAGTCAATAGGACATGGAGACTCTAATGATAGTGGTGATCATCATTAGCACTCTTTGTTTGGTTTGTTAGATAGTTCTTCAGCCTGTTTAACATTTTTTTTTAAATTGGTTTTCACTCTAGGTTTTGGATCAGCACCTCGCCTAACTATAGAACATCAGCAGAATAATTCAGTCACTCTGAGATGTACATCCCAAGGGTGGTACCCACAACCTGAAGTACGCTGGACTGACAGCACAGGACAAAAAATAACTGCTATGGCTGAAACAAGAATCCAGAAAGATGTGACAGATCTGTATCAAATCCACAGTATGCTCAGGGTAGCAGATACTGCTTCTGACACCATCTCATGCACTATAATAAACCTCTTGCTGAAGAGGCACCATGAAAAAATTATTGCAATTTCTGGTAAGAGGAGATGTACTTTCAAAACAAATATTCCTGCTCTTACTTAGAAAATAGGACTAAATGCACCTGTCTTGTGCCCAACCATGTCATTCAAGGCTTGCCTACACAGAGCACCAACACGCATTATTGGGGTGTGATTTCTAAAGCGCATTAAAGGGTTGCACATTAATTAGTCTATGTAGACCCCAACTGGTGCTCACTAAAGATTCCCAGGTGTCCTTTACCATATTATTGTTTGAAACGATAATATGGTAAATCAAAACCAAACCAGAACCTAACCAAAATGGAACCAGATTGCTGGAACTTAAAATTATAAAGGTCATAGAACAGTTTTTAAACTAAGGGCTGGGGAAAGCCGATAAGTGCGGAGGAACATGTGGTTCAGACATACCTTAGGGGAGGATCTATAAATGGAGATTCCCTAAGTCCTAATAAGGAGGAGAGGATGGAAAATGATAAAATACAGGGAGGATCTGATGAGAAAGAGTCAAATGAAAAAAAAGTCCCATATAATTATGTAATAAAATAGGGGACAGCTAAAAAGTGACAAGTTTTTAAAATGCTTAGATACCAATGCTAGAAGTCTAAATAATAAGATGGGTGAACTAGAGTACCTAGTTTAAAATGAGAATATTGCTATAATAGGCATCACAGAAACCTGATACAATGAGGAAAATCAATGGGACACAGTAATACCAGGGTATACAATATATCGGAAGGACAGAACAGGTCGTGCTGGTGGGGGGTTGTTCGGGGGCTTATTCCTTCACCCTCTCACTTCCCTGGTCTTTCTCGCATGAACAGAGAGCAACAATACCCAAAGTCCAAAGGTGCAAACAATTCAATGTTTATTGGGATGAACTTCCAGCAAGCATGATTCCAGTTTCCTTCCTTAGTGTCCCCCTTCCCAGCTCTGACACCACAGAGCCTTGCCTGTGTCCCTGTTTCTGTTCCCATCCCCTGTTCCCATTTCCCCCTTTAGCAAAACCATGATCCCAATTCCCCCATCCCCAGTCCCTGTTCCCAACCCCCCCCTTACTTCCTGATTCATTGCAGACTATATAGTAAGAGTTGTGTTCTGCTTAGCTATACCTTAACCAATCATTTTACTGAAGTTTAACTAAACAATCCTAACATATTGTAACATGGTTATTTAAGCAATTATATCCCACCACCTTCATTGGTTTACATCCAACAAAATTAATTATACAGCAGACAGAAACAATCTTAGAACCAGACAGAGACCATGAAAATAAACATACAAAACAATACAGAAGTGAGGATTTCACAGCTACATCTATACAGACATAAAGGTTTTCCAGCTGTGTCTATTGATAAGTGAGTTCTTGCCAGAGAGGATGCTATCAAACTAAGTTTCATTTTACATCTTCTAGGCTCTTTCCTTTCTCTTGAGGTGATAGATCGAATCATCTTCCTAACAGCCCCAGAATGCCTTATTTCAATGTGACTAGTTTGGAATCTGTGGATGTGACCATGCACTTCCCAGTTTATGGCTGGCCTCTGCTGCTTAGCTGAAGAACCAAGCCTCAGACTGTCACAGTAAGAGAAGGCCATTACACAGACAGACAGTGATTTTGATTCTTTCTTTTATATCTCTATAACTAGCTAAGTGATAAGAATACACCTAAATTCTTAAAGTATAGGCCTTTGCAGACAGGCCTGAATATCTATATCCTAACAGGGGCGTGGCACTATATGTAAAAGAAAGCGTAGAATCAAATGAGGTAAAAATCTTAAATGAACTAAATTGTACTATAGAATCTCTATGGATAGTAATTCCATGCTTGAAAAATAAGAATATGGCAGTACGGTTATATTACAGATCACCTGACCAGGATGGTGTTAGTGACTGTGAAATGCTCAGGGAGATTAGAATGGCTATTACAATAAAAAACTAAATAATAATAATGGGGGATTTCAACTATCCCCATATTGACTGGGTACATGTCACCTCAGGAAGGGATGCTGAGATAAAGTTTCTTGACACCTTAAATGACTGCTTCTGGGAGCAGCTAGTCCTGAAACCCACCAGAGCAGAGGCAATTCTTGATTGAGTCCGAAGTGGAGCACAGGATCAGGTGCAATAGGTGAATATAGCTGGACCGCTTGGTAACAGTGACCATAATATAATTAAATTTAACATCCCTGTGGCAGGGAAAACTCCACAGCGGCCCAACACTGTAGCATTTAATTTCAGAAAAGGGGGAACTATGCAAAAATGAGGAGGTTAGTGAAACAGAAATTAAAAGGTACAGCACCAAAAGTGAAGTCCCTTCAAGCTGCATGGAAACTTTTTAAAGACACCATAATAGAAGCTCAACTTAAATGTATATCTCAATTTAAAACATATAGTAAGAGAAACAAAAAAGAGCCACCATGGCTAAACAACAAAGTAAAAGAAGCAGTGAGAGGCAAAAAGGAATCATTTAAAAAGTGGAAGATAAATCCTAATCCCAATAAGGAAAATAGAAAGGAGCATAAACTCTGGAAAACGAAGTATAAAAATATAATTAGAAAGATCAAAAAAGAATTTGAAGACCAGTTAGCCAAAGACTCAAATGTAATAGCAATTAAACAAACAAACAAAAAAGCCTTCTAAACACCCAGTGGGGCCAATGGATGATTGAGATGCTAAAGGAGCACTCAAAGACGATAAGGCCATTGCGGAGAAATTAAATGAATTCTTTGCATCCCTCTTCATGGTTGAGGATGTGAGGGATATTCCCAAACCTGAACCATTCTGTTTGGGTGACAGATCCAAGAAACTGTCCCAGACTGAGATGTCATTAGAGGAGATTTTGGAACAAATTGATAAATGAAACAGTAATAAGTCTCCATGACCTGATGGTATCACCCAAGAGTTCTGAAGGAACTCAAATGTGAAATTGCAGGACTACTACCTGACATCTGTAACCTATCATTTAAATCAGCTTCTGTACCAAATGACTGCAGGATAGCTAATGTGACGCCAATTTTTAAAAAGGACTCCAGAGGTGACCCTGCCAACTACAGGCCAGTAAGCCTCACTTCAGTACCAGGCAAATTGGTTGAAACAATCATAAAGAACAAAATTGTCAGACAGATAGATGAACATAATTTGTTGGGAAATAGTCGGCATGTTTTTTATAAAGGGAAATCTTGCCTCACCAATCTACCTGAATTCTCTGAGGGGGTCAACAAGTAAACAAAGGAGATCCAGTGGATATAGGGTATTTAGATTTTCAGAAAGCCTTTGACAAGGTCCCTCACCAAAGGCTCTCAAGCAAAATAATCAGTCATGGTATAAGAGGGAAGATTCTCTCATGGATTGGTAACTGGTTAAAAGATAGGAAACAAAGAGCAGGAATAAATGGTCAGTTTTCAGAAAGGAAAGCAGTAAATAGTGGTGTGCCCCAGGGATTTGTACTGGGCCCAGTCCTATTTAATATATGCATAAATGATCTGGAAAAAGGAGTAAACAGGGAGGTGGCAAAATTTGCAGATGATACAAAACTACTCAAGATAGTAAGTCCCAGGCAGACTGTGAAGAGCTACAAAAGCATCTCTCAAAACTGGGTGACTGGGCAACAAAATGGCAGATGAAATTTAATGATAATAAATGCAAAGTAATGCACATTGGAAAACATAATCCTAGCTATACATATACAATGATGGGTTCTAAATTAGCTGTTACCACTCAAGAAAGAGATCTTGGAGTCATTCATAGAATCATAGCATATCAGGTTTGGAAGGGACCTCAGGAGGTCATTTAGTCCAACCCCCTGCTCAAAGCATGAACATTCCCCAACTAAATCATCCCAGCCATGGCTTTGTCAAGCCTGACCTTAAAAACCTCTAAGGAAGGAGATTCCACCACCTCCCTAGGTAACCCATTCCAGTGCTTCACCACCCTCCTAGTTAAAAAGTTTTTTCTAATATCTAGCCTAAACCTCCCACACTGCAACTTGAGACCATTACTCTTTGTTCTGCCATCTGCTACCACTAAGAACAGTCTAGATCCATCCTCTTTGGAACCCCCTTTCAGGTAGTTGAAAGCAGCTATCAAATCCCCCCTCATTCTTCTCTTCTGCAAACTAAATAATCCCAGTTCCCTCAGCCTCTCCTCATAAATCATGTGCTCCAGCCCCCTAATCATTTTTGTTTCCTTCCACTAGATTCTTTCTAATTTTTCCACATCCTTTCTGTAGTGTGGGGCCCAAAACTGGACACAGTACTCCAGATGAGGCCTCACCAATGTCGAATAGAGGGGAATGATCACGTCCCTCGATCTGCTGGCAATGCTTCTACATATACAGCCCAAAATGCCGTTAACCTTTTTGGCAACAAGGGCACACTGTTGACTCATATCCAGCTTTTCGTCCACTGTAACTCCTAGGTCCTTCTCTGCAGAACTGCTGCCTAGCTATTCGGTCCCTAGTCTGTAGCAGTTCATGGGATTCTTCCGTCCTAAGTGCAGGACTCTGCACTTGTCTTTGTTGAATCTCATCAGATTTCTTTTGTCCCAATCGTCTAATTTGTCTAGGTCCCTCTGTATCCTATCCTTACCTTCCAGCGTATCTACCACCCCTCCCAGTTTAGTGTCATCTGCAAACTTGTTGAGGGTGCAACCCACGCCATCCTCCAGATCATTAATGAAGATATTGAACAAAACTCCGCTTGATACCGGCTGCCAACTACACATGGAGCCATTGATCACTACCCATTTAGCCCGATGATCTAGCCAACTTTCTTTCCACCTTATAGTCCATTCATCCAGCCCATACTTCTTGAACTTGCTGGCAAGAATACTGTGGGAAACTGTATCAAAAAGCTTTGCTAAAGTCAAGGAATAACACGTCCACTGCTTTCCCCTTTTCATTGTGGATAGTTCTCTGAAATCATCCAATTTGCAGCAGCAGTCAAAAAAGCTAACAAAATGTTGGGAATCATCAAGAAAGGGATACATAATAAGACAGAAAATATCATATTGCCTCTATATAAATCCATGGTATGCCCACACCTTGAATACTGCATGCAGATGTGGTCACCCCATCTCAAAAAAGATATATTGGAATTGGAAAAGGTTCAGAATAGGGCAGCAAAAATTATTAGGAGTATAGAACGACTTCCATATGAGGAGAGATTAATGGGACTGGGACTTTTCAGCTTGGAAAAGAGGTGACTAAGGGGGGATATGATAGAGGTCTGTAAAATTATGACTGGTATAGGGAAAGTAAATAAGGAAGTATTATTTACCCCTTCTCATAATACAAAAACAAGGGGCTACCAAATGAAATTAATAGGTAGCACGTTTAAAACGAACACAAGAAAGTATTTTTTCACACAACACACTATCAACCTTTGGAACTCCTTGACAGAGGGTGTTGTGAAGTCCAATACTCTAACGGGGTTCAAAAGGGAGCTAGATAGATTCACAGAAGATAGGTCCATCAATGGCTATTAGCGAGGATGGGCAGGAATGGAGTCCCTAGCCTGTTTGCCAGAAGCTGGGATTGGGTGACAGGATATGGATTATTTGATGAGAATCTGTCTGTTCATTCCCTTTGGGGCACCTGGCATTGGCCACTGTCGGTAGACAGGATACTGGGCTTCATGGTCCTTTGGTCTGACCCAGTATGGCTGTCCTTATGTTCTTATATTAACAGTAATTCAGGAAAGCACACTAAGGAACTTTTAGTGTGCATCATCAAGGTCTACACAGACCAATTAATGCACAACACATTGGTGCATTTTATTAATCACTCTTCCATAGTGCACATAACCCCACAGAGTAGTAAGCCTTTGGTGCAGCATTTTACTTATCTGTGTGTATATTAGTAGGGAATCCCACGAAGCTATTGAATTTACACTATTATAAAAATAATATAACTAAGAGGAGAATTATGGCTGTCCTTTTTTTCACTCGCTCTCTCTTGCACATTAACATGAGTCATTATGTGCTGCTGGTGCAATTATAACCCCCTGAACATTTTTCAGGTTTCTTTGATGTGGAGGCAGAACATGACATCATTATCGCTGTAATTGGAGAAAATGCCATTCTTCCCTGCCGGCTGATTACGAAACATCTGCCCCCTAGCATGGAGCTGCAATGGAGGAAAGCTGGACCTGGGAAGGATAAGATAATCTATCTCTACCTCTATGATGAAAGCAGCCCCCGGGTTAATTCTTTTCCACAGGATGACAAATGCTCAAATGGTTATTTGTCTCCAAATGGAGTCAACAGCAGAGAATGGCTCAGGAAGAAATATGAAAAAAAGGC
>ML123506.1:252160-406033 GCA_003846335.1 Cuora mccordi | reverse complement strand
CTAGTGAGGTAAATAGAAAGGAGCATAAACACTGCCAAATTAAGTGTAAAAATGTAATAAGAAAAACCAAAGAGGAGTTCTAAGAACGGCTAGCTAAAAACTCAAAAGGTAATAACAGAATGTTTTTTTTAAGTATATCAGAAGCAGGAAGTCTGCTAAACAACCAGTGGGGGCCCTGGATGATCGAGATACAAAAGGAGCTCTTAAAGATGATAAAGTCATTGGAGAGAAACTAAATGAATTCTTTGCTTCAGTCTTCATGGCTGAGGATGTTAGGGAGATTCCCAAACCTGAGCTGTCCTTTGTACATGACAAATTTAAGGAAATGTCACAGATTGAAGTGTCTCTAGAGGAGGTTTTGGAATTAATTGATAAACTTAACAATAACAAGTCACCGGGACCAGATGGCATTCACCCAAGAGTTCTGAAAGAACTCCAATGCGAAATTGAGGAACTATTAACTATGGTTTGCAACCTGTCCTTTAAATCGGCTTCTGTACCCAATGACTGGAAGTTAGCTAATCTAACACCAATATTTAAAAAGGTCTCTAGAGGTGATCCTGGCAATTATAGACCGGTAAGTCTAAGGTCGGTACCGGGCAAATTAATTGAAACAATAGTAAAGAATAAAATTGTCAGACACATAGGAGAACATAACTTGTTGGGCAAAAGTCAACATGGTTTCTGTAAAGGGAAATCATGTCTTACTAATCTATTAGAGTTCTTTGAAGGGGTCAACAAACATGTGGACAAGGGGGATAGAGAATAAGACGGAGATTATTTTAGTGCCCTTATATAAATCCATGGTATGCCTGCATCTTGAATACTGAATACAGATGTGATCTTCTCATCTCAAAAAAGACATACTGGCATTAGAAAAGATTCAGAGAAGAGCAACTAAAATGATTAGGGGTTTGGAAAGGGTTCCATATGAGGAGAGATTAAAGAGGCTAGGACTTTTGAGCTTGGAAAAGAGGAGACTAAGGGATGGATATGGTAGAGGTATATAAAATCATGTGTGGTGTGGAAAAAGTGAATAAGGAAAAGTTATTTACTTGTTCCCATATGTACAAGAGTTCACCGGGGCTCGACCCTCTCCAGGGCGGAGGGGAGCCACGCCCACTCACTACACACTGATGGGTCCAGGGAAATAGTCCGGCTGGGGTCTCCCTTTGCAGCTCTTGTGGCAGTCGCCTGCACTGTGGTTCTGTCTTGCCCCGGTTCCGGCGGGGCAATAACCACTGGGGCAGGAGGCTCAGGCCCTCAGGCTGGGCTGAGCCGTAACGACAGCTATGAGTCTGGCCCTAGGTCAGGGCGGGGTAGCAACCACTGAGTCAGGAGTGCTCAGGCCCTTAGGCAGGGCTGAGCAACAGTAACAGGCTTTGGTCTCCTCAGGCCAGGGGGAGGGGGAGTCTGCCACCCAGGATTGGGGTGGCAGGGGGGACACAGGCCCTCCCACTCCACTGCGTCCCAGCCTGGGGCCCTAGCAGCGGCTGACAATCCGCTGCTTAGTCAGTGGGGATCCTGGCTGCAACACACTGACATAGGCTCCAGTAATGCTGCAGCCAGACTGGGGTCGGCTGCCCTCGGGCTACTTCCGTACTCCCTCTCGGGCCCTACCTAGGTCCTGACGTCAGCCTCTGCAGGGTCCAGGAGCATGGGTTTGTCGCGGCTGGGGCTAGTTGGCAGGTCCGGCAACTCCTCCGGGTAGCTGGCACATGATAGCTCCGGCAGCATCTCCGGGTAGGGGGCGCAGGGTAGCTCCGGCAGCTCCTCCGGGTAGCGGGCGCGGGGTAGCTCCGGCAACTCCTCCGGGTAGCGGGCGCGGGGTAACTCCGGCAACTCTTCCGGGTAGCGGGCGCGGGGTAGCTCCGGCAGCTCCTCCGGGTAGTGGGCACGGTGTAGCTCCAGCCAGTCTGGGCGGCCGCCTGGGGCTGCAGGAGCTTCCCAGTCTCGAGCTCCCCTAGGGACGTCTGTTCTCTCCGGCGGCTGGGGCCCTACTGAGCTCTGAGGGCTGGCCTTTATAGTTCCGGGTCGCCACCTGACCCTCTGAGGGGCGGTCTCAGAGCTTGCTAGCTCCGCCCACTCTGGCCTCCGGCTGGGCTCGACCCTCTCCGGGCTGGAGGGGAGCCACACCGCCTCACTACACCATAATATAAGAACTAGAGGCCACCAAATGAAATTAATGGGCAGCAGGTTTAAAACAAATAAAACACACAGCACACAGTCAACCTGTTGAACTTGCTTGAGGAGGTTTTGAATGCTAGGACTATAACAGGGTTAAAAAGAGGACTAAATACATTCATGGAAGTTGTCCATTAATGGCTATTAGCTAGGATGGGTAAGGCATGGTGTCCCTAGCCCTCTGTTTGTCAGAGTGTGGAGATGGATGGCAGGAGAGAGATCACCTGATCATTACCTGTTCACTCCCTCTAGGGCACCTGGCATTGGCCACTATCAATAGACAGGATACTGGTCTGGATGGACCTTTGGTCTGACGAGTAGGGCCCTTCTTATGTTTCCCCACCTCCCCTCACATCAACCAGGGGACAACAAACGTAAGTTTTCTCTGATGGCTGCAGTTTGAAGGGGGAAGGGCCTGACATTTCCCCAGTGAGGGAAGCATGGTAGGCAGGGTCCTTTGGACTGAGCTGGGGATCAGGACCTTTGAGCTTTTGCAGCAAGGAGGAGGAAGGTACATATTTGCCATTACGACTCAAGACAGTTGGGACTTTTACACTGGAAGGTTGTGTTTCTGCTTGGTCAGGGTGAGGATTTCAGAACAGGACATCTCAGAGAAAAGATGTGTTTGTTAAGCCAATTTGAAGAAAAAACAAAGACAAAAGTGGTGACACATTGAGAAGTGTCTGCCTTTGCTAAACAGTGGCAGGAAGGCAAGGGTGAAGTTGCTTTGATTGCAGAGCCAATCACACAGAGTGACATTTCATTATGGCAATGTTTAGCAGTGAGCTCTAGCTTCCACAACACAAATATCTATAACAACTTTAGGATAAATACCTTCTTTCTGCCAAGGAGAATAATTTCTACTGAAGGGCCCAGTCATCCCCTCTTATGGGAAACCTCTGCTGGGAGCTCCAGGACCCTCTCACAGGAATGTTTCCTTGGTATCCGAAGAGTTCTCACCTTACAAAGTGGAGAGTAAAGCAGACAGAAATTTCCACAGAGTCCAAGACTGATGGGAAATGAGGCCTTGTGCTCATGAGTCTTGGGCTTTGTATACAAGGATGCTCTTTTCCAGAGCAGTTTTCTGGCCTCCCTCATCTCTGGCAGCCTCCTGTTCTTGAGTTCTACAAACAAAAGTTCCTTTTCTGTGCCCCTCTCTGCTTCTTCACCATACACCACTCAGAGTTGTCCTTGGTCAGTGAGGACCCAGGGTTCAGAGACGCATCTGTGGGAGTTCACCTCCCATTCGGGGAAAAAGGCACCTTGCTTGCTCCACCATCTGAGCACTTGCTCTGGCTGGCTGCCCCACCTGTCGCTGTTCCTCCCTACTGGCCTCCCTACTTTGACCTCCCTGCCAGCTGCTGTTCCTCCCCCTTTGTAACTCTTCATAGTCCGCTTTGGACTTAAGTATTATGACCAATTTAGTATTGTCTGCAAAGTTTACCACCTCACTGTACCCTTTTACCAAGTTTACCATTTTTACAGATCCCCTGGTCCCAGTACAGATCCTTGAGGGAATCTTGTCTTTCTTTTACCTAGGGGGAAGGCCATGGGAGTAGTCCAAAGATTGACTATCTTAGGAATAGTCTATGCCCTTCATTAACTATGGCTGATATTTATGCTACTCAGAAAGGAGAGAGAAATGATCTCATTCACCCTCTTCAATTTTTAACTCCATGGACATATGCTGAACTGTTTTCTTTTTATCCCTATTTTTCTTTTGCAGAGGAACTCCAGGAAGAAACAGGTGAGTTTGCCTATTTTAATGAATAATGGTATCTTGAACAAAACATCCCCATTCATTGTTGTCTGAAACCATCTTATCATATATTAAATTGGGTTGTGTCTGTAGTAGGTGGAATGTATTTACAGAAATATTTTGTGCCTAGGACATGAGCAACAACTTTGACAAGTTCATGTAGTGGACAGTGAACTTGTAAACATCTACTTTAATACATGGCCTGACTTGGGTCACAGTCTCTGGTTCAGGCCTCAGATCTGGCACCAAGCCTCATGCTCCAGGCTCTCTCTCTACTACAGGGTGGGGGAAGGAGTAGAGCGGGGAGAAAAAGAAAGAAACGTGTTTCAGTGAAGTCAAAACTTTTTGTTTCCATCTTGTTAAAATGGAATATTTCAATTTTTTTCATTTTGAAATGACTATTTATTTATTTTTTGAGATAATGTCCCTCACAGACACTTATGCTCCACTGGAGCCTGGACATTGTGAGCCAATAGGGAGATGCTTGTGAAATAGAACGTTAAACTGCATAGAAGCTGGATTCAGACTACAGATCTCAATCCTGCACAAAACCAGAATGGTCCAAACCTCTCAGGTTTCCCAGATACATTCAAAACCTACCTCTTTGATTCTGCTTTTCCCAATTGCTCCCAACCTCTGCATATTTAGTGTCATGTACCTGATAATGTCATGAAAGTTTTAGCAGAAAAAATAAAGTACAATTTTTTTCTTGGTTTGAAAAATAAGCCTTTTGAGGTCATGTAAAACTTCCTGTTCAGAAGCAAATGAGTAAGTCTGAACCGACTTTATGTCCTTTACACTGAGATACATGAGGAAAATGTAACCCCTTCATGTAACATGTGCTGACTCTGTGCCTGTTGCACAGAACAAATTCATGAAGAAATTGTTAAGGTTCCATTTAAGTACACAATCACGTGGGGGCAAAGTGGTGGTGTTAGAAAAAATGAGCATCACTTATTTCAAGACATGAACCTTCCTTCATTCAATTCAGTGTCATTTTCAATTGGCTACACTGGGAACCATACTGGGTCCCTAATTTGAAAGCAATAAAGTACATATATTGAAAAGTGTTCCTTTTGGTTTTCTTTTGCAGCCCAACTCAAGGAGGAAAATGGTAAGTTGGCTTCTGCAGTTTGGAAGGGGAAGGGTCAGTGATTTTCCCATTCAGAGAAGTGGAGGTCAGGACCTTTCTCCTTTTGCAGTGAGTGGGAGGTGAGTGAGTTTTGCAATTGTGAATGAGGAGAATCTGGGTATTTTTTACTGGCAGGTTGTATATCTGGCTGGTCAGGGCTGCAGTGTCAGACTGGGGCTGATCAGAGGAAAGAAATGTACATTCACCCAATGTTAAGCAACAGCAAAGATGACTGCCTCGTATTAAATGAGGATATTGATATAATAGGCATCATAGAAACTTGATGGAATGATGATAATCAATGGGACATAGTAATACCAGGGTATAAAATATATCGGAAGGACAGAACAGGTCATGCTGGTGGGGGAGTGGCATTATATGTGAAAGAAAGCGTAGAATCAAATGAAGTAAAAATCTTAAATGAACCAAACTGTACCATAGAATCTCTATGGATAGTAATTCCATGCTTTAATAATAAGAATATAGCAGTAGGAATATATTATCGACCACCTGACCAGGATGGTGATAGTGACTGTGAAATGCTCAGGGAGATTAGAATGGCTGTTAAAATAAAAAAAACCTCATTAATAATAGGGGATTTCAACTATCCCATATTGACTGGGTACATACCACCTCAGGAAGGGATGCAGAGATAAAGTTTCTTGACATCTTAAATGTCTGCTTCTGGGAGCAGCTAGTCTTGAAACCCACCAGAGCAGAGGCAATTCTTGATTGAGTCCGAAGTGGAGCACAGGATCAGGTGCAATAGGTGAATATAGCTGGACCTGTTGGTAATAGTGACCATAATATAATTAAATTTAACATCCCTGTTGTGGGAAAAACTCCACAGTGGCCCAATACTGTAGCATTTAATTTCAGAAAAGGGGGAACTATGCAAAAATGAGGAGGTTAGTGAAACAGAAATTAAAAGGTACAGCACCAAAAGTGAAGTCCCTTCAAGCTGCATGGAAACTTTTTAAAGACATCATAATAGAGGCTCAACTTAAATGTATGCCCCAATTTAAAAGACATAGTAAGAGAACCAAAAAAGAGCCTCCATGACTAAACAACAAAATAAAAGAAGCAGTGAGAGGCAAAAAGGCATCTTTTAAAAAGTGGAAGTTAAATCCTAGTGAGGAAAATAGAAAGGAGCATGGCCTCTGGCAAATGAAGTGTACAAATATAATTAGGAAGGCCAAAAAAGAATCTGAGGAACAGTTAGCTAAAGACTCCAAAAATAATAGCATACACCAGAAGCAGAAAGCTGCTAAACAACCAGTGGGGCCACTGGACAACCAAGATGCTAAAGGAGCACTCAAGGACAATAAGGCCACTGTGGGGAAACTAAATGAGTTCTTTGCATTGGTCTTCATGGCTGAGGATGTGAGGGAGGTTCCCAAACCTGAGCCATTCTTTTTGGGTGACAGATCTGAGGAACTGTTCCAAACTGAGGTGTCATTAGAGGAAGTTTTGGAACAAATTGATAAACTAAACAGTAATAAGTCTCCAAGACCTGATGATATTCACCCAAGAGTTCTAAAGGAACTCAAATGTGAAATTGCAAGACTACATCTGTGTCAAGTATCAGAGGGGTAGCCGTGTTAGTCTGGTTCTGTAGAAGCAGCAAAGAATCCTGTGGCACCTTATAGACTAATAGACGTTTTGCAGCATGAGCTTTCGTGGGTGAATACGAAGCAATCCCACTGCTTGCATCCGAAGAAGTGGGTATTCACCCACGAAAGCTCATGCTGCAAAACGTCTGTTAGTCTATAAGGTGCCACAGGATTCTTTGCTAAGACTACATCTGTAGCCTATCATTTAAATCAATTTCTGTACCAAATGACTGGAGGATAGCTAATGTGATGCCAATTTTTAAAAAAGGGCTCCCGAGGTGACCATGCCAATTACAGACCTTACTTCAGTACTGGACAAACTGGTTGAAACTATAGTAAAGAGCACATAGACACATAGATGAGCATAATTTGTTAGGAAATAGTCAACATGTTTTTTATAAAGGAAAATCATACCTCACCAATCTCTTAGAATTTTTTGAAGGGGGGTCAATAAGCATATGGACAAGGGGGATCCAGCGGTTATAGTACATTTAGATTTTCAGAAAGCCTTTGACTAGGTCCCACACCAAAGGCTTTAAGCAAAGCAAGCAGTCATGGTATAAGAGGGAAGGTTCTCTCATGGATTGGTAACTGGTTAAAAGATAGGAAATAAAGGGTAGGAATAAATAGTCAGTTTTCAGAATGGAGAGAGGTAAACAGTGGTGTACCCCAGGCAGTAGCATAGCTGGGGGGGAGCAGAGGGAGCAGCTGCTTCCCCTGAGGATATTTTCCAAAAGGTGTGCCTTTCTGCACAGCCAGCACTGGGCTCCGGACTAGGAGTCCGGAGCCAGGTTTTGCGTGCAGCCGCCGGCTTGCTCTGGGCTCCGCACCGCCCCCCTGCATCCCTAGCCCTGCTCGCTTGCTCTGGGGCTGCAACAGGCAGTGTTGGCTGGTTGCTGGGCTCCTTGGGGAGGAGGAGGCTCCCAGCAGATCCTGGAGGCTCCCGGCAGATCCTCTTAACCCTAGGCATTAGACAAACTTTCCTACAGTCTTCCTAGGGCTCTGAGCTTAGAACCTAGTCTCAATCCATCACTCACAGCTCTGTGTTCACCCACACCTTGCAATAAACCTCGCTGCAAAGCAACAGCCTTCGCTCTCCTTCCCCTAGTTTCTCTGACCTTATCCATCACACAGGCTATTTCTGCCTCTGCTCATGCTGCTCACCAAGGGCTCTACTTATCAGTGCTGCAGGAGGACATGTGAGAGTTTGTAGCAGCCACAGCCCAGGGAGGGAGGGGTGGCACTCTACTGTTTAAAATGTTGCAGACACATTTTCTCCCAGCAGTAATTTTCAACCTGGTCTTTGAGCTGGGCTGGACTCTGGCTTTCTGGCCAGTAGGAAAACAAGCTTCCTAGAGATGTTTGTCCATGATGCTTCTAGGCTCTTGCTCATGAGGAGGTTTGGAAAAATGAGATTTTTTTTCTCAAATCAGTAAATGTCAGTAATAGTAGATTTCATCACACATGCACAAACTGACACCCCCCCTCCTGCTGATAACTGAAACTGACAGGCAATGTAGCTTGATAACTTCTCAGAGTTTGATTTAAGGCTCTTGGCATTTTGTATACTTTGACAGGTGATGCTGCCAATGGGTGTTTTAATGGTTTATGACGCTTTCACTTGTTGAATGTCAGCACCGACTGTTAAATAAATATTGCCTGACCCCCCCCCAATATCCTGCAACTGTGAAGATAAAAATCATTTTAAGCATTTTTACCCTATCATTTGCACAACCATGAAAACTTATTTTTAAGCTTTTTTTAAAATCAATTTATCTGTTGAAATTATAAAAAACATACAAATTGAGTTGTACCACTTGCCTTGTGACATTTGCCAGTTAGCAGCATCAAGCCTTGAGCTAAATACTTGGAGGGGGACACACTGAACCCCCATCCTCTTTGTAACCAACAGAGCTGGAGGGCTAGAGGCAGGTCTCTGCCCCAAGAAGTGTAGGGGGCATCTAGCCACTGCAGCAGGGAGACTTGTGTTAGCTCAAGCTGATCTAGCGTTAAGAACAGTTCTGTGGATGGTGTAGCTCTGCCTAGCAACCTGAGCTTGGATCCCAGTGGACAAAAAGGCACGCTAGCCTGAACTGCTGCCCATGCCAAATGTCTGCACCCGTTAGCTCAAGCTAAGCGAGCGTGAGTCCATCTGCTCGACCTGGGAATCATGCCCTTAGAGTTCAGCCAGAGAGGCTGATCCGAGCCTGAGGTGGAGCAGAACCAAGGTCATTGCTGGAAGGCTTCACAGAAACAGCCTGGACAGGGAGGAGTGGAAGGTGGGGGAGTTGCAAACGAGGGAGGCAGCTCCGAGGCCAAGGGGCTGTTTGTGAAAGAAGGGGCGAAGATGAGAATTATGCACTGGAGTAGCAATGTGTATTGATGAGGAGGCAGACTGTACAGAAATGAAAAGTAATGGAATGGATAAGACAGAGTCTGAGCCAAAATCAGTTGGGGGACGAAAGTTACCAGAGGGGGTTCCCCTGGGCTAGTGACTGGCATGTGCTAAAACCCCTGATCTGGATATGGAGAGGGAGAGAAACCTTTGTAATACTTTTAATAAAATAAAATACTGCTCGGACTTGTGTGATTGTGGGAGACTTTAACTTCCCAGATACAGAGTGGAGGACAAGTGCTACTAATAATAGAAGGGCCCAGATTTTCCTGGATGCCACAGCTTTCTTTACCAAATAGGTGCTGAACCAACAAGAGGTGGAGCCATTTACATTTGGCTTTGGTGAGCAGTGAGGACCTCAGAGAAGAGCTGGTTGTAGGGGACAACCTTGGCTCGAGGGATCATGAGTTAATTCTGTTTAAATTAAATGGAAGGATAAACAAAAAGAGCTCTGCAACTAGGGGCCTTGATTTCAAAGGGACAAACTTTAAAAAATGAAGGGAATTAGTTAGGGAAGCGCCAAGTGGACTGGACTGAAGAACTCAAGGATCTGAAGGTGGAGGTGGCTCGGAATTACTTTAAATCAAAACTGCAGAAGCTCTCTGAAGCCTACGTCCCAAGCAAGGGGGAAATATTCATAGGGAAGGGTTGCAGACCAAGCTGGATGAGCAAGCATCTCAAACAGGTGATTGGAGAACGCCTACAAGGAATGGAAGATGGGAGGGATGGGCAAGGAAAGGTCAGAAAATGTAGGAATACAGTGAGAACTGCCAAAAGCCAAGCGAAGTTGGACCTTGCAAAGAGAATTAAAGCCAATAGTGAAAGGTTCTATAGCCATATAAATAAAAGGAAAGAAGAAGTGTGCCCACTAACCACTGAGGAGGGAGGAGTTATTTAACTTAAGCACCTATGTGGACACAAGAACAAATGAATAGAAACTGGCCATCAACAAGTGTAGGCTTGAAATTAGACAGTTTTTAACCATCGGAGGAGTGAAGTTCTGGACCAGCCTCCCAAGGGGAGCACTGGGAGCAAAACTCTAACTGACTTCCAGAATAGTTTATGGAGGATATGGGATGGTGGGTCAGCCCACGATGGCATGTAGCTGATCTGCGTCTACTAGGAGCAAAGATCTCCAATGGCCTGTGATGGGACACCTCCCGCCCGCCTGCAGCTGTCACTTATACTTAGATGCTCTCCCCTTCCCCACCCGCAGCCCTACGCATGCTGGCTTGGGAATATCATTGCTGTATTGTCAGCTTTTAAGAGAGTGTCACATGCACCACTTCTAGTTTTATGGTAAGTTAAAACAAGCTGCAGTACATTGGGACATTAATATTCTATTACAGTGTTTGTATTAGCATATTAAAAGCAATAACACTTAATAGACCAGTATATCCAGAACATTTCTAGCACACTTTTCCCCCCACCAATACCTAGTAGTTGCACCGTTATCTCCCATAGCTACTTACATCACAGCTTTTTTTGTTAAAACTAAATTGGGAAGAAAGACTACTGATTCAGAACTTGTTTAATGGTTACTTTATTGCTAAAGTGTGTAGTGGGGTGTAGGCTTGGAGGGAGGAAGGTTTCTATGATGTAGGCAAGGTCAGATGTTTTATCCAAAACCAGAATATGAATGGTACTGGTCTTCTTGGTGGCTGGCTGACCTTGAATTATTGTCAAAAGTTAGAGGGTGTACGCTTCTCCTTCCTCCCATTTCGGTTGAGGATTCCATTGATAAAGGGATTGGCCTCAAATAACTGGCTGTAGGACTCTTCCATGGTGTAGTTTTCGTCTTGGGTGGCCCGGTCCTAATTATATTAAAGCATGTACTTTAGTCTTTGTAATTATCTGTTATAACTCTGTAGCTTTTTACTGCTTTTTCCAATCCTGAAGAGCTATGAGATCTTTGCTCACCAATTCTCATAAAACTTGTATTTGTCATGCCTTTTTGGTGGCTTTAGTATTACGATCTATTATAAATAAAGTGCATTTCATTGATTGATTTTAAAATGAAATTAGTAATTGGAAAAAATGGCCAGTATTTTTTTTAAACCTGTGACAATTATAAACGACTGTATTTTGTCATTTACTTTCTAGAATCTAAAGTATATCTCTAAATATAATCTAAAGTTCTCCTGTGAAATGCTGGCTGTGCAAACCCTTCTGTGGTTGGATCATTCTTGTGTTTTTATTTTAAGTACAAATAAATATGTATAACACATGTAAAAGTATGTCATTAGTAATTTGTTATTTTTAATGTGTTTGCTCCCCCTGATGTTAGAACCTGGCTACGCCACTGACCCCAGGGGTTTGTACAAGGACCAGTCATATTCAGCATATTCATAAATGATCTGGAAAAGGGGGTAAACAGTGAGGTGGCAAAATTTTCAGATGATACAAAACTACTCAAGAAAATTAAGTCCCAGGCATACTGAGAAGAGCTACAAAAGGATCTCTCAAAACTGGGTGACTGGGCAACAAAATGGCAGATGAAATTCAGTGTTGATAAATGCAAAGTAATGCACATTGGAAAACATAATCCCAACTATACATGTAAAATGGTGGGGTCTAAATTAGCTGTTACCACTCCAGAAAGAGATCTTGGAGTCATTGTGGATAGTTCTCTGAAAACATCCACTCAATGTTGGGAATCATTAAGAAAGGGATAGATAAGAAGAAAGAAAACATCATATTGCCCCTATATAAATCCATGGTATGCCTATATCTTGAATACTGCATGCAGATGTGGTCTCCCCATCTCAAAAAAGATATATTGGACCTGGGAAAGTTTCAGAAAAGGGCAACAAAAAATATTAACGTATGGAACAGCTTCCATATGAGGAGAGATTAATCAGACTAGGACTTTTCATCTTGGAAAAGAGACAACTAAAGAGGAATATTATTGAGGACTATAAAATCATGACTGGTGTGGAGAAAGTCGATAAGGAAGTATTTACTCCTTCTCATAACAAAAGAACTAGGGGTCATGAAATGAAATTAATAGGCACCAGGTTCAAAACAAACAAAGGCAGTTTTTTCTTCATACAATGCCCAGTCAACCTGTGGAACTCCTTGCCAGAGGACATTGTGATGGCCAAGACTATAAGAGGGTTAAAAGAACAACTGGATAAATTAATGGAGGATAGGTCCATAAATGGCTATTAGCCAGGATGGGCAGGGATGGTGTCCCTAGCCTCTGTTTGCCAGAAGCTGGGAATGGGTGACATATATATTCAGGATGGGTCACTTGATGATGATTACCTGTTCTGTTCACTCCCTCTGTGGCACCTGGCATTGACCACTGTCAGACAACAGGATACTGGGCTAGATGGACTTTTTGTGTGACCAAATATGGCCATTATTACGTTCTTAAAACAAATATGTGACATATTGAGGTGTATGTCCTTTTGGAATCATAGACTATTAGAGTTGGAAGAGACTTCAAGAGGTCATCTAGTCCAATCCGCTGTTCAAAGCAGGACCAACACCAACTAAATTCTCTCAGCCGGGGCTTTGTCAACCCTGGCCTTAAAAACCTCTAAGGATGGAGATTCTGTCATCTCCCTAGGTAACCCATTCCAGTGCTTCACCACCCTCTTAGTGAAAAATTTCCTAATATCCAACCTAGACCTCCCGCACTGCAACTTGAGCCTATTGCTTCTTGTTCTGTCATCTGCTACCATTGAGAACAGCCTAGCTCAATCCTCTTTGGAACCCCCATTCAGATAGACGAAGGCTGCTATCAAATCCCCCCTCACTCTTCCCTTCTGCAGACTAAATAATCCCAGTTCCCTCATCCTCTCCTCATAAATTATGTGATCCAGTACTCTAATCATTTTAATTGCCCTCC
This sequence comes from Cuora mccordi, assembly GCA_003846335.1. Classification (NCBI taxonomy): domain Eukaryota; kingdom Metazoa; phylum Chordata; order Testudines; family Geoemydidae; genus Cuora; species Cuora mccordi. The sequence continues at coordinate 393,094 of ML123506.1, read as the reverse complement.
ACTGGACTCTTACCAATTTTTCCACATCCTTCTTCTAGTGTGGGGCCCAAAATTGGACACAATACTCCAGGTGTGGCCACACCAGTGCTGAGTAGAGGAGAATAATAACTTCCCTTAATCTGTTGGCAATGCTCCTACTAATACAATTTTGCAAAGCAATAGCTGGATGACAATAGTGAGTTTGATTTGATTTCTCAGATGATTAAACACGGTGGGGTTTTATCAGGGAAATGTTTAACAGCTTGTTCTAGATTGCACCAAACAACTTTCTGTAGGATATAAACCACTCTGAGGGGTTTAATACCCTGCCCCAAGGAGGAACTCTTCATAGTGAAGTGCAAGAGCATCCCCTTAGATGGAAAATTACTGCTGGGAACTTCAGGAGTCTTCACTGTAACCCCTCCTGATAAGGAGGGCTCTCCCCACACACAGCAGAGTGCAGAGCCTCCTGGACTCACAGTAAAGCTAGAAAGTCTGCTGGAAGCCAGGCATCATGCTCAGTGATCCTGTGCCTTCCCTGCCCCTGGCATCAGGGTGCTGAGGGTGTTGTTCCCCTCCATGCCTGGAATCTCCAGGAGGAGCTGTTAATCTCTTGAGGCACAATCCCACACAGAGCTTCACAGTCTCGTGCAGTTTAGCAACCCACTCACCTTTCCTGACAAACAGCTAGGCCAATCCCACAAACATGGTCCGTGATGGGAATAGTGATGACAATGATGGCAAACATGCCGTGATGGCAATTTCTGTCTCAGCAAAGCTTTACCCCCTTGTTTGGAGCCCCCACACCCCCTTCAATAGGAAAGTGTTTGCTAGGCCCGAAACCAGAGGGCATGGGAATGATCTTAATGAGGACTAAAGAAGTTATATTAGCTCTGTATTTGGCTCTATTGCTGGAATACTGAGTGCAGTTCCAGTGTCCTCAACTGAAGAAGGAACTTTTCAAACTGAACAGGGTTCACAGAAGAGCACCAGAATGATTAAAGGATTAGATAACATGTGTTATAGTCAGGGGCGGCTCTAGGCATTTTGCCGCCCCAAGCATGGCAGGCAGGCTGCCTTCGGCAGCTTGCCTGCAGAGGGTCCGCTGGTCCCGCGGCTTCGGCGGACCTCCTGCAGACAAGGTCCGCCAAAGCCGTAGAACAAGCAGACCCTCCGCAGGCACGCCTGCGGGAGGTCCACTGAAGCCGCGGGACCAGCAGACACTCCGCAGGCAAGCCGCCAAAGGCAACCTGCCTGCCGCCCTCGCAGCGAGCGGCAGAGCGCCCCTCATGGCTTGCCTCCCCAAGCACGCACTTTGCATGCTGGGACCTGGAGCCGCCCCTGGTTATAGTGATAGACTCAAAGAACTCAATCTATTTATCTTATCAAAGAAAAGGAGTGACTTGATTACACTCTATACGTATGAACATAGAGAATATATATGTCACAATGGGCTCTTTAGTCTAGCAGAGAATGGTCTAGCAAAATCCAATGGCTGGAAACTGAAACTAGGAAAGTCAGACTATAAATAAGGAATACATTTTTAAGAGTGAGGGTGATTAGCCATTGTAACAATTTACGAGGGGTTGTGATGGATCCTCCATCACTGGAAATTTTTCAAATCAAGATTGTATATGTTTTTTTTAAAGGATCTGCACTAATGCAAACATGAATTGTTCAGGGGAAGTTCTCTGGCCCATGTTATAGATCAGGGATCGGCAACCTTTCAGCAGTGCTGTGCCGAGTCTTCATTTATTCACTTAATTTAAGGTTTTGCATGCCAGTAATGCATTTTAACCTTTTTAGAAGGTCTCTTTCTATAAGTCTATAATATATAACTAAACTATTGTTGTATATAAAGTAAATAAGGTTTCATAATGTTTAAGAAGCTTCATTTAAAATTAAATTAAAATGCAGAGCCCCCTGGACTGGTGGCCAGGACCCGGGCAGTGTGAATGCCACTGAAAATCAGCTCACGTGCCGCCTTCGGCACCCGTGCCATAGGTTGCCTACCCCTGTTATAGATGATGAGAGTTCTTCCTTCCGGCTTTAGACAGTATGATGTTAATTGTGTCACTTGCTCCCTCACAGATATTCTTCAATAAATACAGCTTTTGTCATTTTAACTATTAGTTACCCTTGTTCCTGGCCATATTATTATAAAAGGTGCCACTCTTATCTTTAAATATATGTTTTTTTTTCTTTTTTATGAGACTTGGAATAGACAATAAGTAAGTCTGTGTCTATTTTCTTCCGTGTGCTCTACTCCTCTTTTTGATAAAGCAGATTACTTGGGTAATTTTGTTAATAACATATATGAGCACTTGCTGGTTCTGAACAGTGCTGCTTATACATTGTTGACATTTAAATACACTCACCCACTACTGGTTTGTATTCTCCAAGAACCATAACATGTTTGCAGAGATACGGTATGAAAGACAATGTACAAATTGAAAGGACTCTGCATTGAAACAGAAAATGGAATGCAGCTCATGATTTATATGGTGTTACTGCTCCTTTCATAGCCGAACCCATATTAGCAGAGGAGCGTAGTGTGTCATATTCACCTTTTGCTAATTAGCTGTGGCCATGAAGCTTCTTCTTAAATTTATTAAAGCAGTAATATAATATTCTCTATCTACTACGTACTGTTATAGGGATGGGGCTGACCTACAGATTGAATAGCTAGCTCACTACCCATGGCCAATATTTATGCTAATCAACAAAGAAAGGATCTCATTCACCCTCTTCAATTCATAAGTCAATGGACATACACTAAACTGTTTTCTTGTCCTCCCCTTTTTTCTTTTGCAGAGGAACCCAAGAAGCAGATAGGTGAGTTTGCCTACTTTACTGAATATTTAGTCCATTAACTCAACTTTGTGTGCCCTGTATTGGTTCCAACAACTTCAGCTGCAGTAGGAAGGAGATCACCAACATGGCTAATATTTATTCTATTGTAATCCTTCTGCCATGTGGATCTGGCAGCAGCCAGGGCTGGGTTCAATATCTAGAGGTTTCTTTTCAACAATACAACACACAACTGGCTTGAGTCCGCACGCAGTAACCTGGGAAAATTACACCCCGGGGTGCATGAGAGACAATACTTCCCCATTCGCAAGCAGAGTCTGAGTGTAGGAAAGAATCTTTTAATGAAAGGTGGGAAGTCACCCAACATTAATTGGGGAAAATGCCACAAGCAGGATTGGTAAAGTTAAAGCTGTGAGCAGGACACCCACTCCAGAGTGTGTAGCGTAGAGTCTTCTGCCTCCTGTTCTTGAGTTCTACAACCAAAGCTTTCTTTTCTGTGCGCCTCTCTGTTCCTTCACCACACTCCACTCACAGTCCCTTGGTGAGGACCCAGAGTTCAGAGGCGCATCTGTGTGAGTTCCCCTCCAATTTAGAGAAGAAGGCACCTTGCTTGCTCCGCCATCTGAGCGCCTGCTCTGGCTGGCTGCCCCACCAGTCCCTGTTCCTCCCTACTGCCCTCCCTGCCAGCTGCGGTTTCTTCCCTGCTGGCCGCCCTACCAGTCGTTATTCTTCTTCCACTCGCCAGTCACCTTCTGCACCTGCATCTCTGCAGGTCAATCTCTTGAGAGTCCACTCAACTCTTAGTGACTTTTAGCTCTTAGCAGGCTGGGCAGAAACGCTGCCCCACCACATGTGATTTCAGCTCTTATTGAGCATTTAAATAACAAAAGACTCCTAATGGAGCCTATTATGCTCTGTCTTTGAATGGTGGGGGGGAACAGATAAAACCAGACTGAGGACCCTTAGGTAGAGTCCACACTTCCTGGCAGGGACATCTGTTCATATCCCGTCATTGTTCATACCCCATCAAAAGTTCATCATTGTTTAGGTCCAAAACTGTAACTCATAGTAATACCTCCCATGTTTGAGGCTACTTGGTGGTGATAGTAACATGTTCTATCTTTCCGTAGGTGCCTTACTCTGTTTATTGCTGTGTATTGCTGTGACCATCTTCCCTTTTCCAGGAAAATGCAAAAGTCAGTTAACTTAATTTTCTTTTGTTTTATTTGCGTAAGGTGTAAATTTTTAATAGTGAGGTTGATTAACCATTGGAATAATGTACCATGGGTTGTGATGGTGTCTCCAGCCCTGGCAATTTCTAAATCAAAATTGGATGTTGTTTTTGTTTTAAAAACTCTGCTCTAGGAATTATTGGGGGGGGGGGTTCTCTGGCCTGTGTTCTAGAGGTGATCAGACTAGATGATCACAATGGTCCCTTTTGGCCTTGGAATCAATGAAAAAACTGTCATATTGCAAGTGAATGAGGTTAATTTTGCTTGAAAGAAACAATGGAGAAGCTGACTGACAGCAGCAGAGAGAACACAATGCTGGTCAAATTTACTGATAGCAAAAGTAGTGGATCCAAATATTTGTCCACATGAACCTTACTGAAGGTGGCTAATTTATGATGTTCAAGATGTTTAAAATACAATTAATGAATTTTAATATCCCCTAGCAATGAATTCCACAGGTTGACTGTGTGTTGCATGAAAAGTACTTCCTTTTGTTTGTTTGTTTAACCCCTAGTCCTTGTGTTATGTGAATGTGTAAATAATATTTATCTTTTGTCTTCCTCCACAGCATTCATGATTTCATATATTTCTGTCATATTCCCCCTTTGTCATCTTTTTTTTAAACAGTCGTAGTCTTTTAAATCTCTTCTCAAATGGGAGCTGTTCCATACCCTTAATAATTTTTTTTGCCCTTCTCTGTACTTTTCCCAATTCTAACATACATTGTTTTTTTAGATGGGGTGCCCAGGACTGCACACGGTATTCAAGGTGTGGGCGTACCAGGGATTCATATAGTGGCATTATATTATTTTCTGTCTTTTTATCTATCTCTTTCCGAATGGTTCGTAACATTCTGTTAGCGTTTTTGACTGCTGATGCACATTGAGCAGATGGTTTCTGAGAACTCTCTATGCTTTTGAAACTTTTACCTGACTTGAACCTGAATAAGATTTATGGATTTGTCCAAATATGAATTGAGGGTGCTCAGTACCTCACAGAAGCAGGCAGTGACACACAAAGCTATCGGCAACAGCTACGTACCTGATCTAGCTCTTTCTTTTTTTCTCCTTGTCTCTTCTTTCTCTGTGGTGTGGCTGGGAAAGCTCGAATTGCTCTGGAACGAGTGAGATCTGAGGCTTTCCATTTTTTATAAAAGTATGAATAATGGGTGTTTCTTCATTTTACTAGGCTCCCAGCTCCCTTAAAAGGGAAGGCTACCTCTGCCTGATTGCAGCCTGGGTTCAGAATCAATCCTGTCACTGGCAGCAGGGGAATTCCCCTTCCCCTGCAGTCCCTGACTCACTTTCAATTTTGTTGTGTCTCACAGGTGTCAGAGGCTCCTTCAGCCCTCCCTGCAGCAGAGACAGCTCTCTGAGGGAATTGCCAACATTGTATTTCATGTATTATTCTTCCCTTCCCCACCCTCCTTGTGCCTTAAGCCTCCTCCCTGCTGCTTGCTAATCGAAGTGACTTGTCTCCCCTCCTGACATGCATTGGGTCCTGGGTTCTTTATTTCAGTGTCTGGTGCCTTTACCCAAGGTGACTCCTGTCTGTGCTTGGGAGACAGGGGTTCTGTCTCTTGGGAAAATGACTAATGCTACTTATCTATTTATAAGAAATATAACCCAGCACATGAACAACACAATACACTAATATAAGTCCCAACAAATGAAAGGCCACACTCATAAATAACAGTAAAACACAGTATAACAACTTTACTGGGGACAGGGAACAAAGGCTTTAGGGAAGCAACATAATAACAGCCATACTATGTCAAACCAATACTGCATCCAGCCCAGTATCCTATCTCCTGATAGTAGCTGGAGCCTGATGCATCAGAGGGAATAAATAGAACAGGTCAATTTATCTAATGATCCATTCCCTGACATCCAATCCCAGCTTCTGATAGTAAGATGCTTAGGGTCACCCAGAGCACTGGCTTGGTCCCTCACCATGTTTGCTAATACCATTGAAGGAGCTATCCTCCATGAACTTCTCTTTTTTTTTTTTTTTGATCCCCATTATATTTTTGGCCTTCACAACATTGTTTATCAACAAGTTGCCCCTACTATACACGTTCCTCCAAGGCCCCACCCCTGCCCAGCCTCTTCCCATTCTCACTCTGTGTCTTCCTACCCCACTACACAACTTCTACAAAGAATACCTCGCTCTCGTTCCACACCTTCCTTTCCCCGCTACTCCCCACCAGCAACCAATCGTGGGGGCAGAGTAGGCACAGGCAAGAACTTTTTGATTTGCTCTGGAGTGCTTGACCACCTCTCTGCCCCAGGCCCTGCCCCTACTGTACCCCTTCTCTCAAGGCCCCACCCCTGCCCCACCTCTTCCCGCTTCCACTCCGCTTCTCCCCTCCCCATTGCACCCCCTCTCCCAAGAGCGCCTGGTCTCTGTTCTGCCACTTCTTTCCCCTGCTCCTCCCCCACAGCGCCTCCTGCCCTCTGCAGAAGAGCTGATCAGTGTGGGCAGCAGGTGCTTTGTTTGAGTGGGAGGAGCCTCTTGGCGAGTGCAATTTCTGTCTCAGCAAAGCTGTTCCCCTTTCACTGGAATTCACACAAGATTGAAGAGCCATCCGACTAAGCATGGCCAATATTTATGCTAATCAAAAAAGAAAGAATCACATTCACCTCTTTAATTCATAAGACAATGGACATATTCTGAACTGTTTTATTCTCCTCCCCATTTTTCTTTTGCAGAGGAATCCCAGGAGCAAACAGGTAAGCTTTATGCAATTCTTACTAACTACTGACCAAACTTTGTGTGCCCTGTATTAGTTCTAACAATTTCAACTTCAGAAGGGATGCTCTCAGTGCATTCCCCATGTATCTGGGAAGTGGAGGGTCTGTGTAGATTCCTCTGGAATCGTGGTATGTCATCGAGCTGAGACTTCACCAGCGCTTTACAAAGAAAGTCAGAGGGGTAGAGGTTGAAGAGCAGTTGGGCATGTGAGAAAAAACATCCATGCCCATAGGAACTGAACATATCCATTGAATGAAAAGCTCTGGATGGGGAGTGTGGCAGGACCGAGTTGCTAGTGCTGTGCCTGACCTTGTAGTAACTGAGGCTATGCGGACACTCCACCCTGTGCCTCAAGGATGGAGGGAGAATTGTCCTCCCCAAAGAGCTTCCCCCAAACTGGGAACCCACATCCTGTGCAGAGCATCCAGTGCAGGCTCTTTGACAAACCCCCTCAAAGGAAGTGCTGATAGTCACACAGGAATGTTTGCTAGAGCAGGAAATAGAGCCTAGATATTCTGCCTTCTGGTCTCGTGCATTCACTGTGAGAACAAGGTGTTGGCAGAAACTGTCTATGGGAATGTGTCTATTTCATGAGGGGGGGGGAAGGTTTTGGATGAAAAAAAGACCAAGAAAGAAGCAAAAGCACCTTAGCAGAGTCAAAAGTTTCTATTTCCTCCATATTAAAAAGAAATGAAACACACTGATTTTTCACTTCAAAATGAAGGAGACACTGTTAAGGTTCGATTCAGTTACCCAATCATGTGGGGGCAGAGTAGGCACAGGCAAGAACTTTTTGATTTGCTCTGGGGTGCTTGACCGCCTCTCTGCCCCAGGCCCTGCCCCTTCTGTATGCCTTCCCTCAAGGCCCCACCCTGCCCCACCTCTTCCCACTTCCACTCCGCTTCTCCCTGCCCCATTGCACCCCCTTTCCCAAGAGCGCCCCGCCTTCGTTCTGCGTCTTCTTTCCCCCGCTCCTCCCCACAGCGCCTTCTGCCCTCTGCAGAAGAGCTGATCAGTGGCGGGCAGCAGGTGCTTTGTTGGAGTGGGAGGAGCTCATTGGCGGGGCCTCGTGGCAATTGCAATTTCTGTCTCAGCAAAGCTGTTCCCCTTTCACTGGAGCTCACACAAGCCCTTCAGTAGGCAAGTTTTCGCTGGGCCCAAGCCAGATGGCATGATGATGATCTTAATGAGGACTATAGAAGTTATATTAGCTCTCTATTTGGCTCTATTGCTGGAATACGGTGTGCAGTTCTGGTGTCCCCAACTGAAGAAAGAAGTTGTCAAACCAGTGTAACCCTTCTGTTCCTCTGAGTTGGCAGCAACAAGGGCCGGGTTCAGTATCCAGGGGTTCCATTTCAATAACACAATGCAAAACCGGCTCGAGCCCCCACCCAGTGACCTGAGACAATTACATACCACCCCCCCCCCAGGCGCCTCTAGGAGGCAATACTTCCCCACTCGCAAGCACAGAGTCCGAGTGTAGCAAAATCCTTTTAATAAAGGAGGGAAACAATGCGGCATCAAGTTGGAGAGACACCACAAACAGGACTATACACAAACCATAAGCAAAAAAAAACCCACCTCCAAGTATGTTTGGCAATGTCCTTTCCCCCTTAGGGTCTTAAGTCCAATCACCCCAAAGTCCAACAACCCAAAAGTCTGTGTCTCTGGTCAGTGCCACCCCAGGGTTCAAAAGTTTATCTGCAGATTTTACCCCCAGCCTGGGTGGAAATGGGGGGGAGCGCACACAGGGTGTTAAGGGGCACCTTACGTGGGCCAGGGCCAACTGCTCCGCCTCTCCGTGGAGTTCTGCTGCAGCCTTCACCACGACTGGCTCCAATCCACCAGCTGTGCCGCTCCTCCAGCCGACGCGTGAACCGTGTCAGCCGTCCTCGCAAACCGCTCCACACTGCTCACTGTTCCATGGGCTGCTTCAACGTGCTGCAGACTGCTCTGCTCTGCCAGCCACTTAGCGATAGATCTTCAGGCTCCCCTACTAGTTAACACAGCACTCAGTGATCCCAGCTCAGTAAGCTTAGCTCTTTTAGTGATTTCAGCTCTTAGTGGTTTCAGTTTGTAGTAGGGGAGCCCTGGTGCTGGTGCACCATTGGCCTAACGTGAATTCAGGTCAGCAGTCTCTAGATGGACTCCTAAAGGATTCAAAATTAGCTCTGCTCTTCAACAGTGGAGAGAGAATGATGTGCAATTGGTGTTCCAGGCCTTCAAAAGGGGCCCATACCATCAGGTATACACACCAGTCCACAACCTCTCTCAATTCACTGGGTTTTGGAACCCATGTCCCTTGTCTAGCAAGTACTATTTAATGTAGGTTGAGTCATTTCTGTCATAAAGCAGTCTTATAGTTCCTCATTCACATAATTAAGGTAACAGCACTTTTTTTCCTTCCTGCCCCAATAACAAAGAAATTGGGGATCCCACAGCTGTGAAAATAACCATCCCAGGCTGCTGTGTGTTATCCTAAGTGGAGTGGGTTTACCAATGCAAATTTGCATTCCTGAAATTCCTTTGCCCACTCCTCATAATTTACCACCAGATGTCAGGGTAGAGCTCATCCTGACTCTGCTTACATCGGAGAGGGTTCAGAGAAGAGAACCAGAATCATTAAAGGATTAGATAACATGTATTATAGTGATCGACTCAAAGAGCACAATCTATTTAGCTTACCAAAGAGAAGGGGTGACTTGATTACACTCCATATGTAGGTAGGTCGAGAACACAGAGTTGATAATTTGGGCTCTTTAGTCTACTAGAGAATGGTCTAGCAAAATCCAATGGCTGGAAATTGAGAGTAGGAAAGTCAGACTAGAAATAAGATGTACATTTTTTTAAGAGTGAGGGCGATTAGCCTTTGTAACAATTTATCAGGGGTTGTGGTGGATCCTCCATCGCTATAAATGTATGAAATCAAGATGGAATGCTTTTTCTAAAGGATCTGCTCTAATGTAAACATGAATTATTTGTGCAAGTTCTCTGGCCCATATTAAAGATGATGAGAGTCCTTAGACACTATGATCTTCACGTGCTCCCTCACAGCTAGCCTCCAATCAATACAGCTTTTAATATTTTAACTAGTAGTTACCTTTCTTTGTGGTCGTATTATTGTTAAAGTTATTGCTATTGTTACCTTTAAATATATATATATATATATATATTTTTCTTTTTTTAGGAGACTTGGACAAGAGAATAAGTAAGTCAGTGTCCTTTTTCTTCCGTGAACTCTACTGCTGTGTAGAATGAATAGAAAAATCATTGCGTTATTAGGCCTCAGCCCACTTTCCTTTTGATGATAGAGCAGATTCCTTGGCCAGTTTCATCAAGAACATATATGAGCACTTTCTGGTTCTGAGCAGTGCTGATTATACATTGTTGACATTTAAATAGACTCACCCACTACAGGTTTGTATTCTCCAAGAACCATAACACTCATTCTCAGACAGAGTACGAAAGGCAATGTACCTATTGAAAGGACTCTGCCTTGAAATAGCAAATGAACTGAAGCTCATGATGTAAATGGTGCTACTGCTCCTTTCAAAGCAGAACTCATATTAGCAGAGGAGAATAGTGTGACATATTGACCTTTTGCTCATTAGTTGTGGCCATAAAGCTTTTTCATAAATAGATTAAAGCAAGAATATAATCTTCTCTATCTACTACGTAGCGGGGTAGGAATGGGGCTAGCCCACGGATGGAAGAGCTAGCTGACTACGCATGTCCAATATTTATGCTAACCAACAAAGAAAGGATCTCATTCACCCTCTTCAATTCATAAGTCAATGGACATACACTGAACTTTTTTCTTCTCCTCCCCATTTTTCTTTTGTAGTGGAAATGGAGAAGCAAATAGGTGAGTTTGCCTACTTTACTCAATACTTACAGTCCAGTGACCAAACTTTGTGTGCCTTGCATTGGTTCCAACAACTTCAACTGCAGAAGGGATGCTGTCATAGCATGCCCCGTGCATCTGGGAAGTGGAGGGTCTGTGTATGAGACCACACTTTGCAAAGAAAGTCAGAGGGATAGGGGTTAAAGGGCAGTTGGGCATATGAGAAAAAAACATCCACGCGCTACAGGAACTGAACATATTCATTGAATGAAAAAGCTCTGGATGGGGAGTGTGGCAGGACCCAGTTGCTAGTTCTGTGCCTGCCCTTATAGTAGCTGAGGCTATGCGGACACTCCACCCTGTGCCTCAGGGATGGAGGGAGAAATGTCTTCCCCAAAGAGTTTCCCCCAAACTGGGAACCCACATCCTGTGCAGAGCACCCAGTGCAGGCTCTTTGACAATCCTCCTGCAAAGGAAGTGCTGATAGTCACACAGGAATGTTTGCTAGTGCAAGAAATAGAACCTAGATATTCTGTCTTCTGGTCTTGTGCATTCAATATGAGAGCAAGGTGTTGGCAGAAACTGTCCATGGGAATGTCTCTATTTCATGAGGAGAAAATGTTTTAGATGAAAAAAAAAGAACAAGAAAGAAGCAAAAGCATCTCAGTAGAGTCAAAAATTTCTATTCCCTCTGTATTAAAAAGGAATATTCTGATTTTTCACTTCAAAAAGAAGGAGACATTGTTAAGATTTGATTCAGTTACCCAATCATGTAGGGGCAGAGTAGGCACAGGCAAGAACTTTTTGATTTGCTCTGGGGTGCTTGACCGCCTCTCTGCCCCAGGTCCTGCCCCTAGTGTACCCCTTCCCTCAAGGCCCCACTCCTACCCGACCTCTTCCCACTTCCACTCCGCTTCTCCGCCCCGCCATTGCACCCCCTCTCCCAAGAGCTTCCGGCCTTCGTTCTGCCTCTTCTTTCTCCCGCTCCTCCCCCACAGCGCCTCCTGCTCTCTGGAGAAGAGCTGATCAGTGGCAGGCAGCAGGCGCTTTTTTGGGGTGGGAGGAGCTCATTGGCAGGGCCTCGTGGCGAGTGCAATTTCTGTCTCAGCAAAGCTGTTCCCCTTTCACTGGAGCTCACACAAGCCCTTCAGTAGGCAAGTTTTCGCTGGGTCCAAGGTCAGATGGCATGATGATGATCTTAGTGAGGACTATAGAAGTTATATTAGCTCTATATTTGGCTCTATTGCTGGAATAGGGTGTGCAGTTCTGATGTCCACCACTGAAGAAAGAAGTTGTCAAACTGGAGAGGGTTCAGAGAAGAGAACCAGAATCATTAAAGGGTTAGACAACATGTATTATAGTGATTGATTCAAAGAGCACAATCTATTTAGCTTACCAAAGAGAAGGGGTGACTTGATTACACTCCATATGTATGTAAATCAAGAACAAAGAGTTGATAATGGGCTTTTTAGTCTAGCAGAGAAAGATCTAGCAAAATCCAATGGCTGGAAATTGAGAGTAGGAAAGCCAGACTAGAAATAAGATGTACTTTTTTTTTATGAGTGAGGGTGATTAGCCTTTGTAACAATTTATCAGGGGTTGTGGTGGATCCTCCATCACTGTAAATGTATGAAATCAAGATGGAATGCTTTTTCTAAAGGATCTGCTCTCATGCAAACATGAATTATTTGTGGAAGTTCTCAGGTACATGTTAAAGATGATGAGAGTCCTTAGACACTATGATTTTCATTGTGTCACTTGCTCTTTCATAGCTATTCTCCAGTCAATACAGCTTTTGATATTTTAATTATTAGTTACCTTTGTTCTTGGATGTATTATTACAAAAGGTTATTGCTGCTGCTATCTTGAAATCGATTTTTTTTCTTATTTTTAGGAGACTTGGACAAGAGAATAAGTAAGTCTGTGTCCTTTTTCTTCCGTGTGCTGTTTTTGATAGAGCAGATTCCTTGACTGATGTTGTCAATAACAAATATGAGCACTTGCTGCTTCTGAGCAATACTGCTTATACGTTGTTGACATTTAAATAGGCTCACCTACTATTGATCTGTATTCTCCAAGAACCATAACACTCTTGCTGAGACAAAGTATGAAAGGCAATGTACATATTGAAAGAACTCTGCCTTGAAATAGCAAATGGAATGCAGCACATGATGAAAATGGTGTTACTGCTCCTTTCATAGCGGAACCCATATTAGCAGAGGAGCATAGTGTGTCATACTCACCTTTTGCTAATTAGTTGGAGCCAGGGAGCTGTTTCTTAAATTGATTAAAGTAAGAATATATCTTCTCTATCTACTACGTAGCGGGGTAGGAATGGAGCTAGCCCATGGATAGAAGAACTACCCGACTACGCATGGCCAATATTTATGCTAATCAACAAAGTAAGGTTCACATTCACCCTCTTCAATTCATAAGACAATGGACATATTCTGAACTGTTTTCTTCTCCTCCCCATTTTTCTTTTGCAGAGGAACCCCAGGAGCAAATGGGTGAGTTTGACTACTTTATGCAATTCTTACTGACCACTGACCAAACTTTGTGTGCCCTGTATTAGTTCTAACAATTTCAACTTCAGAAGGGATGATCTCATTGCATTCCCCATGTATCTGGGAAGTGGAGGGTCTGTGTAGATTCCTCTGGAATCGTGGTATGTCATCAAGCTGAGACTTCACCAGCACTTTACAAAGAATGTCAGAGGGATAGAGGTTGAAGGGCAGTCGGGCATGTGAGAAAAAACATCTCTGCCCGTAGAAAATTGTCATAGATCTCACCCCCACTCTGAACTTTAGGGTACAGATGTAGGGACCTGCATGAATACTTCTAAGCTTAACTAGCAGCTTAGATTTGGTCTCGCTGCCACCATCCAGATTTTTGAGTACCTGGAAAACTCTCTTCCCCCAAAAAACCTTCCACTCCCTGGGTAGCCTTGAGAGACTCCTCCACTAATTCTCTGGTGAGTCCAGATCCAATTCCCTTGGATCTCAAAAACAAGAAAGAATTACTCCTTCCTCCTCCCTTTTTCTCCCTACCAATCCCTGGTGAGTCTAGATCCAATTCCCTTGGATCTAAAAAACAGGGGAAAAATTAATCAGGTTCTTAAAAAGAAGGTTTTTAATTAAAGAAAAGAAAGGTAAAAGAAAAAAAAACTCTGGGAGACAGCATACCAGCTAGTCTCAGAGACAACAGATTTAAAACACAGGGTGTTCCCCTGGGCAAAAACCTTAATACACACAAGAACACCCAATTTTATAATTCCCTTAATTGCACAAAGACAAGTTACAAAAGAAAATAAACATAAACGTATTTATTCCTTTCTAAAATTTACTACTCTGATAAGAGGCTGGTTCCTTGATCTTCTTCACTAAAAACTGACTAAACAAAGGAAACTTCCGTCCTTCCTTTTGAAACATCTTGTTCCCCCATTGGTTCCTCTGGTCAGGTGTCAGCTAGGCTAGGTGAACTTCTTAACTCTTAACAGGTAAAAGAGGCATTAACCCTTAACTATCTGTTTATGACAGGCCCTCCAAATCTCATACATTGTTGAACCACACTGGCAGTGATTTTTTCCTGCAACTTTAGAATAAACAGATTAATAAAACACATGCACCTTTACATATACTACTAATTATGTAAAAACTATAAGATTTTTCACATTTCAAGGACAATTTTTACCAGTTAACTCGGGGAAACTTTCACAGGAGAGTGCATCAGGTACTTTGTTAGAAGCTCCTGTAATGTGTTGATTTCAAAATCAAAATCTTGGAGAGCTAAACTCCATCGAAGCAGTTTTTTGTTGTTTCCCTTGCCAGTATAAAGCCACTTTAGCGCAGCATGGTCGGTTTGTAGCTGGAAACGCCATCCCCAAATGTATGGGCATAGCTTTTCCCGGACATACACAATGGTGTAGCATTCTTTTTCACTGATTGACCAGTGGCTTTCCCTCTCAGACAATTTCTTGCTGAGAAACACGACAGGATGGAAGTTTTGATCCGGTCCTTCCTGCATTAAAACTGTTCCTGCACTACACTCAGATGCATCTGTGGTTACTAGGAATGGTTTGTCAAAGTCTAGGGCCCTTAGCACAGGGTCAGACATGAGTGTCGCCTTAAGCTGGTTAAAGGCCTTCTGACATTCATCTGTCCACTTAACTGCATTTGGCTGTGTCTTACTGGTCAGGTCTGTCAGTGGGGCAGCGATTGTGGTACAAATCGCCTGTAATATCCAGCCAAGCCTAAGAACGATTGGACCTGTTTCTTGGTCTTGGGGATAAGCCACTTTTGGATAGCATCCACTTTGGCCTGTAGGGGGTTTATAGTTCCTTGACCCATCTGGTGTTCAAGGTAAGTCACTCTGTTTTGGCCTATTTGACACTTTTTAGCCTTAACAGTTAGTCCTGCCTGCCTGATGCGCTTGAAGACTTTTTCCAGGTGCTCCAGGTGTTCTGCCCATGAATCAGAAAAAATGGCCACATCATCGAGGTATGCAACTTCAGATTCTCCCAATCCCGCTAGGAGACCATCTA
The DNA here is from genome assembly GCA_003846335.1 of Cuora mccordi. Classification (NCBI taxonomy): domain Eukaryota; kingdom Metazoa; phylum Chordata; order Testudines; family Geoemydidae; genus Cuora; species Cuora mccordi. The sequence continues at coordinate 377,931 of ML123506.1, read as the reverse complement.
TAAGTCTTTGGAAGGTGGTGGGTGCATTTTGCAGTCCGAAAGGGAGCACATTAAATCATACACCCCTGCATGGGTGACGAAGGCTGGCCTTTCCTTGGCAGATTCATATAGTGGTACTTGCCTGTACCCCTTGGTTAAGTCTAAGGTAGAGATGAATTGGGCATGTCCCAATTTCTCCAATAGCTCATCAGTGCATGACATTGGATAGTTGTCGGGACGAGTTACAGCATTTAGCTTACGGTAGTCCACCCAACAGCGTATTTCCCCATCTGGTTTGGGAACTAGAACCACTGGAGATACCCATGCACTGTTAGAGGGGCGGATTATACCCATCTGTAGCATGTCCTGGATCTCCCGTTTTATAGCAGTTTGGGCATGAAGAGACACCCGCTAGGGTGGGGTTCTAATTGGGTGAGCATTACCTGTGTCAATGGAGTGGTATGCCCATTCAGGCCGTCCTGGGGTGGCTGAGAACATTGGCGCGAAGCTAGTGCACAACTCCTTGATCTGCTGTCGCTGCAGATGTCCAAGGGTCGCAGAGAGGTTCACCTGTTCCACAGCACCATCACTTTTTCTGTCATAGTAGACACCTTCAGGCCACTCCGCGTCATCTGTTCCCTGGGCTCTAAATTGGGAAATGTTTAATTCTCTGGAATAAAAGGGCTTAAGAGAATTAACGTGGTATACCTTAGGCTTTATGTTGGAGGTGGGGATGCTATGAGATAGTTAACAGCCCCTAGGCGCTCCTGGACCATGAATGGTCCTTCCCACGACACTTCCATTTTATGGGCCTGGAGCGCCTTTAAGACCATGACTTAGTCTCCTACTTTGAAGGAACGCTCTCTGGTATGTCTGTCATATCAGGCCTTTTGCTCTTTCTGAGCATCCTTTAGGTTTTCTTTAGCAAGGGCTAAAGAGTGTCGGAGGGTGCTTTGTAGGTTGCTTACAAAGTCTAGAATGTTAGTTCCTGGAGAAGGCATAAACCCCTCCCATTGCTGCTTCACCAACTGTAATGGCCCCTTAACCTCACGGCTATACACAAGTTCAAATGGTGAAAACCCTAAACTGGGATGTGGTACAGCCCTGTAGGCAAAAAGCAACTGCTGCAACACTAGGTCCCAATCATTGGAGTGTTCATTTACGAATTTACGTATCATGGCCCACAAAGTTCCATTAAACCTCTCCACCAGGTCATTGGTTTGATGGTGGTAAGGGGTGGCAACCAAGTGATTCACCCAATGAGCTTCCTACAGGTTTTTCATGGTCCCTGCCAGGAAATTAGTTCCCAAATCGGTAAGGATGTCGGAGGGCCAACCTACCATGGCAAAAATGTCTGTTAGAGCCTGGCACACACTTTTAGCCCTGGTGTTGCTTAGAGCTACTGCTTCCGGCCATCGGGTAGCAAAATCCATGAAAGTCAGTAGGTACTGCTTTCCTCTGGGGGTCTTCTTTGGGAAAGGACCCAGAATAGCCACAGCTACTCGCTGAAATGGGATCTCAATTATGGGGAGTGGCTGAAGAGGGGCTTTGACCTGGTCTTGGGGCTTTCCCACTCGTTGGCACACCTTACAAGACCGGACATAATTAGCAAATTCCTTGCCCATTCCCTCCCAGTGGAAGGACTTCCCAACCAGTTTTTGGTTCTGTTCACCCCAGAATGGCCACTGGGATGATCATGAGCTAAGCTCAAGAGCTTTACCCGGTACTTAGTTGTAACTACCAACTGTCTTTGAGGATACCAGTCTTCCTGGTGTCCACCAGAAAGAGTTTCCTTGTATAAAATTCCTTGTCCTACAACAAACCAAGATTGGTTAGAAGAGCTGAGAGGTGGTGTGGTGCTCCATGCTGCCACCCAAGCTTTCTGAAGGCTGTCATCTGCTTCCTGCTCAGCCTGGAACTGTTTCCTTGATGCTGGAGACATCAGTTCCTCCTTGGACAGTGGACTTGGGCTTGGTCCCTCTGGAAGCAATATAGGTGATGGGATTGTTTTCATTGATCGTGCACCAGCAGAGAACGGTTCACAATGTGATATTTCAGGCTCTGGTTGAGCCTCTTGGATAGGGTTATCTGCTGCTTCTGCCAGTTCAGGCCAGCTGGTGCCCTCTGGTGTTGGAGTTGTAGATGGGTTTGCAAGTCCTGGAGTCAGTGCTGACAACGGTTCTGATGCTGGTTGCTTTGCTAGTTCCGGTTCTGGGACTGGATTCACTACGGCTGTAGCATTCATGGGAGAAGATCCGGTTCCACCACCTCTGTCTGGGTCTCTGGTAACACAGACGGGGCCCTGGTGGATGGCTCAGGAACAGGGATGGGTGTGGAAGCTTGCTTGGCCTGGCTGCGTGTGACCATTCCCACCCTCTTGGCTAGCTTCACATGGTTGGCCAAGTCTTCCCCCAGTAGCATGGGGATGGGATAACTGTCATAGACTGCAAAAGTCCACATTCCTGACCAGCCCTTGTACTGGACAAGTAACTCAGCTGTAGGCAAGTTTAAAGATTTTAACAAGAATGGTGAATTGTCACTTGGGATTCTGGGTTGATGAATTCGGGCTCCACTAAGGATTGGTTGATAGCTGACACTTTTGCCCCAGTGTCCGTCCACGCAACAGCCTTCTTTCCGCCCACTCTCAAGGTTTCCCTTCGCTCCGAGGGTATTTGAGAGGAATCTGTGCCTGGGGATCGTTGGTGTGATTGTGGTGTAATGAACTGTAATCGGTTGGGGTTCTTGGGGCAGTGGGCCTTTATATGTTCCAGTTCATTACATTTAAAATGTTACCCAGCTGACTGGTCACTAGGCCAAGGTGGGTTGCTGGACACTGGTGTCGTGGGACGATAAGGTGTTTGGGGCTTTCCTTGGGTTGTAGATGGGGCCTTGGGTTGCCCCCGGTGATGCAGTTTGGTTTCGGTTTGCCCCCTCTGATATTCGCTCCAACTGCTACTAGTTTTTTTCTTTTCTGCCACTTCCACCCATTTGGCCCCAATCTCCCCCACCTCCGTTACAGTTTTGTGCTTCCCATCTAGGATGTATCTTTCTATTTCCTCAGGAACATACTCTAAGAACTGTTCCATTTGCATTAGGAAGGACAGATCTTCCTGAGATTTAACACTTGCTCCTGATATCCAGGTATCCCAATTCTTTCCAATGTGGTAGACGTGTCGGGTAAATGAGGCATCTGGTTTCCATCTTAGGGCTCTGAACCATCGACGGGCATGCTCGGGTGTTAGCCCCATTTTGATTCTGGCCTTGTTTTGAAAAAGTTCATAACTGTTCATGTGTTTCTTAGGCATTTCATCTGCCACCTCTGCTAAGGGTCCACTGAGCTGTGGCCTCAGCTCCATCATGTACTGGTCTGTAGAGATGCTGTACACAAGGCAGGTCCTTTCGAAATTTACAAAGAAGGCCTCAGTATCATCACCTGCCTTGTAGGTGGGGAATTTTCTGGGATGGGAAGCAGTACCTGGAGAAGGGTTGTTAGGGTTGCCTGGTAAATCCTGCTTAGCCCTTGCTAACTCCAGTGCATGCTTCTGGACCTCCCTCTGGATCTCCATAGCCCTCTGGTGGTAAGCCTCTTTGCCTTTCTCTTCTCTTTCTCTCTCTTTTTTTTTCTCCTCCATAGCTCTTTTGTGGGCAGCCTCATCTCTGACCATCTGTCTGTCATGTTCCTTTTGGCTCTCCTCAGCCTGGAATTTAGCAAATTCTAGGTCTTGTTGCATAGGGTTTTTTTTCTTTCCTTGACATTTTTCCCTGCTCTGCCTGAGCTATCTTTGTTTGAGAAGAAAAAAACAACAACACACATAGCTTGTAACTTTTTTTGTGAATGTAACTGGACTCCTCAGAATGAGAAAGAAACAAGAAAAACTGGTTTGTGACTTGTCTTTTGCAAACTGTTAATTACTCTCCAGGTAAGCCCAGCTGGAAATCCTTTCTAACAAAGCCTTGTTAGAAAAACTTTATCTCTTTGCCTTCAGGGTATCTCTCCTTCACTGCTTCTCCAGCATCTCAAAGGAGGAAAAAAAAATCTGGCTCAGTTCCTTTAAAATCCCTCCGCTGCTCACCATGTCATAGGTCTCACTTCGACTCTGAACTTTAGGGTACAGATGTGGAGACCTGCATGAACACCTCTAAGCTTAACTAGCAGCTTAGATTTGGTCTCGCTGCCACCATCCAGATTTCTGAGTACCTGGAAAACTCTTCCCCCAAAAAACCTTCCCCTCCCTGGGTAGCCTTGAGAGACTCCTCCACCAATTCCCTGGTGAGTCTAGATCCAATTCCCTTGGATCTAAAAAACAGGGAAAAATTAATCAGGTTCTTAAAAAGAAGGCTTTTAATTAAAGAAAAGAAAGGTAAAAGAAAAATAAACCTCTGGGAGACAGCATACCAGCTAATCTCAGAGACAACAGATTTAAAACAAAGGGTGTTCCCCTGGGCAAAAACCTTAATACACACAAGAATACCCAATTTGATAATTCCCCTAATTGCACCAAGACAAGTTACAAAAGAAAATAAACATAAACCTATTTATTCCTTTCTAAAACTACTCTGATAAGAGGCTGGTTCCTTGATCTTTTTTACTCTCGCTGAAAAAGAAACTGACTAAACAAAGGAAACTTCCCTCCTTCCTTTTGAAACATCTTGTTCCTCCACTGGTTCCTCTGGTCAGGTTTCAGCTAGGCTAGGTGAACTTCTTAACCCTTTACAGGTAAAAGAGGCATTAACCCTTAACTATCTGTTTATGACAGAACTGAACATATCCATTGAATGAAAAGCTCTGGATGAGGAGTGTGGCAGGATCGAGTTGCTAGTGCTGTGCCTGACCTTGTAGTAACTGAGGCCATGCAGACACTCCACCCTGTGTCTCACGGAAGGAGGGAGAATTGTCCTCCCCAAAGAGCCTCCCCGAAACTGGGAAACCACATGCTGTGTAGAGCACACAGAGTAGACTCTCGGATAATTTCCCTGCAAAGGAAGGGCTAATATTGACACAGGAATGTGTGCTAGAGCAAGAAATAGAACCGAGATACTTTGGTCTTCTCAACCGGTGTATTCACTATGAGAGGAAGGTGTTGGCAGAGACTTTCCATTGGAAAAGTGTCTATTTCAGGTGGGAAAGAAAATGTTGGATGAAAAAAAGGACAAGAAAAAAGCAAAATCATCTCAGTAGAGGCAAAAGTTTCTATTTCCTCCAAGTTGAAAAGGAATGTTCTGATTTTTTACTTCAAAATGAAGGAGACATTGTTAAGTTTCGATTCAGTTACCTAATCATGTGGGGGTAGTGTAGGCACAGGCACCAACTTTTTTATTTCCACAGGGGTGCTTGACAACCTCTCTGCCCCAGGCCCTGCCTTTCCTAACCCCTTCACTTAAGGCCCCATCCTTGCCCGCTCCCACTCTGTCTCTTCCTGCCCTGTTTCCCCCCTCCCAAGAGTGCCCCACCCTCGTTCCACCTCTTCCTTCCTTATCTCCTCCCCCACCAGCGCCCTCTACCCCCTCCAGAAGTGGTGATCGGTGGTGAGTAGGAGGCGCTGCAGTGAAGGAGGACCTGATTGGTGGGTCGTGACTGTGAGTGCAATTTCTGCCTCAGAAAAAGGGTACCCCTTTCACTGGAGCTCACACAAGCCCTTCAGTAGGAAAGTGTTCTCTAGGCCTCAAACCAGAGGGCATGGGGATGATGCTAATTAGGACTCTAGGGGCTTTATTAGCTCAATATTTGGCTCTGTTGCTGAAATACTGAGTGCAGTTCAGGTGTCCGCAACAGAAGAAAGAAGTTGTCAAACGGGAGAGGGTTCATAGAAGAGCACCAGAATGATTAAAGGATTAGATAACATGTATTATAGTGGTAGACTCAGAGAGCTCAATCTATTTAACTCGCAGAAGAAAAGGGGTGACTTGGTTACACTCTAGCCGAATGTAGACAGAGAACATATTTGTGATAATGGGCTCTTTAGTCTAGCAGAGAATGATCTAGCAAAATCCCATGACTGGAAACTGAAACTAGGAAAGTCAGACTAGAAATAAAGTATAATTTTTTGAGAGTGAGGATGATTAGCTTTTCTAATAATTTACAGGGGATTGTGGTGGATCCTTTATAACTGGACATTTTTTTCTAAAGGTACTGCTCTACTGCAAACATGAATTGTTTGGTGGATGAACTTTGGCGCATGTAATAGATTTTGAGAGTATTTCCTTCCGGCCTTAGACAGTATGATGCTCATTGTGTCACTTGCTCCCTCACAGCTATTCTCCAATAAATACAGCTTTCATATTTTAACTATTAGTTACCTTTGTTCTTGGCCATATATTACCAAAGGTGCTATTGTTATCTATAAATATATTTTTCTCTTTTTTATGAGAAATGGAAAAGATAATAAGTAAGTCTGTGGCCTTTTTCTGCCATGTGCTCTACTTCTCTTTTCTATAGAGCAGATTACTTGGCTAATTTTGTCAATAACGTATATGAGGACTTGCTTGTTCCGTGCTGTGCTGCTCATACATTGTTGAAATTGAAATAGACTTACCCACCAATCCTGCTGGAAAGGTATAACGAATGGGGTTACACAGGGGTCTGTTTTGGGACCGGATCTGTTCAATGTCTTCATCAACGACTTAGATATTGGCATAGAAAGTATGCTTATTAAGTTTGCAGATGATACCAAACTGGGATGGATTGCAACTACTTTGGAGAACAGGGTCATAATTCAAAATGATCTGGACAAATTGGAGAAATGGTCTGAGATAAACAGGATGATGTTTAATAAAGACAAATACAAAGTGTTCCACATGAGAAGGAACAATCAGTTTCACACGTACAGAATGGGAAGAGACTGTCTAGGAAGTAGTATGGCAGAAAGGGATCTAGGGGTTATAGTGGACCACAAGCTAAATATGAGTCAACAGTTTGATGCTGTTGCAAAAAAAGCAAACGTGATTCTGGGATGCATTAACAGGTGTTTTGTGAGCAAGACACGAGAAGTCATTCTTCCCCCCTACTCTGCACTGGTCAGGCCTCAGTTGGAGTATTGGGCACTGCATTTCAAGAAAGATGTGGAGAAATTGGAGTGGGTCCAGAGAAGAGCAACAAGAATGATTAAAGGTCTAGAGAACACGACCCATGAAGGAAGGCTGAAAGAATTGGGTTTGTTTAGTCTGGAAAAGAGAAGACTGAGAGGGAAGATTATAGCAGTTTTCAGGTATCTAAAAGGGTGTCATAAGGAGATGGGAGAAAACTTGTTCCTCTTAGCCTCTAAGAATAGAAGAAGAAACAATGGGCTTAAACTGCAGCAAGGGAGGTTTAGGTTGGACATTAGGAAAAAGTTCCTGTCAGGGTGGTTAAACATTGGAATAAACTGCCTAGGGAAGTTGTGGAATCTTCATCTCTGGAGATATTTAAAAGTAGGTTAGATAAATGTCTATCAGGGATGGTCTAGACAGTATTTGGTCCTGCCATGAGGGCAGGTGACTGGACTCGATGACCTCTTGAGGTTCCTTCCACTCCTAACGTCTATGAGTCTATAAAGGGCTCTTTAGTCTAGCAGAGAATGGTCTGTCAAAATCAAATGGCTGGAAAGTGAAACTAGGAAAGTCAGACTAGAAATAAAGTGTAAATATTTAGGAATTAGGGTGATTAGCCATTGTTACAATTTACGAGATTTTGTGGTGCATCCTCCATCACTGGAGATTTTTTCTAAAGGTAGTGCTCTACTGCAAACATGAATTGTTTGGGGGAAGTTCTCTGGACCATGCTATAGATGATGAGAGTGCTTCCTTGCAGCCTTAGACACCATGATGTCCATTGTTTCACTTGCTCCCTCGCAGCTATTCTCCAGTAAATACAGTGTGATAGACCCAGGCCAGTTGGGTACAACAGTGTGATAGGTTTATTCCCCACTTTGAACTTTAGCATCCACAAGATGGGGACCTGCATGGGCTCCTCTAAACTTAAATCCTAGTTTAGATCTGGTAATGCTGCCACCAGCTAGAAATCCCAGTGTCTAGCACACTCCCTGCTCCCCCAAAACTTTCTCTGGGGAACACCGATCCAAACTCCTTGGATCTTAACACAAAGGGAAATAGCCCATTCCCCCCCCCCCTCCCTTAGCCATTGGGAGAGATCACCTTGATTCAAACTCCTTGAATCAAACAAAGAGGGATTCCCTTTCCCCCCTCCTCTTCCCATGAGATTCCAAACAAGGGAAGAAATCAATCAGGTTCTAAAAAGAAAAGATTTTATTAAAAGAAAGAAAGAAAGTAACACTATCTCTGTAACAACAGGATGAAAAATATTACAGGGTCTAGCTTATAAACCTAGAGGGACTCCCCCCCCCCCCTTTCTCAGAATAATCAAAAGTAACAGCAAACAGAAATAAAGAGATTTCTCCAGCAAACACACATTTGCAAATACAGAAATTAATTATAAGACTAATCTGCGTTTCTAATACTCACTATACTGAATAGAAGAAAACACTTCAGGAAGCTTGGAGAGCCTGGATATACGTCTGGCCCCTCTTAGATCCAAAGAGAGAACAACCCCCAAACAAAGAACACAAACAAAGACTTCCCTCCACAGAGATTTGAAATTATCTTGTCCCTTGATTGGTCCTCTGGTCAGGTGTCCATCAGGTTACTGAGCTTGTTAACCCTTTACAGGTAAAAGAGATCTTAATCCTTAACTATCTGTTTATGACAGCAGAATAGCAGAAGGCAGATATTCTGGCCACTGGATTAACAGTTTTCTGTTCCCTGACTGACCAGAGCAGGGGCTGCTCCAGGATAATGAGAACACCTGACTCTAATTAAGCTGTAAAGAGTCAGGTGAGGCCATTCAGTTAATGTGACCACCTAACTCTAATTAAGGCCCTGCTGATACTATAAAAAGGGCTCACTCCAGACGGGCAGGGGAGTCGGGGAGCCAGAGGAGAGGAAGTGTGGCTGAAAGGTTGGTTACTGAAGACACCCTAAAACATCGTTAAAGGAGCCCTAAGGTAAGGGTGAAGAAGGGAGAAGCAGGAGAGCTGTGGGAAAGTGGCCCAGGGAAATGTAGCAACTCTGGCAGTGAAAGGTTGGCTGCCAACAACTGCTACCATTAGGGTCCCTGGGCTGGAACCCAGAGTAGAGGGCGGGCCCGGGTTCCCCTCAACCCACCACTACAGGAACATCTCCTGGAAGGGGAAATCGGGTCCCGGTCAGGACAGGAGGCTGAACAGAAACCGTGGGAGTTCTCTCACCAACATCCTTGCAGGCCTATGATGAAAAGGGCTCAGTAGACTGTAACCCTGGCCCTAGAGAGAGTAGGGCTACATGGAGGGTCACAGTGAGCCACTGAGGCAGCATAAACCGCCTAGAAGTGCAGGACCCACGGGAGCAAGGTCAGAGCTCTGCCACAACCACTTTTGATATTTTAACTATTAATTATCTTTCTTCTTGGCCATATTATTACAAAAGGTGCTACTGTTATCTTTAATTTTTTTTTTCTTTTTCAGGAGACTTGGAAAAGAGAATGGGTAAGTCTTTGTCCTTTTTCTTCCATGTGCTCTACTGCTGTGTAGGAGTCTTGTAGAATGAAAAGAAAAATCATTGAGTTATTAGACCTCATCCCACTTCCCTGTTTTGATAGAGCAGGAACTGAGACATTGTTAAGATTCGATTCAGTTATGAAATAATGTGGGGTCAGTGTAGGCATAGGTACCAAATTTTTTATTTCCTCATGGGTATTTGACAACCTCTCTGCCCCAGGCCCTGCCCCTACTATACCCCTTCCCTCAAGGCCCACAGCCTTGCATGCTCTAAGTCTGCCTCTTCCTGCCCTGTTCTCCCTATCCCCCAAGAGTACCCCACTTTCTTACTCAGCTCCTCCCCCATCCAGCGCCTTCTGTCCTATCCAGAAGAGCTGATCAGCGGTGAGCAGGAGACTCTGCTGTGGAGGGGGAGGAGCTGATTGGTGAGATCTGCTTCTGAGTGCAATTTCTGTCTCAGAAAACGGACACCACTTTCACTGGAGCTCACACAAGCCCTTCAGTAGGAAAGTGTTCACTAGGCCCCAAACCGGAGGGCATGGAGACGATGTTAATTAGGACTCTAGGAGTTATATTAGCTGAGTATTTGGTTCTGTTGCTGGAATACTGAGTGCAGTTCCGGTGTCCCCAACAGAAGAAAGAAGTTGCCAAACTGGAGAGGGTTCATAGAAGAGCACCAGAATGATTAAAGGATTTGATGACGTGTTATAGTCATAGATTCAAAGAGCTCAATCTATTTAGCTCACCAAAGAAAAGGGGTGATTTTATTACACTCTAGACATATGTAGACAGAGAACATATATGTGATAATTGGCTCTTTAGTTTGGCAAAATCCAATGACTGGAAACGGAAACTAGGAAAGTCAGATTAGAAATAAGGTATAAATTTTTAAAAGTGAGGATCATTAGCCTTTCTAACAATTTACAGGGCGTTGTGGTGGATCCTCCATCACTGCACATTTTTCCTAAATGAACTGTTCTAATGCAAACATGAATTGTTAGGGGAAAGTTCTCTGATGCATATAATAGGTTATGAAAGTGTGTCCTTCCGGCCTTAGACAGTATGATGTTCATTGTGTCAATTGCTCCCTCACAGCTATTCTCCAATAAATGCAGCTTTTGATATTTTAACTATTAGTTACCTTTTTTCTTGGCTATATATTATAAAAGGTGCTATTGTTATCTTTAAATATATTTTTTCTCTTTTTTTAGGAGAAATGGAAAAGACAATAAGTAAGTCTGTGGCCTTTTTCTTCCATGTACTCTTCCCCTCTTTTTGATAGAGCAGATTACCTGGCTAATTTTGTCAATAATGTATGTGAACACTTGCAGGTTCTGAGCAGTGCTTCTCATACATTGTGGAAATTTAAATAGACTCACCCACTAGTTGTTTATATCCTCCAAGACCCATAACACCATTGCAGAGACACACTATGAAAGGCAATGCACACGTTAAAAGGACTCTGCATTGAAATAAGCAAATGGAATACAGCACATGATGTAAATGGTGTTACTGCTCCTGTCATAGCAGAACCCATATCTGCAGAGGAGCGTCATGTTTCATATTCACCTTTTGCTGTTTACTCGTGGCCATGAAGCTTCTTCTTAAATTGATTAAAGCAAGAATATACTCTCCTCTATCTACTACATAGTGGGATAGGAATGGGGCTAGCCCATGGATTGAACAGGTAGTTCACTACCCATGGCCAATATTTATGCTATTCAAGAAAGAAATGATCTCATTCACGTTCTTCAATTCATAAATCAATGGACATACACTGAACTGTTTTCTTCTCCTCACCATTGTTCTTTTGCAGAGGAACCCCTGGAGGAAATGGGTGAGTTTGCCTATTTTAATGAATAGTTACCGTCAACTAACCAAATTAAAGGGAAGTGGAGGGTCTATAAAGATTACTCTAGAATTGTGGTATGTCATCGAGCTGAGACCTCACTTTTCAAAGAAAGTCAGAGGGGCAGGTGTTCAAGGGCAGTCGGGTATGAAAGAAAAAACAGCCACGTGCTAAAGTAACTGAACATATCCATTCAGTGAAAAAGCTCTGGATGGAGAGTGTGGCAGGACTGATCTGCCAGTCCTGTACCTCACAGTGTAGTAACTGAGAGCATGCATGTGCCTCAGGGATGGAGGGAGAGATGTCCTCCGCAAAGACCTTCCCCCAAACTGGGAAAACACATCCTGTGGAGAGCACCCAGTGAGGCTCTTTGACAATTTCCCTGCAAAGGAAGTGCTCATATTGACACAGGAATATGTGCTAGAGCAGGAAATGGAACCTAGATACTCTGTCTTCCGATCCCGTGTACTCACTATGAGAGCAAGGTATTGTCAGAAACTTTCCATAGGAATGTCTCCATTTCAGGTGGAAAAAAACTTTTTGGATGAAAAAAAGAACAAGAAAGAAACAAAAGCATCTCAGTAGAATCAAAAGTTTCTATTTCTTCCATATTAAAAAGGAATATTCTGATTTTTCACTTCAAAATGAAGGAGACATTGTTAAGCTTCGATTCAGTTACCTAATCATGTGGGGGCAGTTTAGGCACAGGTGCCAACTTCTTGGTATCCTGACGAGTACTTGACCACCTCTCTGCCCAACGCCCTGTCCCAACTGTACCCCTTCCCTCAAGGACCTACCCCTGCCCCATCACTTTCCGCTCCCACTCTGCCTCTTCCTCTCCTGCTCCAACCCCTCTCCCAAGAATGCCCCGCCCTGCTTCCGCCTCTTCCTTCCTTGGCTCCTCCCGCCCAGCGCCTCCTGCCTTGTGCAGAAGAGCTGATCAGTGGTGGCAGGAGATGCTAGGGTGGAGGGGGAGAAGCTGACTGATGGTATCTGATGGTGAGTGCAATTTCTGTCTCAAAAAACTATACCCCGTTCACTGGAGCTCACACAAGCCCTTCAGAAGGTAAGTGTTCGCTAGGCCCCAAACCAGAGGGTATGGCGATGATCTTATTTAGGACTATAGTGGTTATATTAGCTCTGCATTTGGCTCTTTTGCTGGAATACTGAATGCAGTTCTGGTATCCCCAACTGAAGAAAGAAGTTGTCAAACTGGAGAGGGTTCATAGAAGAGCACAGGAATGATTAAAGGATTAGATATCATGTGTTATAGTGATAGACTCAAAGAGCTCCATTTATTTAGTTCACCAAAGAAAAGGGGTGACTTGGTTACACTCTAGATGTATGTAGATAGAGAACATATATGTGATAATTGGCTCTTTAGTCTAGCAGATAATGGTCTAGAAAAATCCAATGGCTGGAAAATGATTCTAGGAAAGTCAGATTAGAAATAAGGTATACATTTTTAAGAGTGAGGGTGATTAGCCAATGTTACAATTTACGAGGGGTTGTGGTGCATCCTCCATCACTGGAATTTTTTTCTAAATGTACTGCTCTACTGCAAATATTAATTGTTTGGGGGAAGTTCTCTGGACCATGTTATAGATGATGGGAGTGCTTCCTTCCAGCCTTAGACACCATGATGTTCATTGTGTCACTTGCTCCCTCACAACTATTCTCCAATAAATACAGCTTTTGATATTTCAGCTATTAGTTATCTTTCTACTTGGCCATAATATTACAAAAGGTGCTATTATTATCTTTAAATATATATTTTTTTCTTTTTAGGAGACTTGGAAAAGAGAATGAGTAAGTCTGTGTCCTTTTTCTTCCGTGTGCTCTACTTCTGTGTAGGAGTCTTGTAGAATGAAAAGAAAAATCATTGAGTTATTAGACCTCACCCCACTTTCCTGTTTTGATAGAGCAGGAAATGAGACATTGTTAAGATTTGATTCAGTTACAAAATAATGTGGGGTCAGTGTAGACACAGGTGCCAACTTTTTGATTTCCTCGTGGGTATTTGTCCACCTCTCTGCTCCAGGCCCTGCCACTACTATACCCCTTCCTTCAAGCAAGGCTGGATCTAGCTTTTTTGCTGAGCCAAGCAAAAATATTCTGGCTGCCCCCCACCTTAGCTATGGCCTCCTCCACCCAACCAGTGCCCTCCCCCACCCGCACCCCCTGCTACCCTAGCCCTGGGCTCCTCACCTCCAAACATGACCTCCTCGTTCATTACAGCAATTCCCGTTTACACTTGCAGTGGGGATCAAACCGTTTCTCCTATTTTTATTTCACTTTAGTATAAATCTCGCCCCCTCCCCACAACCCCATCTTTAGTGCTCCAAATGAACATGGGAGGCACAGGGACTAACCCTCAAACCTTCTACCTGGAAACGGATGGGGATCTATTAAAGAGGGTTCAGGCAGAGAAGCAGGTGTGCGGGTGCTTGGGGGCTTTACACTGGCAGAGAAGCAGGGTGTGATGTACTCGCAGAGGAGGGTGGAGGAGGAGAGGGGGTATCAAGAGGATTGTGGGATAAGAAGTACAGGGGAAGGGGGAAGTGCGGGAGGAGAGGGCTGGGGAAGAGTTCAAGGGGAGAGGTGCGGGAGAAGGGAGAGTACAAGGGGAAGGAGTGCAGTGAAGGAGCGATGGGGGGGAGGTACAAGTGGAGGGGCTGTGAGCGGGATGGGGGGTGCAAGGGCTGAGAGGGGCAGCTGCTGACAGCTGCTTCCCCAGCCCCCTACAGGCAGAGCTGAGAGGACAGACACTGACCCCCACCAGGTGCCCAAGCCGCGGGGGTCCCCCGACAGGGCAGTATCCCCCGCTGCCCCGCTCGGAGCTGGGCTCTGCCTCTCCCTGCCCAGGGCAGGCAGCGCAGGGCTGAGGTGGGGGAGGTGGGTGGCGGGCTGGGTACGGGGGCAGGAAGCGGCAGCTCTCTGGCAGCTTGGACTGCCCAGCCACTCTCTCTGTCAGCATGTCAGCCCGGATCTGCGATCCCTGCCCAGCCCGGCGGCGCCCTGCACAACCCACTCGAGCAGGGAAACACTGCGCTGCCCTGGGGAGACTCAGAGCAAAGCAACAGAGGCAGCAGGACCCCTCCTCCCTCCCTGCATCCCGGGCCCCACTTCCCTCCCTCCCCGGCTCCTCACACGCAGCCTGAACTGCAGTGCAGCCTGTGCAACTCAGGCTGTCATGAGCGCCATGTAGCAACTGAAGCCAGAACTGCAGTGTCAGTTCTAGCTCTGCCTGAAAGCCTCAGCTGACAGGGAACATGTTGGTTCAGGGCCGGTTCCCGGCTTTTTGCTCCCCAAGGGGAAAAAAAAGGGGGGGGAGCAGAGGCGGGAGTGCAGCCCCTTGGAAAGTGCCGTCCAAAGCACATGCTTGCCGCGCTGGTGCCTAGAGCCAGCCCTGGGAACAGGGCCCCAACCTTGCCCGCTCTAACTCTGCCTCTTCCTGCCCTGTTCTCCCTGCCAAGAGTGCCCCACCATCATTCCACATCTTCCTTCCACGTCTCCTCCCCCACCAGCGCCACCTGCCCTTTCCACAAGAGCTGATCAGTGGTGAGCAGGAGGTGCTGCGGTGGAGGGGGAGAAGCTGATTGGTGGGGCCTGCCTATGAGTGCAATTTCTGTCGCAGAAAAAGGGTACCCCGTTCACTGGAGCTCACACAAGCCTTTCAGTAGGAAAGTATAAGGCTCTGTTGCTGGAATACTGAGTGCAGTTCCCGTGTCCCCAACTGAAGAAAGAAGTTGTCAAACTGGAGAGGGTTCATAGAAGAGCATCAGAATGATTAAAGGATTAGATAACATGTGTTATAGTGATAAACTCAAAAAGCTCAATCTATTTAGCTCACCAAAGAAAAGAGGTGAATTGATTACACCCTAAACATATGTAGATAGAGATCATATATGTGATAATGGGCTCTTTAGTCTAGCAAAGAATGGTCTAGCAAAATCCAATGGCTGGAAAGTGAAACTAGGAAATTCAGACTAGAAATAACATTTAAATTTTTAAAAGTGAGCGTGATTAATCATTGTTACAATTGACGAGAGATTGTGGTGCATCCTCCATCATTGGACATTTTTTTATAAAGGTACTGCTCTACTGCAAACATGAATTGTTTCGTGGAAGTTCTCTGGAGCATGTTCTAGATGATGAGGGTGCTTCCTTCCGGCCTTAGACACCATCATTTTCATTGTGTCACTTGCTCCCTCGCAGCTGTTCTCCAATAAATACAGCTTTTGAAATTTTAACTATGTTATCTTTCTTCTTGGCCATATTATTGGAAAAGGTGCTATTGTTATCTTTATTTATTTTTTCTTTTTCAGGAGATTTGGAAAAGAGAATGAGTAAGTCTTTGTCCTTTTTCTTCTGTGTGCTCTACTGCTGTGTAGGAGTCTTGTAGAACAAAAAGAGAAATCATTGAGTTATTAGACCTCACCCCACATTCCTGTTTTAATAGAGCAGGAACTGAGACATTGTTAAGATTCGATTCAGTTACAAAATATTGTGGGGTCAGTGTAGGCACAGGTGCCAACTTTTTTATTTTCTCACGGGTACTTGACAACCTCTCTACCCCAGGCTCTGCCACTACTATACCCCTTCCCTCAAGGCCCCGTCTTTACCCACTCTAACTCTGCCTCTTCCTGCCCTGTTCTTCCCCCTCCTAGAGTGCCCCACCCTCATTCCACCTCTTTCTTACTGAGCTCCTCCCCCCTCAGCACCTTCTGCTCTCTCCAGAAGAGCTGATCAGTGGTAAGTAGGAGGCGCTGCGGTGGAGAGGGAGGAGCTGATTGGTGTGGCCTTCCTGTGAGTGCAATTTCTGTCTCAGAAAAAGGGTACCCCTTTCACTGGAGCTCACACAAACTCTTCAGTAGGAAAGTATTCGCTAAGCCCCAAACCAGAGGGCATGGGGATGAAGTTAATTAGGACTATAGGGGTTATATTAGCTTAGTATTTGGCTCTGTTGCTGGAATACTGAGTGGAGTTCCGGTGTCCCCAACTGAAGAAAGAAGTTGTGAAACTGGAGAGGGTTCATAGAAGAACACCAGAATGATTAAAGGATTAGATAGCATGTTTTATAGTGATAGACTCAAAGAGCTCAATCTATTTAAGTTAGCAAATAAAAAGGGTGACTTGATTACAATCTAGACGTATATAGATGGAGAACATATATGTGATAATGGACTCTTTAGTCTAGCAAAATCCAATGGCTGGAAAGTGAAACTAGGAAAGTCAGACTAGAAACAAAGTATACATTTTTCAGAGTGAAGGTGAATAGCCTTTCTAACAATTTACAGGGGGTTGTGGTGGATCCTCCATCACTGGACAATTTTTCTAAAGGTACTGCTCTACTGCAAACATGAATTGTTTGGGGGAAGTTCTCTGACGCATTCAATAGATGATAAAAGTGGTTCCTTACAGCCTTAGACAGTGTGATGTTCATTGTGTCACTTGATCACCTCACAGCTATTCTCCATAAATAGAGCTTTTGATATTTTATCTATTAGTTACCTTTGTTCTTATCGAAATATTACAAAAGGAGCTATTGTTATCTTTAAATAAATTTTTGTTCTTTTTTGGAGAAATGGAAAAGACAATAAGTAAGTCTGTGGCCTTTTTCTTCCATGTGCTCTACTCCTCGTTTTGATAGAGCAGATTACTCGGCTAATTTTGTCAATAACGTACATGAGCACTTCCTGGTCCTCAGCAGTGGTGCTCTTACATTGTTGAAATTTAAATAGACTCACCCATTACCTGTTTGTATCTACCAAGAACCATAACGCCCTTGCAGAGACACACTATGAAAGGCAATGTACACATTGAAAGGACTCTGCATTGAAATAAGCAAATGGAATTCAGCTCATGATGTAAATGGTGTTACTGCTCCTTTCATAGCAGAACCCATATTAGCAGAGGAGCGTAGTGTTTCATATTCACCTTTTGCTAGTTACCTGTGGCCAAGAAACTTCTTTTTAAATTAATTAAAGCAAGAATATTAACTCCTCTATCTACTACTCTATCTACTGAGATAGGAATGGGGCTAGCCCACGGATTGAAGAGCTAATTGACTATCCAAATCCAATATTTATGCTAATCAACAAAGAAAGGATCTCATTCACCCTTTTCTATTCATAAGTCAATGGACATACACTGAACTGTTTTCTTCTCCTTCCCATTGTTCTTTTGCAGAAGAACTCCAGGAGGAAAAGCGTGAGTTTTCCTACTTTACTCAGTAGTTACAGTTTACTAACCAAACTTCGTGTGCCCTGTATTGGTTGCAACAACTTCAGCGACAGTAGGGAAACTATCATTGCATGCCCCATGGATCTGGGAATTGAGGGGGTCTGTGTACATTACTGTTGAATAGTGGTATGTAATCAAGCCGAGACCTCACCAGCTCTTTGCAAAGAAAGTCATAGGTGCAGGGATTTAAGGGCAGTCGGGTATGACAGGAAGAAAATCCATGCTCTACAGGAACCGAACATATCCATTCAATGAATAAGCTCTGGCTGGGGAGTGCAGCAGACCCGAGTTGCTAGTACTGTGCCTGACCTTTTAGTAACTGATGTTGGAGAAAAACTTTTTCTCACTTTTTGGTTGGGTTCAGCAGAATCACATACTTTATTTTCTCTTTACGATTGTATAGAGGGAGGGAGTGCCCTAGGACACAGGGTTGCCCCATTCCCAGGCAGGTCTCTCTCCAAGTAAACAATTACAGCAATCATTTATAATTTTCTTACCTACAATAATGAGCAACAGCTGCATTTTGTTTATACATAGGCTATTTTGTTATCTTATTTTTCTCAGTTCTATTCAGATGCCAATTTACATTCCTTATTATCGAAACAAGGTCGCAACGACTTCTCCCACAGTTCTTTCCCACTCACTTCACACAATCCTTGCTTCTACAAATCTCACGTTATTAGGGTTACAGCTAGCCTGACTCTTGCTAACAGAGACTGTCATGCATTGAAATCCCTGTCAGTTCTTGCTCTATTTCCACACTGAGGCCATGCACTCCACCCTGTCCCTCAGGGATGGAAGAAGAATTGTCCTCTCCCCACCCAGGGTAGGCAGCTGGGGTGGGGGAGAGCCCAGGACATGCTGGGGGGCAGCCAAAAATATTTTTGCTTCAGGCAGCAAAAAACCTTGAGCCGGCCCTGCCTGTTCCCCCACTCCCAAGAGTGCCCCACCCTCGTTCTACCACTTCCTTCCTCAGCTCCTCCCCTGCCCCACCCCTAGTGCCTTCTGCCCTCTCCAGAAAGAACTGATCAGTGGTGAGCAGGAGGCACTGTGGTGGAGGAGGAGCTGATTGGTTAGGTCTGCCTGTGAGTACAATATCTGTCTCAGAAAAAAGGGTACCCCTTTCACTGGCGCTCACACACGCCCTTCAGTAGGAAAGTGTTCACTAGGCCCCAAACCAGAGGGCATGGGGATGATGTTAATTAGGACTATAGGGGTTATATTAGCTCAATATATTGCTCAGTTCCTGGAATACTGAGTGCAGTTCTGGTGTCCCCAGCTGAAGAAGGATGTTGTCAAACTGGAGAGGGTTCATAGAAAAGCAGCAGAATGATTAAAGGATTAGATAACATGTGTTATAGTGATAGACTGAAAGAGCTCACCAAAGAAAAGGGGTGGCTTGGTTACACTCTAGCCATATGTAGACAGAAAACATCTATGTGATAATGGGCTCTTTAATCTAACACAGAATGGACTTGCAAAATCCCATGGCAGGAAGCTGAAACTAGGGAAGTCAGACTAGAAATAAGGGTTAAATTTTTAAGAGTGAGGGTGATTAGCCATTGTTACAATTGACGATGAGTTGTGGTGCATCCTCTATCACTGGACATTTTCGGGGGGGGGTACTGCTCTACTGTAAATATGAATTGCTTGGGGGAAGTTCTTGGGTGCATTTAATAGATTTTGAGAGTGTTTCCTTCCGGCCTTAGACAGTATGATGTTCATTGTGTTACTAGCTCCCTCACAGCTATTCTCCAATAAATAAAGCTTTTGATATTTTAACTAATAGTTACCTTTGTTCTTGGCCATATATTACAAAAGGTGCTATTGTTATCGTTAAATATTTTTCTAATTTTTAGGAGAAATGGAAAAAACAATAAGTAAGTCTATAGCCTTTTTCTTCCATGTGCTCGTCTCCTCTTTTTGATAGAGTGGATGACTTGGCTGATTTTGTCAATATCGTATATGAGGACTTGCTGGTTCTGAGTTAAATATACTCACCCACTACTTGTTTGTATTCTCCAAGAACCATAACACCCTTGCAGAGACCCACTATGAAAGGCAATGTACACACTGAAAGGACTCTACACTGAAATAAGTAAATAAAATTCAGCTTATGATGTAAATGGTATAATTGCTCCTGTCATAGCAGAACCCATATTAGCAGAGGAGCGTAGTGTTTCATATTCACCTTTTGCTAATTATTTGTGGCCATGAAGCTTCTTCTAAAATTGATTAAAGCAAAAATATATTCTCCTCTATCTACTACATAGTGGATAGGAATGGGGCTAGCCCACGGATTGAAGAGCTAATTGACTATCCATGGCCAATATTTATGCTAATCAAGAAAGAAACGATCTCATTCACCCTTTTCAATTCATAAGTCAATGGACATACACTGAACTGTTTTCTTCTCATCCCCAATGTTTTTTTTTTTCCAGAACAACTCCAGGAGGAAAAGGGTGAGTTTGCCTACTTTACTCAATAGTTACAGTTGACTGACCAAACTAAGTGTGGCCTTAATGGTTAGAACAATTTCAACTGCGGAAGGGACGCTATCATTGCATGCCCCATGGATATGGGAAGTTCTGTGTAGATTACTCTGGAATTGTGGAATGTCATCAAGTTGTGACATCACTTGGCAAAGAAAGTCAAAGAGGCAGAGGTTCAAGAGCAGTCGGGTACGATAGGAAAAACATCAATGCGCTACAGGAACTGAACATATCCATTAAATGAAGAAGCTCTGGCTGGGGAGTGTGGCAGTACCGAGTTGCTAGTTCTGTGCCTGACCTTGTAGTTACTGAGGCCATGCAGACACTCCACCCTGTGCCTCACGGAAGGAGGGAGAATTGTCCTTCCTAAAGAGCCTCCCCGAAACTGGGAAACCACATCCTGTGGAGAGCACCCAGTGTAGACTCTTGCACAATTTCCCTGCAAAGGAAGGGCTAATATTGACACAGGAATGTGTGCTAGAGCAGGAAATAGAACCTAGATACTCTGTCTTCTGGACCGGTGTATTCACTATGAGAGGAAGATGTTGGCAGAGACTTTCCATGGGAATATGTCTATTTCAGATGGAAACAAACATTTTGGGTGAAAAAAAGCACAAGAAAGAAGCAAAAGCTTCTCAGTAGAGGCAAAAGTTTCTATATCCTCCGAGTTAAAAAGGAATATTCTGATTTTTCACTTCAAAATGAAGGAGACATTGTTAAGTTTCGATTCAGTTACCCAAACACATGGGGGTAGTGTAGGCACAGGCACCAACTTTTTGATTTCCACAGGGGTCCTTGACAACCTCTCTGCCTCAGGCCCTGCCTTTCCTAACCTCCTTCACTTAAGGCCCCATCCTTGCCCGCTCCCACTCTGCCTCTTCCTGCCCTTTTCCTCCCCTCCCAAGAGTGCCCCACCCTCGTTCAACCTCTTCCTTCCTCAGCTCCTCCCCTGTCCCACCTCCAGTGCCTTCTGCCCTCTCCAGAAAGAAATGATCAGTGGTGAGCAGGAGGCGCTGCGGTGGAGGGGGAGGAGCTGATTGGTGGGGCCTGCTTGTGAGTGCAATTTCTGTCTAAGAAAAAGGGTACCCCTTTCACTGGAGCTCACATAAGCCCTTCAGTAGGAAAGTGTTCGCTAGGCCCCAAACCAGAGGGCATGGGGATGATGTTAATTAGGATGTTAATTAGTCACAAAGGAATGTTTGCTAGAGTAGGAAATAGAACCTGGATATTCTGTCTTCGGGTCCCATGTATTCTCTATGAAAGCAAGGTGTTGACAAAACCTTTCCATGGGAATATGTTTATTTCAGGCCAAAAACTACTGTTTGGAATTAAAAAAAGAACAAGGAAGATGGAAGAGCATCTCATTAGAGTAAAAAGTTTCTATTTCCTACATATATAAAAAGGAATATTCTGATTTTTCACTTCAAAATGAAGGAGACATTGTTAAGGTTTGATTCAGTTATGAAATAATGTGTGGGCAGTGTAGGCACAGGTGCCAACTTTTTGATTTCCTCATGGGTACTTGACCACCTCTCTGCCCCAGGCCCTACCCCTATTACACCCCTTCCCTGAAGGCCTCACCCCTGCCCCACCTGTTCCTGCTCCCACTCTTCCTCTTCTGACACTGCTCTACCCTGTCTCCCAAGAATGCCCTGCCCTCATTCCACCTCTTCCTTCCTTGGCTCCTCCCCCTCAGCGCCTCCTGCCCTCTGCAGAAGAGCTGATCAGCGGTGGGAAGGAGATGCTAGGGTGGAGGGGGAGGAGCTGATTGATGGTGTCTGCTGGTGAGTGCAATTTCTGTCTGAGAAAAACTGTACCCCATTCACTGGAGCTCACACAAGCCCTTCAGGAGGAAAGTGTTCACTAGGCCCCAAACAGGATGGCATGGGGATGATGTTAATTAGGACTATAGGTGTTATATTAGCTCAATATATGGCTCGGTTGCTGGAATACTGAGTGCAGTTCTGTTGTCCCCAACTGAAGAAGGAAGTTGTCAAACTGGAGAGGGTTCATAGAAGAGCACAGGAATGATTAAAGGATTAGATAACATGTGTTATAGTGATAGACTCAAAGAGCTCAATCTATTTAGTTCGCCAAAGAAAAGGGGTGGTTTGGATACACTCTAGCCATATGTAGACAGAGAACATATATGTGATAAAGGGCTCTTTAGTCTAGCAGAGAATGGTCTAGCAAAATCCAGTGGCTGGAAACTGAAACTAGGAAAGTCAGACTAGCAATAGGGTATACATTTTTAAGAGGGAGGGTGATTAGCCATTGTTACAATTGATGAGAGGTTGTGGTGCATCCTTCATCACTTGACATTTTTTTCTAAAGGAACTGCTCTACTGCAAAAATGAATTGTTTCGGGGAAGTTCTCTGGCGCATGTAATAGATTTCGAGAGTGTTTCCTTCCGGCCTTAGACAGTATGATGTTCACTGTGTCACTTGCTCCCTCAGAGCTATTCTCCAATAAATACAGCTTTTGATATTTTAACTAGTAGTTACCTTTGTTCTTGGTCATATATTACAAAAGGTGCTATTGTTATCTTTAAATATATTTTTTCTCTTTTTTAGGAGAAACGGAAAAAACAATAAGTAAGTCTGTGGCCTTTTTCTTCCATGTGCTCTACTCCTCTTTTTGATAGAGCGAATGACTTGGCTATTTTTGTCAATAACGTATCTGAGCACTTTCTGGTTCTGAGCAGTGCTGCTCATACACTGTGGAAATTTAAATAGACTCACCCACTACTTGTTTGTATACTCCAAGAACGGTAACACTCTTGCAGAGACACGCTCTTAAAGGCAATGTACACATTGAAAGGACTCTGCATTGAAATAAGCAAATGGAATACAGCACACTATGTAAATGGTGTTACTGCTCCTTTCATAGCAGAACCCATATTAGCAGAGGAACATATTCACCTTTTGTTAATTACTTGTGACCATGAAGCTTCTTCTTAATTTGAATAAAGCAAGAATTTAATCTCCTCTGTCTACTACTTGGTGGGATAGGAATGGAGCTAGCCCACGGATTGAATAGCTAATTCACTCCCCATGACCAATATTTATGCTAATCAACAAAGAAAGGATCTCATTCACCTTCTTCAATTCATAAGACAATGGACGTACATTGAACTGCAGAAGGGACACATTCCCTGTGGATCTAGGAAGTGGAGAGTCTGTGTAGATTACTGTGGCATTGTGGTATGTCACTGAGCTGAGACATCACTTTGCAAAGAAAGTCAGTGGGGCAGGGGTTTAAGGGCAGTCGGGTATGAGAAAAAAAATCCACATGCTACAGGAATCGAACATTTCCATTCAATGAAACGGCTCTGGCTGGGGAGTGTGGCAGGACCGAGTTGCTAGTGCTGTGCCTGACCTTGCAGTAACTGAAGCCATGCGGACACTCCACCCTGTGCCTCTGGGTTGGAGGGAGAAATGTCTTCCCCAAAGAGCTTCCCCCAAACTGGGAACCCACATCCTGTGCAGAGCACCCAGTGTAGGCTCTTTGACAATCCCTCTGCAAAGGAAGTGCTGATAGTCACACAGGAATGTTTGCTAGAGCAGGAAATAGAATGTAGCTGTTCTGTCCTCCCATCCCATGTACTCAGTATGAGAGCAAGGCGTTGGCAGAAACTTTCAATGGGAATGTTTCTATTTCAGATGGAAAAAATTTATGGATGAAAAAAGAACTAGAAAGAAGCAAAAGTATCTCAGTAGAGTCAAAAGTTTCTATTTCCTCCATATTAAGGAGGAACATTCTGATTTTTCACTTCAAAATGAAGGAGACATTGTTAAGGTTTGATTCAGTTATGAAATAATGGGAGGGCAGTGTAGGCAGAGGCGCCAACTTTTTCATTTCCTCTTGAGTCCTCTCTGCCCCAGGCCCTGTCTCTTCCATTAAGGCCCCACCCCAGCTCCACATTGTCCTGCTCCATTCTGCCTCTTCCTACCCTGTTCCACCCCCTCTTCCAATGGAGCCCCACCCTCATTCTGCTTCTTCCTTCCTCAGCTCCTCCCCTCAGTACCTCCTGCCCTCTGCAAAAAAGCTGATCTGTGGCAGATATGAGGTGCTGGGGTGGAGGAGGAGGAGCTGATTGGCAGGGCCTGCCGGTGAGTGCTGAGCACCTTGTCTTTTTTCCATGGTTGCTCCATTCCTGGAGCACCGATGAAGTTGGCGCCAGGGAGTCTGTTGAGAGGAAAGAAATGTTCATTAACGCAATTTTCAGAAAAAAAGACAAATAGGTGGTATGAGCCTGTATCTCATTTTGCAAACAATGACAGGACAGGAAGAATGAGTTTGCTTTGATTTCTGAGGTGATCACACAAAGTGGGATTTTATCAGGGAAATTTTTAGCAGCCAACTCTAGATTGCACCCAGAAAATCATAGTAAGTCATAAACATCTCTGTGGGGTTTCATACAGTGCTCCGAGGGGGAACTCTTGATATTGAAAGGCCAGAGCATGCCCTTGGATGGGAAACTTCTGCTGGAAACTTCAGGGCCTTTAATTGCATCTTGCATCAAGGAGGGGGGGTTCTCCCCTCACACAGCAGAGTGCAGAGCATGCGGAATAACCACAAAGCCCAAGACTCTGACACATGCCAGGTCTCATGCTCAGAGGTCTTGTGTCTTTCTGCCAGAAGAGTTTCCTGGATGCCTCTGCCTCTGGCAGCAGAATGCTGAGGGTGCTGTCCCCCTGCAAGCCTGAGATCTCCAGGAAGAGCCATTAACCCCTTTATATACAATCGCACCCACTGCTCCCCAGGGTGATATCCAAGAACCCGCTCACCATTCCTGTCCCATGACTGGGTCAGTCAGACACACATTGTCTGTAATCTGAACAGGTGCAATTTCTTTCTCAGCAGGACTGTACCCTTTTCCTTGAAGCTCAAAAAACCCCTTCAGTAGGAATGGGTTGGGTAGGCAGTGGGCCAGAGGGCATGGGGATGGTATTAAGTAGGACTATGAAAGTTATATTTGCTCTGTCTTTGGCTCTGCCATTGGAATACTGTGTCCATTTCTGGTGTCCCCAACTGAGGAAGGAAGTTGATAAATAGGAGAGGGTTCAGAGAAGAAGAAGAGAAATGATTAAAGGTTTAGAAAACATATTTTATAGTGATACACTCCAGGAGCTCAATCTTTTTTGCTAAATAAAGAAAAGGGATGACTCGATCACACTCTATAATTAAATATATGAGGAACAAATATTTGACATCAAACTACATTTTTACCCACTGTACACTCCTCTTTCCAATTGAACCAACCAACTCATCTTCCTTCATTATTCCCTTAACCTCATGGGAGCAAACAGGTCTAAATACTATATACTCTGGACATCAGACATGCAGTAGCGTTCTACCTTGAGAGAACTAAGACTGATAAAGATGAGTTAATCATTGGACTAGTTTAACAGAAATTTAAAGGTACAGTCCCAAAAGTGTTATGTATGCAAGCTGTAGAAACTTTTTAAATACACCATAATACAGGCTCAAGTAAAATGTATACCTCAAATAAAAAAAAAATCATATTAAGAGGACCAAGAAAGTACCACCAAGGCTAAAAAACAAAGTAAAAGAAGCAGTTAGAGGCAAAATGGCATCCATTAAAAATTAGAAGTAAAATCCTACTGAGGAACTCTGGGGTACAGATGTGGGGATTGGCATGAAAGACCCCCTAACCTTATATTCCACCAGTTTAGGTTAAAAACTTCCCCAAAGCACAAATTCCTTTCCTTATCCTTGGACAGTATTGTTGCCACCACCAAGTGACTTAAACAAACATTCAGGGAGGCACCACTTAGAGCCCCATTCCCCCCTCCCAATATCCTCCCAAGCCCCTTCACCCCTTTTCCTGGGGAGGCTTGAGAATAATATACCAACCAATAGGTTAACACAGACCAAATCCCTGGTTTTTTAGGACACTGAAAATCAATCAGGTTCTTAAAAGAAGAATTTTATTTAAAAACAAGTAAAAGAATCACACCTGCAAATTCAGGATGGAAGAAAACTTAACAGGGTAAATAAAAAGATTTAAAACACAGAGGATTCCCCTCTGACTCTACTTCCCAGTTACAAAAAAGGAATAAAATTACCTCTTAGCATAGGGAAAATTTACAAGCTAAAACAAAAGATAATCTAATGCATTTCCTTGCCTTTACTTACAATTTTTGTAACTTTAGATGTATCATTTCAGATACTCTTTCAGAAGCTGGTTTACCTGCTTGGTCTCGCTCTCTGTCCCGAGAGGGAACCAACAAAGAGAGCACAAAAAAAACTTTCTCCCAACCCATATTTGAAAGGATCTTCTTTACCCATTGGTCCTTCTGGTCAGGAGGGATTTATGTTACTACATACATAAAGGTTGTTACTCTTCCCTTTGTAGTTAAGACAGGAACATAGAAAGGAGCATAAACTCTGACAAGTTAAGTGTTAAAGTACAATTAAGCAGGCCAAAAAATATTTTGAAGAGCAGCTAGCTGAAGGTTTAAAAACTAAACAAAGAAAACTTAAGTACATCAAAAGCAGGAAGCAGGTTTGGAAGGAGAATAGTCTTTCCAAAATAGCTTCTCCCAACTGGAAATCATGCCCTATGCAGAACACCTAGAGGAGACTTTTGAAAAATCTCCTGCACAGTCTCACAGGAATGTTTGCTAGAGCAGGAAGTACAACCCAGATATTCTGGCTTCCAGCCCAGTGTATTCACTACTAGACCAAGAGCTGTTAAAAACTTTCCATCGAAACGTCTGTGTTTCAAAAAAAGAAAATTGTTTGGGGTAAAATAAAAACAAAACATTTCAGTAAGGTAAAAACTTTTCTTTTTGACTGCATTGAAATGGATTTTTTTTATGTTTTTCATTTAAAAAAGGGAACAAAATGTTTCAATTTTATCAAAACAGAATGTTTTAGTTGACCTGAACATTTTGGAGGAAATTTCAAAATTCTTTGTTTTTGTTCTTTTTAGAAGAAAAAAATAATT
Organism: Cuora mccordi; assembly: GCA_003846335.1. NCBI lineage: Eukaryota > Metazoa > Chordata > Testudines > Geoemydidae > Cuora > Cuora mccordi. The sequence continues at coordinate 350,861 of ML123506.1, read as the reverse complement.
TTACAATAATTGAATTTCCCATGAAATAGAAATTCTGGTTTCTGCCCAGCTCTAACTAGCCATGTTCTCAGCCTCTTTCTTATAGGGCCATTTTTTATATCTGTACCTCAGCATGTGATGTCTGTTTCCATAACTCTAACTTTCCATTGAAATCAATATGAATTTGAAGTGAACTGTCATTACAAGGCCATGTGAATTAAATCTGGTCCAACACTTGTTCATTTTTCTACCTACTCTGATTTATCTGTTATTTATTCTGTGCTCATCTCCATGGGTTCTGAACACATTGCAATTTCTAATAGTAAACATATCAAAGTTGCTTTGTCTTTCTCCCTAGCTATGACATCTTGCCTTATTTGGTTATTGGTTTTGGTTGGCTGGTTTGGTTTTCCCTTTTTTTACTGAGGAAATGCACAGGTCAGAGCAATGGTTCATATATTTCAGTCTGAAGATGATGAGCTCCAGAGGGGTGTTTTTCAATAAACAGTCTGGACTCAGTCTTTCTCTCCCATTGAAGTGAAAAGGTGCTTGTCATGAATCATAGAATATCAGGATTGGAAAAGATCTCAGGAGGTCGTCTTGTCCAACCCCCTGCTCAAAGCTTCAGTGCTTGTGGGACTGGGTCGTGGGAAGCCCAGGATCCGGCTCCAGGGCTCTCCAACCTGCGCTAATCAAGATCTTTCTGCTTTTGCAGTGAGAGGAAGGTGGGTAAGTTTTGAAGTTGAGATTCAGTGCTGTAGAGTATTTTCCACTGGTAGGTGGTCTCTCAAACACTATAGCATGGAAACTGCTGCAATTTCTTTTGTGAAACATTTTTGGACCCTCTCCCTCCTAAGAGTGTCTTTCAGGATCTTCTGTGCCAGCACAAAAGTGTGTGTGTGTGGTGGGGGGTGGAGTTGTGACCCCTCTCCCTACATGGAAGGAGGGTTCAACACACTCTGCTCTTCTGTTGCCCCTTTTCTCGGTATTCAAATCTCCTCCTTCAGATCCATGGAATTTTATGTAGAGAAAGAGTGAGCAGGGGACTGGGCTGGATATGTGTGAGGATAATGCACCTTTTCTCCTTCACCAAAAGAGAGAGTCTCCATAACAAAGAATCCTGTTCACAGACTCTTTAGTTTTGTAACTATTAGTTCTGTTTGGGGTGGTTGCAGACGTGTATTCCATTCAGGTGTGTTTTGTGGTCAGTGCATTGAGGCTGGAGATTTTTCCCATAACAGTACCTGTCAGGGAAGCGCATGTTCTCAACACCTCCTTTTGGTCCCTCCAGAGGCTATACAAGGGCGGCACTGCCCCGACCCCCCTCAGTTCCTTCTTGATGCCAGGGGACCATAGTTGGAGTTCCCTGTGCACATTTTCTCTTTGTTTTTTTCACTCTGCATCAGGCTGTTTTGATGAGTTTTTCACTTTCAAAATAGTTTTTAATAGTTGTCCGTGGTAGAACCTACAGTCTAATTAGATTTAGTGTAGTTTTTATGGTGAGTCATTTTTAATGTTTTGTGTTGCCCAGCAACAAGGGTTATGCAGCGTTCTCCGAGCTTCAGCATTGCCCGTCATGTGGCGTCTCTGTCCACATCAGTGACTCACACACTTGCTGTTTGCTCCGCCCAGGAGTGAGTCACATTTCAGAGAGTTGTTGTTCTTTTAAAAAGAGAACACAGATGGCAGGTAAACTTTATCTGAGGCAGCAGTTGGTGGAGCAAGCCATAAGGCCTGTGTCGGTATCAATACCCTCCTGATACCCGCCTGTGGGTCTAATCACCCTTAGCTGCCTTCCACCCCTGAAGTAGCAAAGGACAGACCCTGGGACTCCGATTCTCCCTCAAAAAGGGAAGTTGCTCTATGTCTTGGGAACCGCCTTGAAAGAGAACCCATGAGAGAGATTGCGGAAAGGAAGGATTCATCATTTTCCTCCTCAAAGACAGCCCTGAGATGTCCAGATGGTAACCAGGGCTATACTGGGACAGGAGTTTTCCTGTACCATACTGTTGACTCTGGATCCATCTGAGGGGTAGCTGTGAAATCCAACACCTACAGACACAGGTGTGGCAGCAATGGACTTTTTTTGTTTGTCATGCCAATCTCAGCACTACCTCAGTAGTCAGCGGGACTATCGATGCCATCTGCTATTCCATGCCCTTCATCTTCTTCAGCATTGGGGCCAACGTGGATGCCATCAACATCCTGGGTACTGGTGATGAAACAGAATATTTTCAGCACAGGGATAGGGAGAGTTTTAGGTTGGATATTAGGAAAAACTTTTTCACTAGGAGAGTGGTGAAGCACTGGAATGGGTTACCTAGGGAGGTGGTGGAATCTCCTTCCTTAGAGGTTTTTAAGGTCAGGCTTGGCAAAGCCCTGGCTGGTATGATTTAGTTGGGGGTTGGTCCTGCTTTGAGCAGGGGGTTGGACTAGATGACCTCCTGAGGTCTCTTCAAACCCTGATATTCTATGATTCTATAAAAAAAATGGGTCACCCATATCCTCTGCAGAGCACCCAAGATTCCTCTCTCTCTATGTGGAAGAAGGGCTCAGCCAGCTCTGCAGAGCTGCAGTCTCTTACCTGGATCTCAAAGCCCCTTGAACTCCACACTTTTCCCCATTCAACATAAATATCTGTGAGATTAATCATCCAAACCATAAACCATCAGCACAGTAAATTCTTCCAGCTCTCTGGCTATCAATTTCTCTAGCTCTTTTTAAATTTAAGTCATCATGGATTTTGAACAATTTAATTCATTTACTGGGTAATCTTTGATGCATGGTACCAAGGGAAACACTGAACAAGAGTTTAAAAGGCTGTAATATTTTTTCAGATGAAATGAAGAAGGAATTAGGTGAGTGAAGACCTATGTACACTATTGCTGATGTCCCCACTCCCATTGCTTGGATATTTGGAGAGAGGGGCCATTTCTCCTGTCTCTCTTCCATCTCCCTGGCTGCTCCTGATGGAGAAGGGGATCCTGACAGTCCATGTTCTTCCTCATCCATAGCAGGGAATACAGCAGCTCCAGGCAGACACATTGCAGCTCCCCACACTGCTCACACATAACAGGCAGCATGGGAGATGTGGCCTGATCCCTGTTGTCTGTCTCAGCCTGAGGAGTGGGACAGAGCCACTGTCTCCTTAACAGCCACATATGGTGTGCAAAACACCTCAGTAGCCACAGCTGGAGTGTCACTGATTTATAGAATGTCTGCACAGCAGCCGGTGTGTGTAATTCCCAGTGCAAGCAGACAGACACTTGCCAGCTCTCCTCGAGCTAGCATGCTAAAAATAGCAGTGTAAGTGCAGAGAGACAAGTAGCAGCTCAGACTAGCTGCCTGAACACGCCAGGTGGATTGAACTCATGCAGCTAACCCTAGTCAGTGTGGTCACTCTGCTATTGTTAGTGCACTAGCTCAAACAGAGCTGGCATGTTTGTCTACTCATGCTGGGTATTACATCTCCCCACTGCAATGTAGACACACATTGGAGGGAATTGTCCTTCTATGTCCTGCCTAGTAGGAACTGAGTTGCTGTGAATACAGCCCCTGGTGGTTGGAAACGTTGTGTGTGTGGATGGGAAGGTTCATTTTTTGTTCAAGTGAGAGGGGAACTGTAAGAGGGAGTTAGATCAAAGCCAGTGAGATCAGGTAACATGGGGAGGTGACGCATATTGGCTGGAGGTGCAGAACTGACAGAGCAGATCTTAGCCAGATCCATGCCCTGGTTTCTAATCTTAGCTCAGAACAGCCCACGTGTGTGTGACAGAGAGAGAGAGAGAGAGAGAGAGAATGACCATTCAAGGGCCATTTTTGTCTATATTAACTCTTGCAAAAGGAATCACCCCCTAATGTGTCTAGTATCCTCACTTGCCCTCAGTCTGGAACTTCCCTGCTGCTGGAAGAAGGAAATTTGCAGTCAATGCCTCTCTTAATTCAATGTCAGTTGTTTTCTTACTTTCATTTCAGAATGGAGAAGGGCTCGGAACAATTCAGGTAAGAGAATACACAGCACATGGATAGAGGTACTGATACTATGGAGATAGATGCAGCATGAGAACCTCAGTACACTAGAATCTATTCCATTATTAAGGAAATCAGCAGGTTTGATACTATAATCAAACTAGAAACACAGCCTGTTCTTATCAGAGACACAGCTCCTAAGGTGCTTCCCAGCTCGTAAACTAATTTCAAGGCCTAATTCTGACTTTATTTACATCAATTTCACACCTTTGTAACTCCACTGACCTGCATGGAGTTACTGCTGAATTAGTTCAGAATCAGTCTCCAGTGAGAGATTTCCCTGAGTGACAACTGATGGTGCAACATTCCAAAACACCTAAGTGATTGCAGAGCACAAATCTCTTTGCAACTCAAAGGGTCCTTATATATGGGGCCTATATCTGTTAACACCCCACTGTGGCAGGATGGAGAAATTCACCACCTGACTCCATCCCCCTTATGCCTCCACCCTCAATTGTGTATTTGTCAAGTTCATTGTCTAGCCCTTTTGCTGGGTCCTTAATAGACTCAGTCCCCTTCAGGATCATGGGGAATTGAAAGTTCCTTGACTCTAGTGGGGCTAGAGAGCCCTAGAGCTCCATTTCTGGAGCCTTCTTCTCCAAATTCCTTGGCTGGAGTAGGTAGGGGAACCCGGGCCCATCCACTCCACTGGGTTCCATCTCAGGGTCCTTGTTTGGAACAGCCAGAACCAGTTCTTGTATCTCCCTTGCGGCTCCCTGAGCTGCCTCCTACTGCTCCTGCTCTGGAGGCTTCCCCAGCCTCTTGCTCTGCTTCTCTCTCTTTGGTGTGTTGGCTTCTCAGGCAGCTTCTCCCCAGTGTGCTGGAGGGATCCTCTCTCTGCAATTCCTCTGCCTCTCTGGCTGCTGCCTTTCTCCCCACAAGCTCCTCGCTCACTGAGGCCCTTAACCTTTTATCAATACCCAGTTCTTCCCTGCCTAATTCCCTTCCCCCAGTTACTCACTGAGGTAACTACTCCCACGTGAACTTGAGCTTCCTCCTGTCCCCTTGTGGATCCTGTCAGCAGAAGGCTGGGCCCCTGACCCCTTCAGAGGGCCAGCTACCCTCTAACAGACCTGCGCTCCCAAGTCACTTTGGCCCAGCTCCTCCAAGGTAATGATCCAAGTGGTAGTTAGGCCCCTAAATACCTTTGAGGAGCTGAGCCTCAGTGTTTACTTGGAGCGGGGTTTTTAGAAGTGCTTACGGAAGAACTTTGGGATTTTGGCCACAATGAAGGCACAGATGATTTGGTGGCAGGAATGGGGACTGTGATGAGAATCATACTGCAGTGGTTGTGGGACCACGAAGGGGACTGCAATGGTGACAGGCATGGTCAGGAACGAGTTGATGAGGTTTATGAGGGCACCATGATGGAGACAGTGTTGGGATCATTGGCTCTGGTGATAACGGAGACTGACTGTGATGTTGCTGATTATAATAATTATAGTGAGAGGAGACTAAAATGGTGCTGAGGCGAGGAAGGACACAGTGATGGTGATTTGACAGTGAAGATAGTGCCGATAATAATTTGCTTGTTAAGCAGTTTTCTGCTGACCATCTCAGAGCTCTTTACAAACAATTATAAAACACCTGATGAGGTTGGCACTATATTGAGCTTACTGAGGAGTAAACCAACTATCAAAGAGCTTATGTAACCTGACCCAATGTCACACAGTAGCAGAGCTGGGAACAGAACCTAGGGCTCCTGATTCCAGGTCTAATTATTAGGTAAAACTTTATTTTAATGAATAATTATAATGTTTTATTACTTATGTGCATTGTATTTATTTACAATGTGGTACTAGAGGTATGTTGACATGACCAGTGTTTGATATCTCCATAATCCAATTCTGTGTTTCATGATGAACTTCTCATCATAGTTAGCTGACATAGGAAACATATTTTTGCCACTCGTCCCACACAAAACATCCCCTAATGCTGGACACATAGTGGCCAGATTCAGCTCTCAGTTCTGATGGTGATGGTGCACTTTGCTGGCCATTAGTTGAAGTGGAGTTACTCTGGATTCACACTTGTATAACTGAGCTCAGATTCTGGCCCAATTTGAGTACTAATGTTATAAACAATTCTGGATCACTTTTATTTTTGTGCAAATATCACACAAGTCTCATTTCCGACAGAGTTCAATGCAACATTGAATTGGCAAGTGTGCAGCACTGGTCAAGTCCTGCAGTCCTTACTCAGCCAAAATTCCCATTGAAATCAGTGGGAGCTTTCCATGAGGAGAGGAGGCAGGAGAAGGCTCATAGTGTATATTTCCCTCCTAGTCCAATTTATACTGGCATTATAGGAGTGATTCTCAAAAAGAAAACTCTCTTCCTGTAGATGATATCACTCTCCACGGAGTCACGGCCCACCCCAACCTCTCCATTTTTGGGGATGAGAAGAGTTTTAAACATGAAGCCCAACCTCAAAAAGTTCCACCCAATCCAGAGAGATTCGATTCGACCGTCTGTGTGTTGGGCTCTGAAGGATTCTCCTCTGGAAAGCACTACTGGGAGGTGGAGGTTGTGAGCAGCACTGACTGGGACCTGGGAGTGGCCAGAAAGTCAATACAGAGAAAAGGAAAACTTTCTTTGTCTCATAAAGAGGGATACTGGGCTCTGGGTCTGAATGGGAGAGATTATTGGGCAAAAACAGACCCATGGACCCGGGTCATAGTGCAGAAAAAGCCCAAGAAAATTGGAGTTTACCTTAGTTACCAAGAAGGGCAGGTGACTTTTTTCAATGTTACTGACATGTCTGTGTTGTTCATATTTAATGAATGTTCATTCTCAGGAGAGATTTATCCATTCTTTAAAAATTCACACAAAGAAACATCAATGAGAATTTGTTCAGTTAAAGAGGAATAAATATAACATGACACTGATGCTGATTTTATACTGATGTAACTGAAATCAATGTTTTCATGAATGTATTTTGATGAAAAAATCTGTTTTTTTTTAAATGTACATTGTCATGCTGTCTTCCTTACGTATTTTGCAATAAAATGTTTTCATTTCTTATTTGCTTTTTGCTTGTGACTTTTGTCCAATACAATATTTGACTAGCACAGTGTTTCTGGGAAATTTGATGCAGATGTTAAGAAAACACCATCCATCCTCTCTAACACTTTCCTTATTGGCAGCTTCACCTCGGAGGCAAAATAACAAGAATCTCATTGCTAATTTCAGCATTTTCCTCTGTAATAAAAGATACATAACATGGATATCTCACTAATAACCTTATTTTGGAATCGTATTATTCGGTATTATGAAGTTGCAGTGGCTGGAACAAAATTTAGACTGAAGATAGATTTCCACTATAGACACAATTTTTACACACCCACCTCCTGGATAAAGTTATCCAATCTTCCTGACACTTCCCACCAAGATAGAATTCTTCTGGGAATTCACTCAAAGTGAATTAAGCTAAACTGATTTAATTCTGAGGTCTGGTTTACACAACAGACCTAGGTCTGTCCAGCTATGTTGCTCAGGTGTGAAAATTCCATACCCTGGAGCCATGTAGTTATAATGACCTTAACACCCCTTTGTAAACAGTGCTATGTCGATGGGAGAGCTTGTCCCGCTGACATAGATATCACCTGTCAATGTTTTAAATGTTGAACTACCCTTAACGAGAGTGTCCACACAGAGGTTTAATGCAGTTTAGCTAATCCACTTTTAATTCACATCTTTAGGACATGTCTACATTTTGAAACAAGTATCAGAGGGGTAGCCGTGTTAGTCTGGTTCTGTAAAAGCAGCAAAGAATCCTGTGGCACCTTATAGACTAACAGACATTTTGCAGCATGAGCTTTCGTGGGTGCACTTCGTCGGATGCAAGTAGTGGAAATTTCCAGGGGCAGGTATATATAAGCAAGCAAAAAGCAAGCTAGAGATAACAAGGTTAGTTCAATCAGGGAGGATGAGGCCCTGTTCTAGCAGTTGAGGTGTGAAAACCAAGGGAGGAGAAACTGGTTCTGTAGTTGGCAAGCCATTCACAGTCTTTGTTTAATCCTGAGCTGATGGTGTCAAATTTGCTGATGAACTGAAGCTCAGCAGTTTCTCTTTGAAGTCGGTCCTGAAGTTTTTTTGCTGCAGGATGGCCACCTTAAGATCTGCTATTGTGTGGCCAGGGAGGTTGAAGTGTTCTCCTACAGGTTTTTGTATATTGCCATTCCTAATATCTGATTTGTGTCCATTTATCCTTTTCCTTAGAGACTGTCCAGTTTGGCCGATGTACATAGCAGAGGGGCATTGCTGGCATATGATAGCATATATTACATTGGTGGACGTGCAGGTGAATGAACCGGTGATGGTGTGGCTGATCTGGTTAGGTCCTGTGATGGTGTCGCTGGTGTAGATATGTGGGCAGAGTTGGCATCAAGGTTTGTTGCATGGATTGGTTCCTGAGCTAGAGTTACTATGGTGCAGTGTGCAGTTACTGGTGAGAATATGCTTCAGGTTGGCAGGTTGTCTGTGGGCGAGGGCTGGCCTGCCACCCAAGGCCTGTGAAAGTGTGGGATCATTGTCCAGGATGGGTTGTAGATCCCTGATGATGCATTGGAGGGGTTTTAGCTGGGGACTGTATGTGATGGCCAGTGGAGTCCTGTTGGTTTCTTTCTTGGGTTTGTCTTGCAGTAGGGGGCTTCTGGGTACACGTCTGGCTCTGTTGATCTGTTTCCTTATTTCCTCGTGCGGGTACTGTAGTCTTGAGAATGCTTGGTGGAGATTTTGTAGGGGTTGGTCTCTGTCTGCGGGGTTAGAGCAGATACGGTTGTACCTCAGTGCTTGGCTGTAGACAATGGATCTTGTGGTGTGTCCGGGATGGAAGCTGGAGTCATGAAGGTAGGCATAGCGGTCGGTAGGTTTTCGGTATAGGGTAGTGTTGATGTGACCATCACTTATTTGCACCGTGGTGTCTAGGAAGTGGACCTCCCGTGTAGATTGGTCCAGGCTGAGGTTGATGGAGGGGTGGAAGCTGTTGAAATCATGGTGGAATTTTTCCAGAGTCTCCTTCCCATGGGTCCAGATGATGAAGATGTCATCAATGTAGTGTAGGTAGAGAAGGGGCATGAGTGGACGGGAGCTGAGGAAGCGTTGTTCCAGGTCGGCCATAAAAATTTGAAACAATGCATCTGCAGAGCTGGAGCAGCGCCACTGTAGTGCTACAGAGTAGACTCTACGTTGCTGATAGGAGGGGTTTGCCCATTGGCATAGTAGATAATGCACCTCCCCAAGAGGTGGTAGCTAGGTTGATGGAAGAATTCTTCCATTGACATAGCACTGGCTACACTGAGGGTGGTTAGGTCAGTATAGCAAGTATAGTCTCCCGGGGGTGTGGATTTTCACACCCCTTGAGAGACACAGCTTTGCCAGTGTAAATTCCCAGTGTAGACCAGCCCTTAGTGCCTCACACAAAATCACTGACTCTAAGGTAGTAGGCTTGTTTCTTTTCACAAGCAAGGTACAAAGAAACTAACTTCTAAAAGAGCCCAAATACAGGTCAGCAATGTAAAGGGCTCCCATAAAACACCTCCCAAAACTAGGGAAAAGCCACCATCATGTCATGTTTTTCTGCAGCACCACGGGCCAGATTCACCAGTATTGTTCAGTTGCTTTGCACCATTCTGTGATGACGAACAGTTGTGCACCCAGCTTAACTGGCTAGTTAATTACGGCTGCTTTGGGACACTGGTGTAGTGTGAAGCAGCCTGAGTGTACTAGGAACTGTGGCCCAATTTAAAGCAGGACTAGGGATGGCTTCACTTTTCCCCATTATTTGATCACAGACTCCCAGGGTTTTCTATGCATTTGTCCCCATTTGCTCTCAGATTATCCTCTTTTTTTCTAGCCTTAACCCCATCTACATGGGACTGGCTCCCAGATTCACAGGGTGGATTTTTTCCTTCGAAAGCCAGAGTTAGCAGCTGCAGCCTTGGAGCTAATTATGATCTTCCTCATCCCTAAACTCTTCATCACTTTCACAAAAAATGTCACAGAATCGCAGCGCCTGTCTCTGCTGGGTGGAATGCTCCATCCCAGCACTGCTCTGCCTCTTCTTCGTCGTGTCTAACCTTTGTTCAAAAAGTGGGAGGATGTTGTCCTAGAGAAGAGAAGAATGAGGAGGGATTTGATAGCTGCTTTCAACTATCCTGAAAGGGGGTTCCAAAGAGGATGGATCTAGACTGTTCTCAGTGGTAGAAGACGACAGAACAAGGAGTAATGGTCTCAAGTTGCGGAGGGGGAGGTTTAGGTTGGACATTAGGAAAAACTTTTTCACTAGTAGGGTGGTGAAGCACTGGAATGGGTTACCTAGGGAGGTGGTGGAATCTCCTTCCTTGGAGGTTTTTAAGGTCAGGCTTGACAAAGCCCTGGCTGGGATGATTTAGTTGGGTTTGGTCCTGCTTTGAGCAGGGGGTTGGACTAGATGACCTCCTGAGATCCCTTCCAACCCTGAGATTCTATGATGACTTCTACAAACAAATCAAGGTCAGTGTTGCATTAACTCCTCTCAGCCTCTGTTTGTGTTAAAATGGATGTTTTTATTATTCATTTTCAGAGTTATTATCAGTGTTCCCGTTAAGCTGCATGCCTGCATGGCCACACAAGAGTCAATCAAATCCTGCGCACTCAATTTGTGTTTAGGTGCCTCTCGCCCTGCTGCTCTGCTGCCGCTATGATCCTGCCCCTGGCCAGCTGCTCCTGGGACCCTCCTGCTGGCTGTGCAGAGCAAGCGGGGCGGAGATGTCAGGGTGTCCCCTCTTCCTGCCTCCCTCACATCATCTCCGCAGAGCAGGGAAGGGGGACAGAGCTCTGGAGTTATATGGAGCTGTTGGCAGCTGCTGTGGTCTGAAGGATCCTTCAGACTGGTGAGTGCCACTGTGCTTAGAGACAGCTCAGGGTCTCTGATGCAGTTCCCCTGCAGCCAGCACACACACACACACACACACACACACACACACACACACTGTCTTTGTGTCTCACACAATGTCTCTGTCTGTCTCTGTCTCTCACACGCACACACACACACACAAACACACAATCTGTCTTTCACACTCCCACTATCTCTTTTACACTCACCTCTCAACACATACGTGTGTTGTTGTTGTTACTTCCTGGTACTTCCTGCAATGCACATATATTCTCTGTAATTTTATTCTTTCAAGGTGCTGTTATTTTAGTTTTTTGACTGGTCTGTGCATTTCATCATTTTATTTCTCTCTTATGCTTAAATTTAATTATTTGAGTAGTGAGTTCTAAAATGCCTAATCTGTCCTAGCTGGCACAGATGTTAACTTTTTATAATATAAACTATATACAGGTTTTTTTGTTTCATATCCACACATTACCTCGATATCAGTGCACATAACAAAATTCATTCCACACATGAAAGGGAAAGAAAAATAAGGGGAAGATTGGAATCATTCCCACAAACATGATGTGTGCGTCCATTGGCCTATTAATGTGTGATCTGGGTATGATCTGAAAATTAATGTTGCATACCTACAGATACCCAAGCACTTGGACCACATGCACCAGGGAGTTTAGATGAATAGAGCATGGATGCAGCTACAAAGTTAATTCAGGTTCGAGAGATACATCCGGCTGCTGCAGTGATCCCCATGTAAGCACTATGGTGATACAAATAACAACAATAGGTCTAATAGCACAATGAACCTTTAAAATGATCCCTCTGTAACTTACATCCTCATTCAGGGTCCATCCATACAGCTGATTGGAAAATAGTTCTGTTTTGGTGGGGTTTTCAGCAGAAAATTTCAGGTTTAATTGAAAAAAAGAATGAAAAACCCCAATCTCCTCCAATTTTCACCTGAAAAATGAAACTTTTGTTTTCTGACAAAATCTTGTTATTACATAGATATTGTTTGTTAGAAACAAAAGTTTTTATGGGAAATTTTTGACCACTCGTCCCCACTCTAGCCATGGCAGTGACACCAGCTAGATGTCCTTTGACCCACTCAGAACCACTTAGAGCCAACTTCAGACATGTAACTTGGCCTCTGGACCTGTCACCACTGCCTCCATCTCTTAGTGTGTTAAACACGGTGAAGAGAAACACCAAGAGACAAATAGGAGGTTTGGACCAAAAGAAATTTGATGAGGTTCAGCAAGGACAAGTGCAGAGTCCTGCACTTAGGACGGAAGAATCCCATGTGCTGCTACAGGCTGGGGACTGACTGGCTGAGAGGCAGTTCTGCAGAAAAGGACCTGGGGATTACAGTGGATGAGAAGTTGGATATGAGTCAGCAGTGTGCCCTTGTTGTCAAGAAGGCTAATTACATATTGGGCTGTATTAATAGGGGCATTGCCAGCAGATCGAGGGAAGTGATTATTCCCCTCCATTAGGCATTGGTGAGGCCACACCTGAAGTACTTCGTACAGTTTTGGTCCCTCCCCTACAGAAGGGATGTGGACAAACTGGAGAGAGTCTAGTAGAAGGCAATGAAAATGATTAGGGTGCTGGGGCACATGATTTCTGAAGAGAGGCTGAGGGAACTGGGGTCAGGGCTGGCTCCAGGCACCAGCATTCCAAGAAGGTGCTTGGGGCGGCAATCTGCAAGGGGTAGCAGTCTCTTTGTTTTTGCGGCTCCAAGCAGCGTGCCAAATTGCTGCCGCAGACGGCGGGGACAGTCCATGTGCAGTTAGGGCGGCACGCGCGTTTCTGCGGTGACGGCAATTCAACGGCAGCTTCTATGTTCAGCTGCCCATGGTGGCAATTCGGCTGAAGACAGAAGCTACCGCCGAATTGCCACTGTCGCGGAAACATGCATGCTGCCCTAACGGCACACAGACTGCCCCGACCGTCCATGGAGGCAATTTGGCAAGCCGCTTGGGGTGGCAAAAATAGTAGAGCTGGCCCTGACTGGGGTTATTTAGTCTGAAGAAGAGAAGAGTGAGGGGGGATTTGATAGCAGCCTTCAACTACCTGAAAGGGGGTTCCAAAGAGGATGGAGCTAGGCTATTTTCAGTGGTGGCAGATGACAGAACAAGAAGCAATGGTGTCAAGTTGCAGTGGGGGAGGACTAGGTTGGCTATTAGGAAACCTTATTTCACTATCATGGTGGTGAAGCACTGGAATGGGTTACCTAGGGAGGTGGTGGAATCTCCTTCCTTAGAGGTTTTCAAGGCCTGTCTTGACATAGCCCTGGCTGGGATGATTTAGTTGGGAATTGGTCCTGCTTTGAGCAGGGGGTTGGACTAGATGACCTCCTGAGGTCCCTTCCAACCCTGATATTCTATGTTTCTATGATTCTGTGACATATGTATGAAATAAATAAGTAAAAATGCTTTAGCTTTGATACAAATCAGAATGTGAAATATACCTAGTATTAGGGATGGAGCTGCCGTTCCATACTAAGGGTCTATTGTGTCTTTTTTTTTTTTTTGCCTTTTGGCGAATAGAAAAAATATAAAATATTGCAAATAAAAAGTATCAATATTCTTGTAAACAAACAGAAGGTTTGTTCATTGGTCTAAAATATGGTATGTAAATAGACCTGACCTGACATTACCATGAGAAAAAGCTCAGAAAATGAATATTGCTCTTATGTAATGAGAGCACAATTTTTAAGACCCAACAGTAAATTTGGCTCTGTATCCAAACTTCATAGTAATATCAATAGAGCATTATCATCATACATACAGAAACTGTCATAACTGTAGACAAAACTACATGAACCAGTAAAATATAACTTAGACAGTTACTAATAACTGGAAATGGTAGTGTAGCTCAAGTTTTTCCTTCTTTCCTTTCTCTTTCACTGTTCATTTGGAGAGAAAATATTTCCTATAACAGTTTCTTTTCAATTCCCCCACAAATTTCCAGTTTTTCCATACTGGGTCTCAGAAAAAAAAAAAAGGAAAAAGAATGCTTTCTTCCTAGAAGTTTCAGGGCTTTTTCCAGACATTGACATATCTAGCGGGCATTAGAAAATTTAGCATTTATTTGTCATAAACCAAGAAGCAGGTTCACTAACCGGTCACATTCAGTTCAATTACTATCTCATCATACCAGCTCCCAGAATCCAGGCTGCAGACATATTCTGCTTTGTCAGAGACCTGGACATGCTTCAGTTTCAGTGACAAGTTTCCCTGAGTCATTTCAGTGATGGACAGCTCCGTTCGACCCTGATGTCTATCGCCTTGAGTTTCTGTCTGGATTCCTCCATTATAGGAGATCTCATGGATTAATACTGATGGTCTAAACAGCTTCCACTGCACTTTGAAGCTTCCAGGTAACTTAGTGACTGAGAGCTGGCATGGAAGGATAACCTGCTCCAAAGACTCCAATAACAGGGTTGCTGGGAAGGATTCTATAGGGAGCTGTTAGGAGAGAGCAATGCACATATTCTGTGTGTCAGATAGTTGCCTATAAAATGCCCCTAGGGGTACACTTCCGACTCTGCACTGTAGAAAATTCTATATGAAACTAGAAATACATAAACATGTGGGAAAAAACCCCCTATGTTTAAAGAATACTCAGGGTACAAAGTCAAGCATGCAAAAGTTAGGAAATACAAGAATGAAGGTTGCCCGTGTACCCCTAACTCTGCCCCCAGTGCATACACATGATTAATTAAACAACTATATACTGTGTTTCCCACAGGATTCATTCAATGCATGCAGTGCTCTTTTGTCTCCATACTCTTAGGCGTCTCTTAACACTCTGGAGGCTAAAGAGGGTGAGATTGGTCCTTCTTTGAGTAGGGGGTTGGACTAGTTGACCTCCTGAGGTCCCTTCCAACCCTGAGATTCTATGATTCTATGAGATGGGGGAACTCTGAATTGCTCCTACCAAGGCTCACAGGGGGGTGAATTTGATATGTTCTCAAAGAGCCCCACAAGGCTCATAATAGGCAGCGACATACACAATTCCTAAACGGGGATGCTGATGAGCATCCCCAGACTCACAGTGAAGAACTGATTAACTTTCTGATGCTGGCAGGGGCTTATGGGGAGGCAGAAGGAAATGGGGCAGAGCGTCCTCACTGCCTGGGGACCCATAGATGGAGCCAGAGGGCAGCAGGAGAGTGAGAGGAAGGTTCTTGATTCCCAAGGGCTCAAGGAGCAGCAGGAGGTAGTAGATGGCGTAAGGAAGGGACAGGGCTGCACAGAGATTTTTTGGGGCCTGGAACTCAACATGAATTTGAACCACTCCCCATTCCAAAGAAATTACCCAGGGTGCAAAAACACCCTGTGGGGAGGCCCCAGTGGTGGTGGGGTTTGGAGAGTGAGCCCACCTCCCATTACTGCTGGTTCCTGTCCCGTGGGGCTGAGGCTGGATCCTGACTCCAGGCTGTGTGAAGTGGTCTGCGGGCTAGCAGGGCCAGTCTGGTTTGGTGCAGTCATCCCTCATGATGGAGGGGCAGCTGGGCCAAACCTGAGTGAGCAGCCCAACAATCCCACATGCGAGGTCACAACACGACTGGCCTAGTCGCCTGCCCTATCATGAAGGAGGGGAGGACGGGCCAAATGGGAGAGGTGTTGCAACCCTGTGCACAAGTGTTCATGCCACTTAGCTTGGGGGCCCACTCAAATAGAGGGCTGGGACAAACACCACCACCACCACCCAAGCAGGCGGCTCTGTCGGGGGTTTCTTTCAGAGACGGAATCATTTAAGAGAGAGGTGGAATCGCCTGCCAGATTTCACTTGATTCAGGCCCCAGCTGTAGAACAGGCCCTCAGGACTGAGTGACACATTTATTCATGTTTTGTGGCAGGTCTGGGCTCATTTACTGACTCATTTCCTATGGGGATTTGACTCAGTAAATAACCCTGCTGTTTTAATCACTGGGACCCCAGCCCCAAAATTACCCCTGTTACAATCCTACTGACTTCACTGGAGTTGGCTCTGGGATGGATTTGGCTTCTCTCAGTCTCCAATTTCCAGACAGTAGAAGATTCATGATTACCTTGGTGTAAACCAAGAAGCTGTTTCACTGACCTGTAGTGTCCAGTTCAATGTAGGCTTCTCCGTGCCAGTCTGAGACATCGACCTGGCAGGCATATTTCTCTTTGTCGGTGACCTGGATGTTCTTCAGCGTGCTGGCTTCTGAGGGGCCCTTTGGTAGGTGCCCAGCTCTGCCTAGACATTGTACGGGGAACTTGCTTGCCAACTTGGGGCTGTGAAGTCCACTAGGTGACAGGGCACCTAGGAGTCAGGCCCTGCAATGCTGTGACTCCAGCCCAAAGCTCCTAAATCACTTGAGTGGCTATGAAGATGTTACCCACCAGCCAGCATAGTCTTCCTGCAGATGAACAGTCTGTGTGCTCCAGACCCAGACTAGAAACTAACACACAGCAATCCCCAGAGCTTCCTGGCTTCTGATCAGCAAATCCAGCTCTCCCCAGATGAGTGTAGCCCAGCCAGGGCCCTTATGGCCTCTCTGCACAGGACAATTGCCTGGTGCTAGAGCATGTGTTAACAGCACTAACCACTCAGGGTGAAACCCCTGACCATACTGAAATCAATGGGAGTGTTCCACTGGCCTCTACAGGGACAAGACTTCATCCTCAGTGTAGACATGACATGTTGTGTGTAACATGGTGTCAGCTGGTTGTGGATAACTCTATAGTCTTACCCTTGGGCTGTGAGCTCTTTGGGGCAGAGACTGTCTCTGTTCTGTGTCTGTGCAGCACCCAGCACACTGGGTCCCTTGCTCCAGGACTAGGCCCCAGGTACCACCACAATAATAACACTAGAGTGACTCCCAGGGGTCACGGTGGCCAACTGACACAATGCTGACCACAGACGTCCTTTTCCACACCAAGAGAAAAACTGTGCTCATCACAGCACAGTGCTCATCACACCAGGCTAGTTATTGCTGTTTGTGATGGGTTGGATCACAGAACCCCCTCTGGGAGCTGCCACCCGATGTGCCAAGACTACTTTTACCCCTGGCCTTCCCTGCCAGCTCAGGGCCCCAGCACTCTGTCTTGCTGAGCCAGACATTCCCATCTGCTCCAACAAAGACCCAGGGTCTGAATTACTTGCCCTAAAGCCGCAGGTTTACCTGAAAACAGCTCACAGAAGTGTGCTTGTTTTTAATACTCAGATGCCCAATTCCCAATGGGGTCTAAACCCAAATAAATCTGTTATACCCTGTATAAAGCTTATGCAGGGTAAACTCATAAATTGTTCACGCTCTGTAACACTGATAGAGATGCATGGTTGTTTGTTCCCCCAGATATTAATACATACTCTGAGTTAATTAATAAGTAAAAAGTGATTTTATTACATACAGAAAGTAGGATTTAAGTGGTTCCAAGCAGTAACAGACGGAACAAAGCAAGTCACCAATCAAAATAAAATAAAATGCGCAAATCTATGTCTAATCAAACTGAATACAGATAAGATCCTCACCAGTTCCAGAATGCTCCCTTTCACAGACTAATCACCTTTTAGCCCGGGGCCAGCAGTCACTCACACCCCTTGCACGCTGTCCTTTGTTCCAGTTTCTTTCAAGTATCCTGGGGAGTGGAGAGGCTCTCTCTTTAGCCAGCTGAAGACCAAATGGAGGTGTCTCCCAGGGGTTTAAATAAACTTTCTCTTGTGGGTGGAGACCCCCTTCTCATTCCTATGCAAAGTCCAGCTCCAAGATAGAGTTTAGGAGTCACCTGGGCAAGTCACATGTCCATGCATGACTCACAGTTTTTACAGGTAGCATCCATTGTTTACATGGTACCTTGAACATCCTCAAGTAGACTTCCTATGTGGATTGGAGCATTCTAAAATCCATTGTCCTTTAAGTGTTTCTTGATTAGATCCTTAATTTCAACATTCCTTTCTCCAGGAACTTACCAAATGCTCTACTAAGGTTATTTAGAAATCAAGCCAGTATACAGCCAACATTCATAACATTCATAACTTCGAATACAAAAAAGATACATGCATATAAATAGGATTAATGCATTCAGTAAATCATAACCTTTACGGAGATATGTTACATGGCATATGTAGCATAAAACACATTCTAAGCATATTTCCATAAAGCCTTATGGGAGGTACCATTACACTGTTGTCTATGATTTGCTTTACGGTATTGAGAAGGAACCCCAGCTGGGTCAGGGCCCCGCTGTGCCCGGTGCTGTATAGACATGTAACAATGACAGTCCCTGCCCCGGAGTACTCACCATCTGATTCTAAATGTCAGGACACAGCCAATGGGTGAAACAGACAAACCCCTCGGTGGTGAGGGGCTGGGAGGATGAGATAACAAGACAGAAGAGGCAGCGTAGCAGGGAAACAGAGTCCCAGCTGGCCGCTAGCCTAGCCAGCGCCAGATGGCAGCACTCAATAGGCCCCATGGCAGAGGTATCTCCAAGGAGGGATTTTGAGGAGAAGGTGGTGGCTTTGGGAACATTGGCAGGGAGCTGTTCCCTTGCATGACGGCAGCGTGGGAGAAAGCGCGGAGGTACTCGTGCGGACAGGTCGATAATCAAGGCTCCCATTGTTGTCCGAGTGTGAGCTGAGGGCTTCATGAGCAACTCGGTCTGACAGTTAATACGTTATCTAATACCACACATCCCTCCAACACAGCCCAGGCCTGTGTGTTCAGTGTCCTGTGCTGGATTAACACATGTTCTAACACAACATAATGTCCCATGGAGACAAAACTTGAAAGGGTCTGAGCCCAGCCCACTGACAAAGCTCTTGCCAGACAGAGCTCTTTGGGGCAGGGACGGTCTCTCAACGTTTGTACGTGCAGCACCTAGCACAATGGGACGCTCATCTCAGTCACGGTCGGTGTAGCATCTGGCACAATGGGGGGCCCAGATCTCAGCTGTGGCCTCTAGGTGCCACTGTAATACAGGTAATAATAACAACCAGGGAGGCATCTTCCATTTACAGGAACAGGCCATGGCAGGGGGGACGTGCTCCAGGGGGCAGGAGTGTGAGCACCCCTGAGAGTGAAGGAAAGGATGTAATAACAGGGAGGGACCTACCTTAATGATTCAGCATGTTCCAGGTGATGCCATGACTGTTTGCTCCCCTAGTGACATCACCTCACCCTGAAATGCAAACACGGGGGTTATGCTGGCATTGCTCAGCTGCGGCCAGATGCCCGAGCGAACGTGGGGAAGAGACAGGCTCTGCCTGCTGAGGTGCCAGCGCTGGAGAGGCACCATGCAAAATTCCCACCTTTGTGAGTTGGCCTGGAGTCCAGCTGGCCCAGGGACTGCTGGGGGCCCCATTTTGTTGGGTGCGTCTGGTTTTTATTAGCCAGACAAGACGGGTGAGTTCAAACCTTCTATCGGACCAACTTCTCCTGGTGACAAAGACGCTTTTGAGTTACACAGCTCTGCTAACTTGGGATAAACACGGCTACATCCATTTTTATTTTTATGGTAAGACATGCTGGGGTAGCGAGGACCTCAAGAAGCAAGAGCCAGTGTCCACCACAGCCAAAGGAAAGGCTGCCTATCAGCATAGGTGGGATTCAAACCCACCACTGACAAATACAAAGGATCAGCCTTAACTCCTCAGCCACCACTTTACCCCGTGGGCCCTCTTTCACATGAGCTGTTATTTCATTCAATGGGACCACACACACAAGTGAATGTAGAGAAGGAAACATAATCTGGCCTGCAGGCATACCAAGCCCATAGCTACATCATGCAGGATGGCTGAGTGGTTAAGGCCTTAGACTACTAATCTGTTGTGCCCTATTGTCCCCGTTGGTTGTGCGCTGTCACTTCTTCATTTTGTGGAGGCAACTGCTGGGTTGCTCTTCTGCATTTCTTCACCCAGCTAAGCTGTATGGTCACCAAAAGAACACTAAAATCTCCCCACAAATTGGGTGCCGCAACACTTCCTACACCAGGTAGGACTCAAACTTTGCTTACAATAATGAGAATCAAGCATGAAGTCTCTACACGACTGGTCTGCTTGCAGGCCTCCCCTGCTATGTCTGCTCTACCCTGGCTTGGGTGCATGGCCTTGGCTAACCAAGGAACAGCTGGTGGGGAAGGGGCTGGTTGGCTGATAAAATGACCGGTAAGATGCTGGATTGCCAATCTCTTGTGCTCTGCATGTCTCGGTTCAAAGGGTACCAAGAGCATCACAGAGGATCAAAAACTGAATGTGAGTCAACAATTTGATGCGGTCACAAAAAAGGCTAATGTCATTCTGGGAAGTATTAACATGAGTGTCGTATGTGACATATGGGAGGTCATTGTTCCATTCTTCTGGGAATTGGTGAGGTGTGAGCTAGAGGACTATATGCAATTCTGGGTATCATATCAAACATGGGCATGTTTAGTCTTGAGCAGTGATGAGCTGCCAAAATCTTAACAACCGGTTCCCTATAAAAAGTTCTGATTTAAGGGAGAGGGGAAGTGGGGGAGGGGTGGGGGGAGACATACTCCTGGGGCCGGGTGCCCCTGCAGGGCCTGGGGAAAATTGCCCCCCCCCCAGCAGCCCTGGAGCTTGCAGCCCCCCCCCTTACCTTGCCTGCAGCTCAAAGCAGCAGGACGACTCAGGAGCTCAGCTGAGCTGCCCAGCTGGTGCCGGTGGCTGGCCATGCTGCAGCTGGGGGGAAACAGGGGAGGGGTTGGGGGAACCTCAGCCTCCCTAGCTGGGAAACCTGGGAGCAACAAGATGGTCTGGCCCGCAGATCAGAGTTCTTTGCCCACCCCCTGGCCCTTTAACAACCGGTTCTCCACGGAGGTCTAATTTTAGCAACCGGTTCTTGGGAACTGGTGGGAACCGGCTCCAGCTCACCACTGGTCTTGAGAAAAGAAGACTGAGGGGAGACATGATACCAGTGTAATGCTGTCATAAAGAGGACAGTGATCAATTGCTCTCAGTGCCCACTGCAGGTAGTACAAGAAGTAAATGACTAAATTTGCTGCAATGGAGGTTTAGGTTCGATAGTAGGAAAAACTTTCTAATGATCAGGGAAGTTAAGCTCAGGAACAGGCTTTCAAGGCAGGTTGTGGAATCCCCATTGTTGGAGGTTACTAAGAACAGGTTAGAGAAATCCCCTGTCAGGGATGGTCTAGGTTTACTTGATCCTGCCTCAATGCAGAGGGATCGATTTGATCACATCTTGAGGTCCTTTCCAGCCCGACATGTCTATGTTTTTATAATTACCAATTGTTATTCATGTTGCTAAGTGTTGCTGGTGCTGCAGTAATGGTAATTGTTACTAATGTTCTCACAGCTCCAACATCAGCAGCACTAGCAGATGGTGCAGTCTGTTGATTCATCAGTCTTTGATGATGGAAGAACAAGCACAGGCTCGGTTCAGTGGCGAAGGTGCTCAGCTAGGTTTGCTGTCAACAAAGCACAGTCTTAGTGGCTGTATAAGAATTACAGATCCACTAACACATGTATCCCAGCGACAAGGTACCAGTTCAATCAGCACATCAGAGTGCTGTGTCTAGACTAGTACAAAGATGTCTCTCCTATGTCTTCTCCTTTTATACACTGATATAAAGAAGTCACGTATTCCGCTTTAGATCCTGTCAGTTATTACCATTATCACCACCCTTATCCTTGTTCCTACAAGTTCAAACATCCTTATCCATTATCTTGCCATCCCTCTTTATCTTTAGGAATGGTTGGTGTGTTCCTGTACCACTCCTTAAGCCTGTAATTATGGAGTTACTTTAAAATTTGTGTGTCTCTGTACCATCCTCTCAGGTCAGGAATGAGCTTACTTGGTTAGCCAATACCCAGTGTGTTACTATTCTGTGAAGGACAGGAAATAGGTTTTTGCCACTTCCAAAGTATATTGAGCTTTTGCTTTTCCAACAAAAATCAAAATTGTTCAAAGAGAGGAGAGACTTCCACAAATAAAAAAGCAAAATAAAACAAATAATGTAGTCAAAATCTAGTTTTCTATAAAAAAAAAAATCTTGATGCAAAATTCTCAGCTGGGCCTGGTGCAGTCGTCACTGAATGTTGTCTTTCCTCAGTGCCATTGGTGTGCTGATCCTGTACAGTTAGGTATCATATAGCATGGGCCCTGCCCTGAAAATGTGCCATGGTTTGTACTCTGCAGTGTTAAACTTCCTAATATCCTTTGTTACAATCTATCCTGGGCATAATCATCCAAAACCCAAGATTTGGTGGTGATGGGGGACTTCAACTATCCAGATATATGATGGGAAAATAACACCGCGGGGCACAGGCTATCCAATAAATTCTTGGACTACATTGCAGACAACTTTTTATTTCAGAAGGTTGAAAAAGCTACTAGGGGGAAGCTGTTCTAGATTTGATTTTAACAAATAGGGAGGAACTCATTGAGAATTTGAAAGTAGAAGGCAGTTTGGGTGAAAG
The DNA here is from genome assembly GCA_003846335.1 of Cuora mccordi. Classification (NCBI taxonomy): domain Eukaryota; kingdom Metazoa; phylum Chordata; order Testudines; family Geoemydidae; genus Cuora; species Cuora mccordi. The sequence continues at coordinate 328,538 of ML123506.1, read as the reverse complement.
TGATTGTGAAATCATAGAGTTTGCAATTCTAAGGAAGCGTAGAAGGGAGTACAGCAAAATACAGACAATGGATTTCAGGAAGGTGGATTTTGGTAAGCTCAGAGAGCTGATAGGTAAGGTCCCCTGGAAATCAAAACTGAGTGGAAAAACAACTGAGGAGAGTTGGCAGTTGTTCAAAGGGACAGTATTAAGGGCCCAAAAGCAAGCTATTCCACTGGGTAGGAAAGATAGAAAATGTGGCAAAAGACCACCTTGGCTTAACCACGAGATCTTGCATGATCTAAAAAATAAAAAGGAGTCATATAAAAAATGGAAACTAGGACAGATTACAAAGGATGAATATAGGCAAACAACACAGGAATGCAGGGGCAAGATTAGAAAGGCAAAGGCACAAAATGAGCTCAAACTAGCTATGGGAATAAAGGGAAACAAGAAGACTTTTTATCAATACATTAGAAGCAAGAGGAAGACAAGGACAGGGTAGGCCCACTGCTTAGTGAGGAGGAAGAAACAGTAACAGGGAGCTTGGAAATGGCAGAGATGCTCAATGACTTCTTTGTTTTGGTCTTCACCGAGAAGTCTGAAGGAATGCCTAACATAGTGAATGCTAATGGGAAGGGGGTAGGTTTAGAAGATAAAATAAAAAAAGAACAAGTTAAAAATCACTTAGAAAAGTTAGATGCCTGCAAGTCACCAGGGCCTGATGAAATGCATCCTAGAATAAAGGAGCTAATAGAGGAGGTGTCTGAGCCTCTAGCTCAGAGGTCGGCAACCTGTGGCACATGTGCCAAACATGGCACACGAGTCGATTTTGAGCGGCACGCAGCTGCCTGCCGCAGTTCCGACCCCCAGGCCCACTCAGCCTCCCCACCCACTGCTCTAGGGGGTCAGGGCAGAGGACTGGGGTTCTCGGCTTACAGGGGTGCTCCCAGCCCCCTGCCCTGAGCGGCTCACGGCAGGGCGCTGGAAGGGATGTGCCCTGTTCCACCCCCTTCCCCCAGGCTCCATCCCTACCTCTCTCTGTGTCCTCTACCGAGCTGTGTACATGCTGCCGCTCTTCCCCCACCCCCTCGCTAGGGCCATCAGCTGATTGGCGCAGGGAAGCAGAGGGGGGTGAGGCAGGAAAGCTGGGGGAAGAAGCGGGGGAGGGGGAAGCTTGGCTGCCGCAGAACCAAGCTTCTGCCTCCTGCCCCCACTGGGGAGAGGCTGAGCCCCATCCCTCTGCCCTGCACCCCCCCCTGCACTCAGCTTTCTGCCCTGACCCCCCACAGCCCCATCCCTCTGCCCTGACCCCCCCACACACACTTAGCCTTCTGCCTTGCACCCTCACACCTCCCAGCCCTCTGTCCTGATCCCTGAACCCCACCTCCCACCCCAGCCTTCTGCCCTGAACCCATCCCCCCACCAGGTCTGGGGTCCAGGCTGCAGGCCCTGCTCAGCCTGCTGCTGGCCTAGGCGAACAGAACCCCAGGCTGGCAGCGAGTTGAGCAGGCTGGCAGTGTAAGATCAGCATTTTAATTTAATTTTAAATGACGCTTCTTAAACATTTTTAAAACCTTGTTTACTTTACATACAATAGTTTAGTTATATAATATAGACTTACAGAAAGAGACCTTCTAAAAAACATTAAAATGTATTACCGGCACGCGAAACCTTAAATTAGAGTGAAAAAATGAAGACTCGGCACACCACTTCTGAAAGGTTGCCAACCCCTGCTCTAGCTATTATCTTTGGAAAATCATGGAAGACGGGAGAGATTCCAGAAGAGTAGAAAAGGGCAAATATAGTGCCCATCTATAAAAAGGGAAATAAAAACAACCCAGGAAACTACAGACCAGTTAGTTTAACTTCTGTGTCAGGGAAGATAATGGAGCAAGTAATTAAGGAAATCATCTGCAAACACTTGGAAGGTGGTAAGGTGATAGGGAATAGCCAGCATGGATTTGTAAAGAACAAATCATGTCAAACTAATCGGATAGCTTTCTTTGATAGGATAACAAGTCTTGTGGATAAGGGAGAAGTGGTGGATGTGGTATACATAGACTTTAGTAAGGCATTTGATACGGTCTCGCATGATATTCTTATCGATAAACTAGGCAAATACAATTTAGATGGGAATACTACAAGGTGGGTGGCTGGATAACCACACTCAGAGAGTAGTTATTAATGGTTCCCAATCTTGCTGAAAAGGTATAACAAGTGGGGTTCCACAGTGGTCTGTTTTGTGACCGGCTCTGTTCAATATCTTCATCAATGACTTAGATATTGGCATAGAAAGTAAGCTTATTAAGTTTGCAGATGATACCAAACTAGGAGGAATTGCAACTGCATTGGAGGACAGGGTCATAATTCAAAATGATCTGAACAAATTGGAGAAATGGTCTGAGGTAAACAGGATGAAGTTTAACAAAGACAAATGCAAAGTGTTCCACTTAGGAAGGAACAATCAGTTTCACACATACAGAATGGGAAGAGACTGTCTAGGAAGGAGTACAGCAGAAAGGGATCTAGGGGTTATAGTGGACCACAAGCTAAATATAAGTCAACAGTGTGATGCTGTTGCAAAAAAAGCAAACGTGATGCTGGGATGCATTACCAGGTGTGTTGTGAGCAAGACACGAGAAGTCATTCTTCCGCTCTACTCTGCTCTGGTTAGGCCTCAACTGGAGTATTGTGTCCAGTTTTGGGCACCGCATTTCAAGAAAGATGCAGAGAAACTGGAGAGGGTCCAGAGAAGAGCAACAAGAATGATTAAAGGTCTTGAGAACATGACCTATGAAGGAAGGCTGAGAGAATTGGGTTTGTTTGGTTTGGAAAAGAGAAGACTGAGAGGGGACATGATAGCAGTTTTCAGGTATCTAAAAGGGTGTCATCAGGAGGAGGGAGAAAACTTGTTCACCTTAGCCTCTAAGGATAGAACAAGAAGCAATGGGCTTAAACTGCAGCAAGAGAGGTTTAGGTTGGATATTAGGAAAAAGTTCTTAACTGTCAGGGTGGTTAAACACTGGAATAAATTGCCTAGGGAGGTTGTGGAATCTCCATCTCTGGTGCTATTTAAGAGTAGGTTAGATAAATGTCCCTTCCAGTCCTAGAATCTATGAATCTGTGGCCTGGCCTAGCTTCCCAGTCAGTCTGTCAGTGTTGGGCCTTCAGCACACACTGGATCTGCATGTTCCACTGAGCTTCCTGAAATATCTGCCAAGATTAACAGCTCCACCCCATTCCTCTTCCCCATTCCAGCCATCCCAGATTGCGCATCTTCTTCCCTTTCTCGGTCAGACTCTGGATCACCATCTCTGGTACCTAAAAATGTTTGGCTTATTGTTAATATTGCTTTCAAAACAAGATAAGATAAATCAGAAAAAGGCTCTCTTAGACCAGAACCCAGATGTGCACAGGGACTGGAGCGGTATAAATTCACCCCTTAGCTGATACCAGATAACTTCCCATGAAGTGCTATAGCGCAGTGGTTCTCAAACGTTTGTACTGGTGACCCCCTTCACAAGCCTATGAGTGTAACCCCCCCTTATAAATTAAAAACACTTTGTAATGTATTTAACACCATTATAAATGCTGGATGCAAAGCTGGGTTTTGGGTGGAGGCTGACAGCTGGCAACTCTCCATGTAATAACCTCGTGACTCCCTGAGGGCTCCCAACCCCCCAGTTTGAGAACCCCTGCTATAGTGGCAGAGTTTGTGTTTCTGGAGCAGGTGCTGGATCAAGTCCATCTGCTTTGGGAACATGTCAGGGTGCCCACAGCTTTCACACAGCTGCTGCTCTTGCCTCAGCAGGAAATGATCAATGTTCACCCTGCCGGGAATGCTGGGGCAGCTGAGAACTGGACTGGCCACTCAGCGTCCGCGCAGTGTGGTTGTGCCAGAGGAGTTTTATCACAAAATCCCCATCACAACTGGCACTGATCACCCTTGACTGCGGTCTGCCCGAGGGACAAGGATAGACTGGGCTGTGGGCACTTATCCCCTCACACCCCTACAGCTGGTCTCACACACAGATTCAGCACATGCATAATTGGCACAAGCACTTCTGGCCAAACCTTCCAGAAGGGCCACTGATTTCAGGAGTCCAAAGTGCGACAGCTTATGGGTTGACAGACTGTACTGAGCCCCCACCTGCTGGAAATCAGCCCCTTTAAGGTATCTTAAATGGGGCCCCCAAATTCACTAATCGTTTTTGAAAGTCTTGGTCTCTGTGCTTAACGATGAGATAAACCAAGCACGGTATTTAACAATAATATTGTATCTATCTATCCCCATATACATCCTCTGTCTCTCTATCCATCAATCTCTCTATCAAACTCTCTCTCTATTGCAGGCTCTGTGCAGCTGATTCCTTTCAAGTGTCTGTTAAAACACAAGCATAGAGAGTAGAACCCGTCTCTCTTCTCCTTCCAGGGTCTGTGCAGTGAGGCAGCTGCAGGGTCTGTGCAGCAGGAGGAACTCACTCTGCGGATGCTCTTCCTTTATTTATTAACTGCATTTGCAGCTCTGTCTGGGTGGGAGGGATGTGTTCCCCTTCTTCACATCCCATTTTGCACTGTTCATGATCCCGTCATCAACTTCCCCTTCACCCTCCCATGGTGGAGACTTCCCCTGTTCTTCTTCCTGCAAATGCTCTGGGCTGGGGTCACTGCAATTGAAAGCTCAAGAAGAACCATTTCTCTGTGTCACGGCGTTTGGAGGAGACAAGGCCCTGCACCCCTGGCTTCCTGCAATTCACCATGACTCTCAGCCAGCCAGTAAAACAGAAGGTTTATTTAGGCGACAGGAGCACAGTCCAGGACACGTCTTGCAGGTACAGACAACAGGACCCCCTCAGTCAGGTCCACCTTGGGGGGCAGGGAAGCCAGACTATCTCTGTGCCTCCCCCCACATCCCCAGCCAGCTCCAAACTGAAACTCTCCAGCCCCTCCTCTCCCTTTGTCCCTTTTCCCCCAGGACAGGATGTCACCTGATCTCTTTGTTCTCCAACAACTTCAGCTGGTACCTTTGTACAGGAGGGGCCCAGGCCATTAGTTGCCAGGAGACAAGGTGTTTGCCATTCTCTGTCCAGACAGCATCACATCTGCCCTCTAGGGTTCTGCAACAATCACACCCACTTCTCCTAGCACCTAGATACCTAAGAACTGCATAGGGGAAACTGAGGCAGCCACACACTATTCAGAGAAAACATAATGAACATTCCCACTTCATCACACATGTCACAATAGAACTGACCCTTTTACACAGGGGCCTGATCCCCAGACCAGTAAAATCAGTGCTGTCTTTCCATTGACACCAAGGGGCTTTGGCTCAGACCCTTTCTGGGCAGCATTGTCTGAGCTACAAGCAGGGCCCGGCTGCCATCCAAGGGTGCCAGCAGCTCAGCCTGAACCACAGCCCTGGGGATCACTCTGGGCAGAGCCACCACAATGCAGTGATCTGAATATGACAGATTTTTGAAAATGGCAGATTTTATCAAACATTTTCATTTTTTCCAAAGTTTCTATTTTTCTCAAAGACAAAGATAAAACTTTTTGGGAGGGTTTTAAAAACAAAACTGGAAAATTCAAAGAAAAAAATAAAAAATTACATTCAAATATACTTCTTCAGGGAACTTTTAAAACTTTTTCAGGTTTGGTTTCCCCTCCCTTCATTTTTACCATTTTGCCACCAAGAGATGGAAAAAAATATTTTTCACAAAAGGTTTTGAAACAATCATTTTAAAAAGCTTGCCACAAATATTTACCCTTTTCCATACTGGCATTTTCTGGGCACTGCTTGTGACAGGTAGCGTCAAACTCTGCTCCTCTGACCCTCACCTGAGCAGCACTGACCATCCCTTGAGCACCTGAGCTCCCCCCCCACCCCTGTCCAGCTGCTCTGCAGAGCTGACTCCATCCCAGTGGTGAAATGTGCCCAGCCACCATCCTACGACAACCTGTTTCTGCATCAATTACTATGAAAAGTTGACCTGCAAAACTACTCTGCCTTGTGCTCCTGACAGATTTCCCTTGAAGGCCTCTGCTACTTGGCTTCCCGCAGAGGTGTTAACGTCTGTTCACAAGACTTCCTTTCTGTAGGTGGGGGAATGGTCCCACTATTGTGGAGAAATTTCCTGAGTTATTCACTACCCCAATGGAATTGGCTACCGAAAGGATCTGAGTCCTCGCTCCCACTTCCATTACCCAACAAGGCCGGGCCCAGGATTCCTGGGTGGCTCCTGCCCAGGCCCTGGCTATGCTACAGGGATGGCACGGATCGGACATTTGCTCTGGAGGTGGCCTCACTCCCTCAGGCTCTAGGTGGCAGGACTCTTCTCCCCAGTGTCAGCACCCCTGTCAGGGTTATATGATTCCCCCCCAAGTCTGGCCTTCAAGGCCTCTTGACTGGTGGCGTCTCCCTGTACTGGGCCCTCTGCCCAAGGGTCCCCATCACACTCCCCAGCTGCTCACCGCACCCGGCTCCGGACTGCCCCAGCCCCAAGTCTACCCCAGCATTGCTGCTCCTCTACCTCCTCTGGCCTTTCTGGCTCTGGTTGCTGCAGTTGTTCTCTCAGCACAGGTCTGCCCCTCAGCTGCTTCTCTCCGGCTCCAGTTGGTGAGGCTCCGCTCCCAGCTCAGCTTGGGCTCCTGCTCTCTCCTTAGCTCTGCCCCACTCTGACCCAGGGCAATTCCAGCTCATATGGAGGACAAGACCCCTCCTGGCCTCCTGACTCCCTCATCAGCCTGCCCTGTCAATCAGACTGAGCTGGAGCATTGGCTGCTCCCCATTGCTCCTGGGAACTGTCAATCTCAGAGTCCTCATTTTCCATTGACCCTTCCCCTTGTTACTGGGAGCTACCCAACCAAAAACCCACACTAAGTTTTAGTAAGGAGCCAACAGTCCCTTACATTTCTATCCCACATATTTCTTTGGCTTTTTCCCTGGTCCTCCACTTCCTTAGTTACATTGATTCCAGCTCCTCACCTGCTCACAGCTCCCTTCTGGATGCTCTTTCTCAACTGCCTTGTGTTCTCTCCTCCCTTCTCCGCCCCCCCCCCACCCCGCAGTGTGGTGTGACTCGAGAGGGAACCAGGATAGGGGGATGGGACCTAGTGCCGGTCTCTCAGCGGGGACAGCAGACTCCTCAGCAGCCCAAAATGAGGAGCCGGGGCAGTCAGGGCAGGACGTGCAGAAGTGGCTGGAGCTGGTAGGACGAGGTAGGTGGAGACGAGGCAGGTGGGGAAGTCAGTGCAGTCCCACGTTCAGTGTTCTCTGGGGATGAAATTCACCCCTGTGCAGAGGGTCCAGCACAAGACGCAGACCCCCTTTATGGTCCCTTAAACCCAGAGGATGAATTTGTCCCTGGGGGAGCTGGGTCCTTCTCACCAGGGACTGGAGGGTAGAAGCAAAAGATTCAGGCTCATCCAACATCCCAGCTCCCCCAACCACCAATCACCCAGTGACCTTTCAGCCCGGCCCAGCTGTGCCTTTAGCCAGGGGGCTGTCTCAGTCTCCACACAGTGAGATGGGCTGGGAAGCGTTTCCTCACTGATATGTTTAGACTCAAACAAGCAAACCAGGCCCCTTCAGTTCTCAGTTTTGCAGCCCTAAATAGAGACGCTGTGGCCGTGGGGCAGAAAACGGGGACCGATGATGAATATCAGACCCAAGAAGGAGAAAGAGCAGGTCAGAGAAGCTGCAGTGTCTCTGCTGTCTGAGCCCTGCAGACTCCAGAGGCCTGGGAGTAGGAAGAGGGGCTGGCTGGACCATCCAACCCTGGGGAGCAGACAGGGGCAGATCAGAGCAGAGAGAGAGACCGGAGCTTCCCTTCTGCTGAAGTCAGACAGGGCAGAGGGGGCAGGTGGGAGCAGGGAGTGACTGTGGATTGTCTCCTCCCGACCCCATCAGAAGCAGAAGCTGCTGGGCTGTTTCCATCTGGATCCGTTTCCACCACTGCCCTGATGATCCTGTCTCTGTCTCTGTGCCTCTTGCTTCCTGGTGAGTATGCAGGAATCCAGTTCTAATTCATAGCAGATTGGTGGGAAACAGAATCGAGAGCAGCCCCTGGCCTGACTGTCGACAAATCCTCATTAGTGGGAGAGAAATGGAAACCAGTGGAAACACTGAGTGTGAGAGCTACTGGGCCAGATCCCCAGTTGGTGTAATACAGTGTAGCTCCATTGGAGTCAATGCTAGTTTACACCAGCTGAGGATCTGGCCCTCTAGAGAGCTGAAAGGAAAGTTGGTCCCAGCTTAGCCAAGGTCTGTGTGCGCGAGGAACCTGCCCTGCCCCAGATCTAACGTCCTGCCTGGTTCGCTTCTTCACCAAAAGAGAAATCAGCATTTGTCTTCTATTAAAGGCAGTTTTTGTCCCTGTAGAGGGACCTCAGAAAAGAGGAAGATTTTATCTCCAGCACTAACCACACGGCACCTTTCTGTTCCCAGCACTGAGTCCCAGCAGCCAGGAGATCTGCTCAGTTCCTGGTGAGTCCGTCTGTCTGTCTGTCCCCAATCTGCCCATGGCATTTACCCCTCCCTGTCCAGGCGTCCAGCCACCACCCATTGGGCTGCTCACTGTGGTGTCAGCGGAAATGGCACGGGAAGGCAGATGGGGCTTTGTGGGATCTGACCAGGGTGAGTGGATCTCCTGGTCGACCCCTCCCTGTCCTGCTACCTCTGAGCTCTGCTCTGACCTGGGGCCAGTGTGACATGCAGGTCAGAGAGTCACATTCACAGCCCGTCCCACCCCCGGGGCACTGGCCCTGGGAAGCAGAGAACGCCACAGCTCTGACCTCATGGGATTTACATTCCCACGCACGGGCTCCCCTTGCGACTGCAGGTCTCTCCCCTGGAGCTCACCCTCCATATAGACTCAACCTGCACCTCAGCCTTAAATGTCAGCAGCACTGTTAATAGTCAGCCCTGGGAGGGAGGGCAGCGCTTGAGAGAGTACAGCCAGAAGGGACCATTATATAACCCAGGCTGAGCTCCCCTATGACCCAGGGAATGGAGCCGCACCCAGCAGGGGCTGGCAGAGCCATTTGTTTGCTGGCTGCATGGGCAAGAGAGCAGCAGGGGGCACTGCTGGGGCAGGGAAGGTGTTGGGCAGTTACTGACCTGCCCAGTGGCAGCAACAATTCCCCTGTGAGTTCACAGCTGGGTCCCATCACCCTAGCTGCGGGGACAGGCCAAGGTTTTGGCCATGCCCTAGACAGCCCCCAGTGGCCAGGGCTGGCCTCTCTGAGGGGTCGCCTCTCTCCTGGCCATACTGCCCCATCTGGGGCAGCTGGGTGCCTGGATCGGGACTCCTTATACTAGGAGAGTGCGCAGGGCCAGACAATGGGCACCCAGCCCAGCTGAGCCTCCAGGCTCTTCCATAACCCAAATGATCCCAGGGAATAAGGCTTCTGGTCACCAGACAGAGCTCTTCCCCCTGTCTGCCCAGCTGCGCTGGAATCAGAGCCTCCATTTGAGATGTGGCACAGACCCATCCGCCATTTATCTCCTGCTCCATCAACAGGCTGGTCGCCACCAACTTCCCACTGACAGCTCTGACCCATTCCCCTTCCCAGGCGCTCTCCCTGCCCCCACCCTCTACCTGAGCCAGACGTCTGCCCGGCCAGGGGACTCCGTGCAGCTCCAGTGCTCTGTGTTGTCCCAGTTCCTGATCACCGGCATCGTCTTCTGCAAAGATGGGGAAGAGGTTTTGTCCCAGAGGGGCTTGGAGCAGAAGGCCACCTACGACTATGACCATGTGGTGTCCGGGGGCAGCTCTGGGAATTACTCCTGTGGGTACGAGATCAAGGACAGTAAGAACCGGGTGAACAGATCCCAGCTCAGCCCTGCTCAGCGCCTCAGCGTCACCGGTAAGTGTGTGTGTGTGTGTCCATATCCCAGCTCAGCCCAGCCCAGTAACTCAGCATCAGACCAAACGGTAGGATGAATGGCAGACCGAGAACAATTAAATAACAGCCCCCTGAAAATTCAAATGCTGCAGTTCATCAAAATCTGAAATGAAAAATTTCTAACAAAACGTCTTTGTTCAAAATTTTTCACAAGGAACCCCCATGATTTTCACCCATCTCAGCTCAGACGGCCTAAGCCAGACAGCTGGGGAATGGGAACATCATAGAAATGTCGGGCTGGAAGGGACCTCAAGATGTCATCAAGTCCAGACCCCTGCACTGATGCAGGACCAAGTAAACCTGCACCATCCCTGATAGGAAAAGCCTCCAATGACATGGATTCCACACTTCCCTTGGAAGCCTATTCCAGAGCTTCACTAGCCCTGTAGAATCATAGAATCATAGGGCTGGAAGGGACCTCAAGAGGTCATCTGGTCCAGTGCCCTGCACTCAAGGCAGGACTAAGTATAATCTAGACCATCCCTGACAGGTGTTTGTCCAAACTGCTCTTAAAAATCTCCAATGATGGAAATTCCACAACCTGTAGGTAGAAAGCTTTTCCTACTATCTGACCTAATCCTCCCTTGCTGCAGATAAGCCCATTGCTTCTTGTCCTACCTTCAGTGGGCACTGAGAACCATTGATCCCGATCCTCTTTAGAACTGAAATGAGCATATTTGGAGACTATCAGGTTCCCCCTCAGGCTTCTTTTCTCAAGACAAAACATACCCAGTGTTTTTAGCCTTTCCTCCTAGGTCAGGTTTTCTAAATCTTTGATCATTTTTGGACTCTGGACTCTCCAATTTGTCCACAACTTTCCTAAAGTGTCACACCCAGAACTGCTCCAGCTGAGGCCTCACCAGTGCCAGGCAGAGCGGGACAATGACCTCCCGTGTCTTACATACAACGTTAGCCCTTTTCACAACTACCTTGCACTGCTGACTCAGATTCAGTGTGTGACTCACTCGGGCCCCTTTCAGCAGCACAGCCACCAGCCAGGTATTGCCCATGGTGTAGTTGTGCTAGGGCCGTGTATGGGCCTGGAGTGGGGCCATGCTCTGCTCTGATCTCTTGTGTATTTATTGCCTAGGTGATGAGTCCAGCAGCGATGGTGTCGGGGGTTCAACTCCACAAGGTAAATGCGTCTGAAGCGTTTCTGTATTCTGGGAACTGTATTTAGGGAAAAGTGGGTCCTGGGCTGGGGAACCCTCAGTCTGAGTGTGATCGCCATGACGATGGATGTAGAGGAAACACAACAACAGAAGAGGGTGACAGGCTCATCCAATGTGGCGCATTCTCCCTGAAGCTCTTCCAGGCTTTAACCAGCATTGCTGAGTCTGGAAACATCTTTGCAGGGCAGGAAAATGGTCCTTTCAAAGGGGGAATCCCAAACGGATCTGATGGGCAAGAGTTTCATCTGGAGCTCACAGATCCCCTCTGCTAAACCAGGGTTATTGCCACAAACAATTGTGAACAAAACTATTTCATTCAAAACTTGTTATGGAAAATTTCAATGTTTTCATGAAAAAATATTCATGAAACAACAAAAAAAATTCAATCGGCCTCATTTCAACTAGACATTTTCATTTGTTTGGGGTTTTCAGGACCAAAATGCGACAAAAATGTCAGAAACACAAATAGCTTTCTTTGTTCAGTTTCAAAGATAACGGACATTTTCTTTCCATTTCTAGATTTTGAAAACCAATATGAAACAAAACTGTCAATTCAAAATAAAACAAAATCTTTTCTTTCATTTCAAAATTATTTTTGTGGAAAGACTAAGAAGGCCCATGCACATGAACTGTTTGGGAGAAAGATTTTGATTTCGGTTAAACTGTGTTTGGATTAAAAAAAAAAAGTTTGGCAAACAAAATGTGGAAAAACTTCAACAAGCTTTACTCACAAAAGAACAGCGAATAAAGTCGCCCTGCAGATAACCGTGGGGTGAGTTCCCCGGGTATGTTCATGAGGACATGAGGGATCACTTACCACAGGGCTCAGCCAGCTCCAGCCAGTAGGGACTTGCCGGTGGCTGCTTGGAGAGGCCATTCACAGTGATATTTTTTTCCTAGGGCTGGATCTAAACCTGCTATTGGGAATTACAATCCCTGCCGTCGTGGTTCTGACTGTGGTGCTTTATCTGCTTGGAAAGAAAGGTGGGTATGAGAGTGAGGCCAAGAAGTGTTAGCAAATGTACAGACAGACGTGGCAGAGACAACCCCTTAGATCCCCTGTACCCAGTGTGTCTGCTGGGATGGGGGAAGAGAGATGATCAAAGAAACAGTGAAATTGTGGTTTTGGGAGACTGGCTGGAGAGAAAGATCAAAGAGATGATGAAAGGGATTATCATTGTGATTAATTATTTCTATTGCAGTAGCACCCTGGAGCCCCAGTCAGGGATCAGAGCCCTACTGTGCTAGGTGCTGTACATTATTTATTAGGTATGTCACTGTAGTGCCCTGGAGCCCCAATCAGGAATCAGGCCTCCACTGTGCCAGGCGCTGCACAGATCAGTAATGAAAGGGACAGCCCCTGCCCCCTAGATGGTCACAATCTAGGAATCAGACAGCGGCAACAGGCTCTGCATCAATATGATGATGAATTTGGGCCGTGACGCTCAGTTTCCATCTCTCTCTCTCTCTCTCTCTCTCTCTCTCTCTCTCTCTCTGCCCACGAGAAAACGTGTCCTCATCTCTGATCACATTGTCTCACTGCTTCCAGTTGCATCTCTACCAAGGGAACAAAGGTAGGAGGAGATTATTTCCTCTCCTATCTCATTTTCTGTCTGGGTCCTTTCTCTCTGCCTCACAGAAGGGCCGGCAGCTGAGTAACTCAGCTCTCCTGATGCAGGAGTTGTCAGTCTGTTCTGGAGGAATTTTTGAAAAGGCCAGGGAAGGATGAACTCCCTGGTTGGGATGGGATCTGGGGGTTAGGAGGAGACACTTTAAGGAAAGTGTTTACCAAAGTGATGTGTTCTCATCAAATTCACCTGCAGCAGAGTGAACTTGTTTGAAAATCGTCCCCGAGATGTTTTAAAGAATGAAAGTGACCCTGCTTCACACTCAGGGGGTGTCGGGGCTGGTCGGCCACTAAGCAACATTGACTGACGCAGCCAGTTCCCTAGAACCGGGTCTGTTCTTCTGGGGAAGGGCTGGGAGTGGCCAGGCCTGGCTGGGAACCAAGGGTCTCAGTCCATCCAGCTGCAGTGGGTAATACCCAATGTTTGCTCCACTGGCTGTATCTGGTTTAGTGCCAGGCTCGGCGCGTCCACACACGGACCCGCCCCAAAACAGCCTCAGTGGGTTACCTTACAGCAGCTGTGATTTCGGTGCAGGTCTGTGCATGGGGCAGCTGTAGCACTCCCCCACCTGCTTGGGAGAGCCGGGCAGCAGGGATGTCCATGGGGATTCAGAGCGTGCTCTCCATGTGAACAACACACTGTGCAGAAGGGACTCTGAGCCAGTCACCTCTGCAGCACGGCTCAGGGGGACCAGCTCACTGGGCCCCAGGCTGCCCACAGTTTCCTTCTAGCTGCTAAGTGCTGCTGGCTCGCTGTCTGCCCACCACCCTGTCAGGGGGGTTTTGAGGGATCCCTTCCCCACCCGCCACACACACAGACTCTGCAGGGACCCTGCAGACTGTCTAAGGGTCGTTCCCGATTGCTCAGCAGCCAGAACCTGCCACTCAGGGCTCCCCCAGATTCCTGCTCCCCTCCCCCTCTGACTTCCCAGTGAACTTCTGCAGTCCACCGGGCCCACTACTGCCCTTCTGAGGGCCACGGGGCCCATACACTTGTTCTAAATCCTGCCTGGCCCATGCCAGCCTCACAGCCCAGAGCTTGGAGCTGATTCATCAGCTGCACATTGCCCCAACAGGGACTCCAGGACCTTATATGGTCCTGGCCCAGCCGGATATGATAGGGGGAGAAGCCAGTCCTGGGTGTGGGGCAGAGAGAGCCAGGTGGGAAACCAGGGAGTCCATGGGAAAGGTGCATGGGGAGACTAGAGGCATTTTCCTGATTCTGCCAGTGTCCGGTCCAGCCTGGGGTCCCAGGGCAGTGACTCTGCCAATAAAACTGGTGGGGGGTAGGGGGAACACGACACACAGACCCTCAGCACCAGGAGTCCTCTCCCCTGACTCCCAGCAGTGTATGTTCTCTGCCTGCCTCCTGCCCCCCATCTATAGGGCTCCTTAGCTGCCTCTCCCCAAATATTCCCTCCCTCCCTCCTCCTGCCATATGACCAGTCTCTGCCCCCAAAGACCCCCACCCTGCCCTCCTGGGACATGGGAGCTAGTTAGCCAACTGGGCCAGAAGTGAGGATCTGAAGCTGCATTTCAACACTGTGCAGAATTTAGCCTTAATGATGAACATTCCGTCTTTCTACATTGTGAGCAGCCCTGGCCAAAATTCCAATTTTATCTGAATGAAAACAATTCAAATAAACAATTTTGTTCAAAAATTTTCACCAAAAATGTTGTTTTTTCTGACAAAATAATTGAAAGTGAAACAAAACATAACAAAATGTCCATTCAAAAGAAAACAAAGTGAGCATTTTGTTTAAGTCCTTTTATTGAACATTTCATTAAATAAGACGGTTTTGGCCAACATTTGATTTTGGTTGAACTGTTATTCATGAAAAAATATTCTGTTGAAAAATGACAACCAATTCTACCTTTGTGAAAACGATGGAGTTCTCTTCAACTTCTGTCCTGAGATGTCAGGGATTTTTGGTTCCCCCACAAGCTTAACTCCATGCTGACCTAGTGGGGTTTTGGTTAGTTAGTTTCTTGGCCATTTTGCTGAAGTAGAACAGGATGTTCAAGTCTCATCTTTATTAGACTTTCCTTGCATAAAGGGTGAAGCCACCGTGTTCCCTGATTACCCAGAAGTAGGGCCTGCTGCCCTTCCCCTGAGTGTGAGCTGAATGAAGATATAAAGTCCTAGTATACGAATGAGCAATAGGAAGAAATCGCCTCACAGCTGGACCTCTGAGAGCAGACTCAGTGTCACCAAGGTGACAGAGAGAGAGCACACGGCATCACTGATACCCCCTGTCCTTATTACTCTCCACAGGGAACGAGTCCAGCATGGCACCAGCAACACACCTGAAGATCATATTGAATGTAAGAGCTTTTGGAGAATATTGGGGTTACCGGGGTCACATGCACATGAGGGAGAAAGGTGGGGGTTGGCGGTAAATGTGTTGGGGGGGGGTGGGGGCTGGACAGATCCCAGATCAGACTGTCTGGCCGAGAGTTACAATAACAAACTGCTTGTGGATTGAGGATAAAGAGTTCTTGGGGCCCCAGGGTTCATGCATCTGAGTCCCTGAGGTTCCTTTGTCCCACCCTTTGCCTGTAATTCCCAGTCCTGCATTGCCATGACTGAGGGGACTGAGCCAAAGTGCTACCACTTACCGTCCTTCATGGAAAGGGCACATTCCAGAGAAAGCTCCTATTGGAAAGTATTCAACCCCTTCCCTGGGAGCCGGGTACAACAATGCCTCATGGGAGCTGTAGTTCAGATGCCTCATGCTCCTGGTCTCTTTGAGCTGGGCTCTCTGGCTCTCCCATGATGCACCATTTTCCCTCCTCTTGGAGAAGGGATATAGTACCTCATGGGAGTCCCTGGTTGCAGTGTATCATGGGAGATGAGGTCCAGCCAGCCAGTTCAACCTATAGAGGAGAATATCAGCATGAGACAACTGAACTATGAGTCCCATGCATCACCCAGGTGGTATTTGAACCAGAATATTTCTGCTTTTGGCAAAAATATTTCAATTTGGTGGCACTCATTTTTTGAACAAAATGTTGAAATTTTCTGCCGAAAGCCACCTCTGTTTGTGACAAAATAGCTCTGTGGAAATCCAGACAGTTTCCACTGAACATCTTCAACAGCCGCATTAAATCCTTCTGTTCCTGTATCCCCTAGCGACCCTGCTCAGGGTCAGGCTCCACTGTGCTCAGTGCTACCCATGGGGGAGCTCTGCCCTGGCTGGGGGAGAGGTAGGAGCTGGGGGGTTATAGTCTGTGCTCAGCGAGGTGCCTTCCTTTAAGGATATTTACACCCAAGTGACCATGTGTAACTGTCATTCTCTCCCCAGATGCCTCCGTGAAATGGGTGGAAAGCGCCAGGGTGAGTCTCAACTTTTATTAACGACAAGGTGAAGTGGTAGATGTAGATCTTCTCCTGAAAGTTTGGGGCAAACAACTCCAGTGATCTCAGAGAGAGGGAGTTTCATTCATTTTCCAGAGATTTTCCTAAAATTACTTTGGCTATTCTTATGCACTAATGATCTGGATGATGGGATGGATTGCACCCTCAGCAAGTTTGCGCATGGCACTAAGCTGGGGGGAGAGATACGCTGGTGGGTAGGGATAGGGTCCAGAGGGACCAAGACAAATTGAAGGATTGGGCCAAAAGCAGTTTGATGAGGTTCAACAAGGACAAATGCAAAGTCCTGCACTTAGGACAGAAGAATCCCAAGCACTGCTACAGACTGCGGACCAGCTGGCTAAGCCGCAGTTCTGCAGAAAAGGACGAGAAGCTAGATATGAGTCAGCAGTGTGTTTTTGTTACCAAGAAGGCTAACGGCATATTGGGCTGCATTAGTAGTAGCATTGCCAGCATATCGAGGGAAGTGATTATTCCCCTCTATTTGGCACTGATGAGGCCACATCTGGAGTATTGCGTCCAGTTTTCACCACCCTGTCCCCCATTACAGAAAAGATGGGGACAAATTGGAGAGAGTACAGCAGAGGGCAACAAAACTGATTAGGGGGCTAGGGCCCATGACTTATGAGTAGAAGCTGAGGGAACTGGGGTTATTTAGGCTGCAGAAGAGAACAGTGAGGGGGGATTTGATAGCAGCCTTCAGCTACCTCAACAGGGGTTCCAAAGAGGATGGAGCTTGGCTGTTCTCAGTGGTGGCAGATGACAGAACAAGGAGCAATGGTCTTACTATTCCACTAGGAGGGTGGTGAAGCACTGGAATGAGTTTCCTAGGGAGATGGTGGAATCTCCAGCCTTTGAGGTTTTTAAGGCCCGGCTTGACAAAACCCTGGCTGGGATGATTTAGTTGGGGATTGGTCCTACTTTGAGCAGGGGGTTGGACTGGATTACCTCCTGAGGTCTCTTCCAACCCTAGTCTTCTATGATTCTATGCTAACAAATGCTGATTTATCCCTTAGAACTTTTAGTAATTAACTCTAGGACAGGGCACTACTTACAAAGATTTTTGAGACTCGTGAATTCCGAAGCTGTTTTAACCCTCTCTATATTATACATATTGGTTCTCCTTTGACCCAAGCAGTTAGCCAATAAGTTAGGTCTTGTGCATAGTAAGATTGAGAGGCGAAAGTGATGACAGAGACAGGTATGTTCATAGATATAACCCCATTTATTTACATAACATCTACAAAGTCGTGTTTCCCTGAATGCAACAGGAGGCACTTTCTTTGATCCAGCTCCAAGTCTCTTTCCAGCCAGCACTCTGCCCAAAAGCTCTCTCTTTCTAACTGGGGGGCCAAAAAAGGACCAGACCAAGGCTGGAGACAAGGAATCTGAACTGCATGCCTCAGATAGGTTAATATAGGAAGTGAGGCTGATGGTGTTTCCCTGCCCAGATGCCCATTAAAACTGCTCCTGATGTACGTACAGCAGTGCTGTCAGATGGACATCTTCTGGCTTCATTTCTCTGGTTTTAAGATGGCCTAGCAGAAAAGTAACATTACTGTGTTTTATCTTAAAGCATCCACCGCCCCAGGGAGAAGAGACGCTGACATCTGCAGCAATCACTCTGCAGCGGGGCAGGTGTCATTAATGCTCCAGTTGCAACTGTAGGGGCCGTGCAGTAAGAAAATGGGAGACCTTCTCTAGGGTCACAGCTAGACCATGCACAGTGACCCAAAGTGCTGTAGGACACTGGAATATTCTTAAGGCAAATGCTACTTGTTTTCCATTTTTTTTTAAAAAGTTTCTTCTGAATAAAATTGGGAAAAATACCCAAACTCTGTATTCCTACCCCCTGACTCTTTATATCGACAGCTCAGCTCCAAAGTCCTCTCAGCTCTGTTTAGCGATTCCACTGCTAACCCAAAGTATCCAAAAATCATGAGCCCCCCCCACCAAAATCCCAAGATTTTTTTAAAAAATCATCAATTGTTGAGTTAAATTATGCATTTTGTTTGCTTTTATTTGACTTCTTGTGTTTGATGTTTTGGAGGTCAGGTTTTCCAGGTGTTCTTCACAACCAGGAGGACTAGAAACATATGCATTTCAACAAAACCCCATGCCATGTGTGGACTCGGATTGGCTGCCTTGCCCAGCACAGCCCTTCAGCGGAAGCAGCCCTGTGTGGTGCACCGAGCCCAGGCCTCTCTGGTAGCTGAGGGGAGGCGAATGGAGCAGGACCATAAGCTGCTCTTCAAACAGCCCCTCTCCCAACATCCACGGCCCACAGATAGTGGGTTGCCCCCTTCCTTCTGCAGCCACTTTGGTGTGCTCAGAGCTTGCCCCCCTCTCGCCCGCTCTGCTCACACGACCAGTGCAAACCTGTGGGCGCTTCCCTTCTCCAGCCCTGGGCCGACCCCCTACTTAAGTGGAGCTGCCACCCCAGGCTGCAGAATGCCCCCGGGAGCTGTCACTGATCATGGGCAGCAGTTATCATAGGCAGGGAGAGGCTGTGCTTCCCCAAACAGCCTGGCACGCCCCACCCACGCTCCACCCCAGGGCCAGGCCCCTCCTACAGTTCCCAGCGCTCTGCCCTGGCTGGGCCAGGTTGGGTGGGGCTGGCCTGCCTTCTGCAGGGACTCGGGGCAGCTGGGGCTGTGCCCATGGTGCCTGCCCAGCGCTTGGATCACATCGCCTGGTGCACTGGAGCTGAGGGTGCTGCCGCCTGGCACTCCGGGGCTGGCCGCCCGGCACACCAAGGGGTGGGGCATCTCCACCTGGCTGCCTGGCGCTGGGGGCCATGGTGGTGGTGCTCTGGGCTCCTGTGGGGGAGGGGAGAGACGGGGGGCAGAATGGGAGTGGGAGGGGCGAGGCTTCAGGCACAAGGTGAAGGACTAGGGTCTAGCCTCCCCCAAAAGCTGAGTTACTGGCTGCCCATGCAGCTGAGGCTCTCCATCAACAGCTGAGCAGCAGCTGGTCTTCCCGCCCTCTCAGCAGGGCGGCCAATCATGGTTACTCTGGTAACTGGACTTTTATGCTGACGGGACATTTCCAGGTCCCCTTTTCGACCGCACATTCCAGTCAAAACCAGGACACCCGGCAACCCCAGTCCCTGCTTCGCTATTCTGTACCTGAGCTGGGCATTCTTCTGTCTCCAGTGGATCCTTGGGATTCAGCTGTCAGACGATGAGGCCTGGTCTACACTACGAGTTTATATTGAATTTAGCAGCATTAAATCACATTAACCTTGCACCCGTCCATACAACAAAGCTCTTTATAGCAATATAAAGGGCTCTTAATATCGATATCTTTACTCCTCCCCGACAAGGGGAATAGCGCCAAAATCGACATTGCCATTTCGGATTAGAGTCAGTGTGGCCACAATTCGATAGTATTGGCCTCCGGGAGCTATCCCACAGTGCACCATTGTGACCGCTCTGGACAGCAATCTGAACTCGGATGCACTAGCCAAGTAGACAGGAAAAGCCCCACGAACTTTTGAATTTCATTTGCTGTTTGCCCAGCATGGAGCGCCAATCAGCACAGGTGACCATGCAGTCCCAGCATGGACCATAAGGGGGGTAATGAAGCTGATCTCTGTATGGGGAGATGAATCTGTTCTATCGGAACTCCGTTCCAAAAGACGAAATCCCAAAACATTTGAAAAAATCTCCAAGGCTATGATAGACGGAGGCCACAATAGGGACTCAACACAGTGCTGTGTGAAACTTAATGAGCTGAGACAAGCGTAACGGAAAGCCAAAGAAACAAATGGACACTCACGGAGGGAGGGATGGGGGACTGAGGACTCCAGCTATCCCACAGTTCTTGCTCTCTCTGAAAACCATTTGCATTCTTGGCTGAGCTCCCAAAGCCTGAAGGGTCAAAAACATTGTTGCGGATGGCTCAGGTATATGTCGTCAGCCCCCATGAAAGAAAAAGGAAAAAAATTGTTTATCGCCTTTTTTCAATATCACCGTATGTCTACTGGATGCTGCTGGCAGACGTGGTGCTGCAGTGCTACACAGCAGCACTCCCTTCCCTTCCTGATGGCGGATGGTGCAATATGACTGGGATCCATCATCATCATCCCGTGAGTGCTCCTGGCTGGCCTCGGTGAGGTCGGCCGGGGGTGCCTGGGCAAAAATGGGAATGACTCCTGGTCATTCTCTTCTTTAAGCTTTGTCTAATGGAGATTCAGTCCTGCCTGGAATATCATAGCAGCTGGAGGCTGCCTTCCTCCCCTCCCTCCTTTGATGTATAATGGAGATTCAGTCCTGCCTGGAATATCATAGCAGCTGGAGGCTACCTTCCACCCCTCTCCCCCGTTTTATCTCTGCTTGCAGAGACAATAAAGTCAGTGTTGTTTATTATTCATGCAGTCTTTATTACTTCATCACACAAATGCGGGGATAACTGCCACGGTAGCCCAGGAGGGGTGGGGGAGGAGGGAAACAACGGGTGGGGTTGTTGCAGGGGCACCCCCTAGAATGGCATGCAGCTCATCATTTCTGGGGGATGTCTGGGGCTCTGACCGGGAGCGGCTGTTTGCCTCTCTGGTTCTTTAGTAGGCTTGCCTGATATTCTAGGTAGGACTGACTCTCCATTAGACAAAACTTAAAGAAGGGAATGACCTGGGGAGTCATTCCCATTTTTGTCCATGCGCCCCCGGCTGACCTCACCGAGGCCAGCCAGGAGCACCCATGATAGCAGCAGACAGTACAATATGACTGGTAACCGTCTCTGCTAACCTGCAAAGGCAAAGGGATGCTGCTGTGTAGCACTGCAGTACCGCATCTGTCAGCAGCATCCAGTAGACATACGGTGACAGTGAAAAAAAGGCTAAACGGGCTCCATGGTTGCCATGCTATGGCGTCTGCTAGGGCAATCCAGGGAAAAGGGTGCAAAAATAATTGTCTGCCGCTGCTTTCACGGAGGTAGGATTGACTGATGACATTTACCCAGAATCACCCGCGACACTGTTTTTGCCCCATCATGCATTGTGATCTCCACCCAGAATTCCAATGAGCAGGGGAGACTGCGGGAACTATGGGATAGCTACGCACAGTGCAATGCTCCGGAAATCGACGCTAGCCTCGGTACATGGACACACACCTCTGAATTAACGTGCTTACTGTGGCCACGTGCACTTGACTTTATACAATCTGTTTCCAAAAACCGGTTTCTGTAAAATCAGAATAATCTTGTAGTGTAGACATACCCTGGGTGTAATCCACGTGCCAAATAGGGAGATATCTCTGTAAATGATCTAGAGAGAAGTGGGGAGAGAAATAAGTTGTGTCTGGGGCATTATTGCTAGGCAGATGCACAATTAGCATTGCACATCCAGACATTTTGAAACTGGGTGTAGCAGTTTTGAGCATGCTCAATAGGATCCCTGTAGCTGGACTCAAAACTCCATTGAAAACCAGTGGTCAGGGCAGCTGCTTTACAAAAAATATATGTGACCTGCATGGGTTGTGACCTCCAGGAGCAAAAAGCAAGCTGTTTTCTTCCAACTCTGAATTTTGCAGCAGGTTAGTGCTATTGTTAACTTTCCAACAGAGAAGCACAAGCCCCTGTTATAAAAAAAAAGGGGGGGGGGAGAGAAAACTAACAACTTTTGTTTTAATTCAATACCTTAAATGTTATTTAATTTTAGTCAAATTGTCTTAACGAGTCTGGTTCCACAACTTGCTTCTTATTTAAATGTAATACTAAAGAAAAAGTTCATCTATAATTTGATATTATCCGTTTTTGTATTTGTTTGTAGCAGGGTTTTTCATTCATATACTTCATACTGCACCTCTATCCTGATATAAGGCTGTCCTCAGGAGTCAAAACATCTTACCGCGTTATACATGAAATCGCACTATATCGAACTTGCTTTGATCCACCAGAGTGTGCAGCCCCCTCCCCCTCCAAGAGCGCTGCTTTACTGCGTTATATCCAAATTCGTGTTATATCAGGTCACATTATATCAGGGTAGAGGTGTAATTCATTAATTAGGTAATTTCACAATGCCTCCCCTCAAGATTTTTTGGTTGTGTGCCCAAGCCAGACAGGTTGGGTGGCCTCCTGAAGTGAGTCAGAGGATGAAGGTGATGCACCCTTCTCTAGCTCGGCTGTGGGGGGCTAGCTGGATCAACCCCTGATGCATGGGGCTTAACATGTCACCTCTGTTCCCACATCATTTTTCTGCCCCCACAGCTCACCCTGACCTGGTTATGGCCCTAGTCCTCTCTCTCTCTCTCTCTCTCTCTCTCTCATATTTTGAGTCCTTTTTGTCATGCCACATTTTTTGTCATCAAATTAAAATTGAGCAGCTTCAGACTGGCACATTTATATGCCATGCATTGACCTAAATTGGTACTCTTAGAATTCCCATTATGTTATATCCTTGGGGGCAGCCGGTTTAGGAAGAAATCACTTGAGGCCAGAGAGCAGACAGCTAAGAAAACTACCGTTTTATTTACAGACACAGAGCTCACTCAACCGGCCAAAGCTGGCCGAGCTATCCCCTAATAATCTAACTCAGTTGCCATAGGAACAAAAACCATGACAACAAAATACACAACATATTCCTCCCCCCCTAATAAGAACATCCCTTAAATAAAACACACACTAGACTAGAGAAGGAGGGTAGACTGCCTCCATTCCCGGATAAACCCTGGGGATTATTTTGCCCCATAACCATGGGTTCGCCCTAGCTAAAGATCCAGCCGATGAGGAAGCCTTCTGTCTCTAAGCGGATTACAGCGAACTTCTGGTGGTGTTGCACCCAAAAGTACCATGGGCTCAGCGTCCGCAGCACGAACAGGTGAGGAGGTGGTATCAGCTCGTGCTGGGCAAAGGGGTATCTCAGCCGCCGGCAGTAATGGAGGAGAACAGTCAGGAACAGGTGATTCATTTTTCGGTGTCTCACCAGAAGAGGTGAAGTCAGACCCGTCAACTGCAGATGTGTCCTGAGGACTGGCATGACCTGGCAACAGCTGATCTACATGTCGCCGCCAGGTAAGATTCTCTGCAGTCTGGACTGTGTAGGAAACAGGTCCTGTTTGAGTGATGATTGTGTCCGGGACCCATTTAGTTCTGGAAGTATAATTCTGAGCCAAAACTGGCTGTCCCGGGCTAAAGGTTCGGTCTTTTGCTCTGGGTGCCCGTCTGATGACTTGATATTGCTGCTGATGTTGCAGTTTGTCGGGGTTCAGAAGGTTTCAGCAGATCAAAGCAAGTGCGCAGCGGTCGTCCCATCATTAGAAAGGCCGGGGATGCCTGGGTCATAGCATGAGGTGTGTTTCTGTAGGAAAGTAAGAAGGTATCCAGACGCTTTTGAATGGAGTGTTGTCCCCTTGCTGATTTCAAAGCGTGTTTCATTGTCCGCACAAATCTTTCACCTAATCCATTGGTGGATGGATGACATGGTGCTGACGTGATGTGGTGTATCCCATTTGCCTTCATAAAATTTTGAAACTCCTGAGAGATGAACTGCGGTCCGTTGTCGCTCGCAAGTTGTTCTGGCAGACCAAAACGACTAAAAGAGTCCTCGTAGTTTTTGGATAGTACTCTCTGCAGTAGTGGACTGCATTATAGAGACTTCTGGCCTTAAGAATGGGCATCTACTGCCACCAAGAACATGCTTCCTTCAAGGGGGCCAGCGAAGTCAATGTGAATATGTTGCCACGGGTTTTCAGGCCAGTCCCATGGGTGTAGGGGTGCCCACTGGGATGCATTCCTCACACCCTGACATGACATACAAGCTTTTGCCTTCTCTTCAATAGCACTGTCCAATCCAGGCCACCAAAAATAGCTTCGTGCAATTTCCTTCATGCGCACTATTCCACAGTGACCGGAATGGAGCTGTTCTAACATCTGTGATCTCAGTGGTGGTGGAATAATGACACGTCTCCCCACAACAAACAATCAGATTGGACCAATAACTCCATCCTCCTGGACATGTAGGTAACAAGAGGGGTGGGGTGAGACTGGAGAGGTTTGTCGAGATTTTCCATGCATCACCAGGTCCATAACTTGGGACAATACTGGGTCAACGCGAGTTGCCTTCTTTATCTGAGTAGCAGTGATGGGTGTACTCTCTACATGTTCAAAGTAGAAGATTTCATTTGGGCACTATCTTGATGTTTGACCGGCAAAGGCAACCTTGAGAGGCCATCTGCATTGCCGTGCAGAGTGGATTTCCGATATTTGATTTCATATGTGTGTGCTGAAAGTAACAATGCCCAACATTGCATACGACTAGCAGCTAATGGGGGAATGCCTGTATAGGGTCCAAAAATTGAATTCAGAGGTCGATGGTCTGTGAGAAGAGTAAACTTTCGCCCAAACAGGTACTGATGAAACTTCCGAATTCCAAAAACAATTCCTAAGGCCTCCCGTTCGATTTGGGCGTAGTTAGTTTCTGCTTTGCTTAGAGTGCGTTAAGCAAAAGCAATAGGTCTCTCTTCTCCCGAAGGCATAATATGTGACACGACTGCTCCCACTCCATAAGGGGAGGCATCGCAGGCCAATTGCAGGGGTAAGGATGGATCAAAGTGCGTTAGAACTTCAGAATTTAGCAATGCATCCTTAGCTTTGTTAAATGCAACATCACAGGCTTCAGTCCACTTCCAGGCCTTGTTCTGCCCAAGGAGCTCATGGAGTGGTTTTAGCAGTGTGGATAACTGTGAGATGAATTTTCCATAATAGTTCAGTAGTCCTAGAAACGAGCGCAGCTGGCTTACATTTCGAGGTGGGGAAGCCTCCACAATAGCTTTAACTTTTGCAGGGGCCTTATGAAAACCTGCAGAATCAATGATGTGTCCCAAATATTCAACAGAGGGCTTGAAGAATTCACACTTGTCTTTGTGAACTCGTAGGCCATACTCTTCCAGTCTTTGTAGGGTAGCCTCTAAATTCTTTAAGTGATCCTCTTCATTTCTTCCAGTGACCAGGATATCATCCAGATAGCACTGAACTCCTGACAAGCCACACAAGATCTGGTCCATAGCCCTCTGGAACAGGGCGGGAGCAGACGTTATTCCGAAGGGTAGGCGACAGTATCAATAAAGCCCCTTATGAGTCACAATAGTCAACAGCTCTTGGGACTTTTCATCGACATGCATCTGTAAATATGCTTGACTCAGATCAATCTTACTGAACTTTTGTCCCCCAGCCAGGCCTGCGAAGAGGTCATCGATGCAGGGAAGCGGGTATTGCTCTGCACACAACACTGGGTTGACAATGACTTTAAAATCACCGCAAATCCGGAGAGAGCCATCTTTCTTCACTATTGGAACGATAGGAGTGGCCCATGAGCTATGGGTAACTGGTATTAGGACTCCATTGGTGACCAGGCGCTCCAGGTCTGCTTCAACTTTTGGCCTAATGGCATATGGCACAGTTCGGGCTTTTAGATATTTTGGTGGATTGTCAGGTTTAATGTTCAATGTCACAGTGATTCCCTTCATACTTCCCAAATCATCTCCAAAAACAGCAGCATGTTTCCTTAGAATAGGGGTTAGACTGGTTTCTTCTTTAGTCATCCGGTGCACTTCTGCCCAGTTCAGTTGAATCTTCCCAAGCCAAGACCTACCCATTAAGGCTGGGTAGTTACCTCTCATCACAAACAGTGGCAATTTAGCAGCCTGTCCACTGAGCTCCACCTTAACATCAATAGTTCCCAACATTGGCACAGCTTCTCCCGTATACGTCTTCAGAACAGTTTTTGTTGCCTTAAGCGGAAGATGCTGTAGCTTTTCTTTATACACAGTCTCGTAGACCAGCGAGATGGCTGCACCGGTGTCTGGTTCCATGCGTATAGGTTTGCCATCCAACAACGGGGTTACCCAGTATTCATGTGAGCCCACTGCCAAAGACAAAACATGCAGTGGCACTACCTCTTGTGATGAGGTGTCACCTTGATCATCCTGGGTATGCTCTAGGGTATGCAGGGTTCCTCTTTTTGTCGGCCAGACCACAGGCCTCTTTTTCTTTTGTTTACAGGCACACTCAATGTGTCCCTTTTTGCCACAGTGTCGACACACCAGGTCTTTACACCAGCATTCTGATGCCTGGTGACCTGGCTTACCACAGCGGTAACATTCTTGACTCTGCACAGTTTTGTGGGTCGGTTCTTGTGACACTTTTTGCACCCTAGGGGATGCACCGATGTATTGCGCCTCCCTTGTAGCCAGTTCCATGGAGACAGCAGTATCAACAGCCTTCTGTAATGTAAGCTCAGCCTCTATCAGTAGGTGCTTCCATATAGCTTCACTGTAGAGGCCACACACTAATCTGTCATGCAGGGCATCATTTAACATCTCTAAATTCACAGTGTTCTGCTAGCTTTTTTAAAATTGCTACAAATTGTACAACTGCTTCATCTTCCTTTTGGTCTCTTTTGTGGAACCCATATCTTTCAGCAATTACCAGTGGTTTGGGGGAAAAATGGGACCCCAGGATTTCCACAATGTCACTGTAAGATTTAGTCTCAGGCTTAACAGGGTGTAGTAAGTTGCGTAGCAGGGAGTAGGTTTTAGCCCCTACAACACTTAAGAATATTGGCACCTTCTTCGCTTCTGTAATGTCATTTGCAATAACAAAAAGCTCAAAACGCTCAGTATACACATGCCACTGCTCTATATTCTCATCAAAAGGTTCCAATGGCCCGGTCAGAATAGCCATGATTTTTAGTTTCACTTTCACAGTCAGTGCAAACAAGCACATTGTTTGTTTGTTTGTTCTTTACCTTGACTTCTACTTCCTTCTGTTACTGGAGCAGCACCGGAATCCCATCCATCGTCGCCACTTATTATATCCTTGGGGGCAGCCGGTTTAGGAAGAAATCACTTGAGGCCAGAGAGCAGACAGCTAAAAAAACTACCATTTTATTTACAGACACAGAGCTCACTCAAACGTCCGAAACAGGTTGGGCTAACCCCTAATATTCTAACTCAGTTGCCATAGCAACAAAAACCATGACAACCAAATACACAACAGCATCCATGCACTGGATGTGTGAGTGATGCCTAATTAGAGTCCCAGACACCTTGTCTCTCTGGGAGCTCTTCTGATCTTCCAGCTGTTCAAGCAGCCCATTCATCCCACAAGCATGCCAGGAGGGAGGGGGAAGGGGAAAGCCACTTCACAGGTATTCAGAGAGGAAGAGGAGACAAAAGGGGAGAGGGGGTGTAACAGACCTTTTGAATATACAGATTATACATAGTCATACAGAGCATACAGATCACTGCTGCTTCTACAACACACATGACCCCAGGAAGGAGAGGCATCCCTTTATGATAGAGAGATAAGGATGGGGGGAGGGTGAGGGGAAGGGGGGAGAGGTGTGTATCACCCCTCCCAGTGTGAACCCGAAAGAAGGGTTTCTGAAACCCAGGCACTCCCCTTCCCAGGCTGAAGCCTCCATCCCTTGCGCCTGCCTCGGGCCTGAAGGCAGGAGTCACGGGGCTGAAGACCTGGTGCCCCTTCTCCTCACCTGGGCTGAATCCCCATCGCCAGTGCTGCCCTCACCCCGCTGAAGGCCCGGCAGCTCCTCCCCCTCACTGAAGCCTGGATCCCAGAGCTGAAGGCAGGAGCCGCGGGGCTAAAACCGCGATCCCTGCCTCCCGCCCCACCCCCAAGCCATGAGTGGTGGGATTGAAGCCGAGAGCCAGGGCTGAATCCTGGCTCTCCGGTGCTCCCCTTGTGGGAGAAGCCTCCTGAGCCTGTGGGCAGAGTTGGGTGGATACTGAGGGTGTTGTCCCCCCAACTGCAGTGCAAGTTGAGGGCAGGCCAGGGGGCAGCTCCACACCCCCCACAGCTCCTTCTCTCCCCCAGGCGAAGTCGGAGGCAGGAAGCTGGATCCGGGCTGTGTGTTCAGGGCAGCTGCTCCTCTGGCTGGTGCCATGGGGCAGCCCTGGTGTCCTCTCCTCTGCTGCTGGTGCAGGGGGTTGAAGCTGCTCCTCAGCTCCCAACCCACTTTGCTTACACAGCTGGTTAGAGCTGCAGGGGTGGGGGACCCAACTTAATGCTGGCAGAGCCCGGAGGGAACAAGGACGTCAGGAGAGCCCTCCTGGCACACAGCCCCTAGCTACCCCCTCCCTGCACCCTGAGCTATTTTCAAACTTTTTCAGCTGACCCTCCATCTCTGAGTTATAACTTTTGGTTGCGCCCCTTCCCCCGTCCTCCCCCCCGCAACCAGGACCAGCTGGGTGGCCTGCTGAGGCCAAGGGCGGCTCTAGGAATTGCGCTGCCCCAAGCAGGGTGGCGCACCGCGGGGGGGGCGCTCTGGCGGTCGCCGGTCCCGCGGCTCCGGTGGACCTCCTGCAGGCACGCCTGCAGATGCTCCACCAAAGCCGCGGGACCAGCGGACCCTCCGCAGGCACTCCTGCGGGAGGTCCACCGGAGCCGCCTGCCGCCCTCCCGCGGGACGCCGTCCCAAGCGCGCGCTTGGCGCGCTGGGGTCTGGAGCCTGCCCTGGCTGAGGTGAATCAGGGGGTGGAGGTGGCATTGCCTATCTGGATTCTCCCATGTGGAGCTGGCTTGAGCCCTGCAAGCCCCTACCCGCCCCTCAAATAAAAGTTAGAGCAGTAACCACTTAATTGTAAGTACACCTCTACCCCGATATAACGGTGTCCTCGGGAGCCAAAAAATCTTACCGCGTTATAGGTGAAACCACGTTATATCGAACTTGCTTTGATCCGCCGGAGCGCACAGCCCCCCCCGCCCCCCCGCAGAGCACTGCTTTATCGCGTTATATCTGGATTCATGTTATATTGGGTCGCGTTATATTGGGGTAGAGGTGTATATACTTATAATTTTTACCTATTATTAATGTTATTAAAATGCAGTATTTCTTTTTAACAGGTGCTCAGTCAACTTAATGTTATTTTGAACGTTTGTACTGCATAATTCTGATTGGTTGATGGCGATTGAACTCACTTGAATATGAGCAATTTTACCAGGTGTCCCGTATTCGGCATAGGGAAATATGGTCACCCCAGTCAAGAGTAACCCTACAATAACAACCCATTGTGACCCCAGCCTGAGCACTCACGAGCAATAATCCAGTGTGATCACAGCCTTGCACTCACACACAACACTACAAAAACAAACCAGCAGGAGTGGCCTCACAGCTCATACAAAGACCCTATGATAACAAACCAGTATGAATGCAGCCCCAATATATGAGTAGCCTCAGTAGTTATGTAGAAAACCCTTCAATAACAATCCCACATGGAAAGTGTCCCAGTGCTCATGGATGCACCTACAAAACTAAATCAAAATGCAACCCCAGCAGTCACAAACCTTCCAGCAAACCCCTTTGTGTATAATCCTGGCACTCACAAACAATCTCACAACAACAAACCAGTTTGTGTTCTCACAAATAGAGCTGGGTGAAAATTTCTGAATGAATAGTTTACTTGCCGAAAAATGCAGTTTTGGCCAGTGCAAAACTATTCACAAATTTAACCTGATCAGTTTTAGCTGGGCAAAAGTTTTTAATACATTGTTCAGGCCAGCTTCAGAAGTGTGTGTTTGATCCCTAAACACCAGCTAATAAAAAATAAAAAGAAAGTGTTGTTTACTACTTTTCATAACACAAGAACTAGGGGTCACCAAATGAAATTACTAGGCAGCAGGTTTAAAACAAATAGAAGAAAGTATTTCTTCACACAACGCACAGTCAACCAGTGGAACTCCTTGCCTGAGGAGGTTGTGAAGGCCAAGACCATAACAAGGTTAAAAAAAGAACTAGATAAATTCATGGAGGATAGGTCTATCAATGGCTATTAGTAAGGATGGGCAGGAATGGTGTCTCTAGTCTCTGTTTGCCAGAAACTGGGAATGAGCAACAGGGAATGGGTTACTTGATGATTACCTGTTCTATTAATTCCCCATGGGGCACCTGGCACTGGCCACTGCTGGAAGACAGGATAATGGGCTAGATGGACCTTTGGTCTGACCCAGTAGGGCCATTCATACGTTCTTATGGCCCACGTAGTCCCTGACAGTTTGCTCCCCTAGTGATGTCACCGCGCCCTGAAATGCAAACACGGGGGTTACGCTGGCATTGCTTAGCCACGGCCAGACGCCCGAGCGAGTGTGGGGAAGAGATGGGCTCTGCCTGCTGAGGCACCAGTGCTGGAGAGGCACCAGGCAAAATTCCCACCTTTGTGAGCAGGCCAGGAATCCAGCTGGTCCAGGGACTGCTGAGCCCCCAGTTTCTTGGGTTTGTCTGGTTCTTTATTAGCCAGACAAGGCAGGTGAGGTAAAACCTTCTATTGCACCAACTTCCGCTTGTGAGAGAGACACTTTCCAGCTACACGGCTCTGCTATCCTGGGACCTACATGGATACTACAACATTGCAGAGAACAATGTTATTTATGGTAAGACATGCTTGGGTAGCGAGGGACTGAAGAGGAAAGAGACAGTGGTCACCACTCCCAAAGGAAAGGCTGGCTATCAGCATAGGTGGGATTCAAACCCACCGATGACAAATACAAAGACTCAGCCTTAACTCCTGTCATAAACATACAGCTAAGGGTAGCATACAATCCCTCCTTTACTCGTAAGGGGTTAAAAAACTCAAATAACCTGATTGGCACCTGACCAAAAGAACCAATAAGGGAAGAAGATACTTTTAAATCTGTGGGAGGAGGTTTTGTTTGTGCTCTCTTTGTGCATTCTCTCGGAACAGAGAGAGGGACCAGGCAGGAAAAAAAACTCTCCTAAAACCCTACTTGAATAAGCATCTAAGATTACAAACATTATAAGTAAAGCAAGGAAATGCGTTAGATTATCTTTTGTTTTGGCTTTTGAGTTTTCCCTGTGCTAAGAGGGACGTTTATTCTTGTGTTTTATAACTTTAAAGTTTTGCCCAGAGTGGAATCCTCTGTGTTTTAAATCTTATTACCCTGTAAAATTACCTTCCATCCTGATTTTACGAGGTGCTTCTTTTACTTTTTTCTTTATAATAAAGTTCTGCTTTTAAGAACCTGATTGGCTTTTAGTGTCCTAAAAACCCAAGGGTCTGGTCTGTGCTCACCTTGTTTATCTATTTGGTTGGTAGATTATTCTCAAACCTCCCCAGGAAAGGGGGTGAGGGGCTTGGGGGATATTTTGGGGAAACAGGAACTTCAGGTGGTCCTTTTCCTGAATCTTTGTCTAATCACTTGGTGGTGGCAGCATACCATCCAAGGACAAGGAAGAATTTGTGCCTTGGGGAAGTGTTTAACCTAAGCTGGTAGAAATAAGCTTAGGGGGTCTTTCACGTGGGTCCCCACATCTGTACCCCAGAGTTCAGAGAGGGGAGGAAACCCTAACAACTCCTCAGACACCTCTTTACCCAGTGGGGTGTTTTTCACATGAGCTGTTATTTCATCAAATGAGACCGTGTACACAAGGGAATGTAGAGAAGGAAACATAAGCTGGCCTGCAGGCATACCAAGCCCATAGCCACATCATGCAAGATGGCTGAGTGGTTAAGGCCCTAAACTATTGTGTGCTGCTGTCCCCACTGGTTGTGGGCCATCACTTCTTCTTTTTGTTGAGGCCGCTACTTGGTCTTCTGCATCTCTTCACCCAGCTAAGCTGTACTGTCACCAAAAGAAGAGTAAAAGCTCCCCACACATTGGCTGAACCAGCACTTCTGACACGAGGTAGGACTTAAACCTTACATACAATAATGAGACTCAAGCATGAAGCCTCTACACCACTGGTCTGCTTGCAGGCCTCCCCTGCTATGTCTGCTCTACCCTGGCTTGGGTGCCAGGCCTTGGCTAACCAAGGGACAGCTGGTGGGGAAGGGGCCTTTTGGCTGATAAAGTGAATGAGTGCTGGATTCTTAAGGTGCTGGATTGCCAATTTATTGTGTGCTGCATGCCTGGGTTCAAAGGGTATCAAGAGCATCACAGTGGAACACAAACTGAATGTGAATCAACAATGTGTTGCGGTCACAAAAAAAGGCTAGTGTCATTCTGAGAAGTATTAACAGGAGTGTCGTATGTGCGATACGGGAGGTCATTGTCCCATTCTGGAAACTGGTGAGGTGTGAGTTAGAGGACTTTATCCAATTCTGGGTATCACAGTTTAGGAAAGATGTGGACAAATTAGAGAGAATCCAGAGGAGAAAAACAAAAATGATCAAAGGTTTAGAGAACCTGACCTAGGAGGAAAGGTTAAAAACACTGGGCATGTTTAGACTTGAGAAAAGAAGACTACAGGGAGACATGATACCAGTCTCCAAATACATAAAGAGAACAGTGATCAATTTCTCTCAGTGCCCACTGCAGGTTGGACAAGAAGTAATGGGCTTAATCTGCTGCAACGGAGGTTTCAGGGAGCAAGTAAAAAAAAACTTACTAAAGATAAGGGAAGTTAAGCTCTGCAATAGGCTGCCAAGGCAGGTTGTGGAATCCTCATTGTCGGAGGTTCTTAAGAACAGGTCGGACAAACCCACTGCCAGTGATGGTCTAGGTTCACTTGATCCTGCTTCCGTGCAGGGAGCTGGACTTGATGACATCTTGAGGTCTCTTCCAAGCTGACATGTTGTTCGTTTTATTAAGTGCTGCTGGTGCAGCAGCACTGGTAATGCTGCTAGTGTTGCTGTTCTCAGAGCTCCAACATCAGCTGCACTAGCAGACGGTGCAGTATGTTGACTCAGCAGTCTTCGATGTTACTCAAAATAAAAACCACAGGCTCGGTTCTGTGGCGAAGAGGCTCAGCCAGGTTTACTGTCAACAAAGCATGGTCATAGAGCCCCATAGGAACTACAGATACACTAACACATGTATGCCTGTGACAAGGTACCAGAGAAGCTAAAAGAAGCAGACTTCCTTTAAAAAAGACTTCCTTTTAAAAGTAGAAGTCAAATCCTAGTGAGGTAAATAGAAAGGAGCACAAACACTGCCAACTTAAGTGTAAAAATGTAATAAGAAAAGCCAAAAAGGAGTTTGAAGAACGGCTAGCCAAAAACTCAAAAGGTAATAACAAAATGTTTTTTTAAGTATATTGGAAGCAGGAAGCCTGCTAAACAACTAGTGGGGGCCCTGGATGATCGAGATACAAAAGGAGCACTTAAACATGATAAAGTCATTGCGGAGAAACTAAATAAATTCTTTGCTTCAGTCTTCACGGCTGAGGATGTTAGGGAGATTCCCAAACCTGAGCCGTCCTATGTAGGTGACAAATTTGAGGAATTGTCACAGATTGAAGTGTCATTAGAGGATGTTTTGGAATTAATTGATAAACTTAACAGTAACAAGTCACCGGGACCAGATGGCTTTCACCCAAGAGTTCTGAGAGAACTCAAATGTGAAATTGCGGAACTATTAACTATGGTTTGTAACCTGTCCTTTAAATCAGCTTCTGTACCCAGTGACTGGAAGATAGCTAATGTAACACCAATATTTAAAAAGGGCTCTAGAGGTAATTCTGGCAATTACAGACCAGTAAGTCTAACATCAGTATCGGGCAAATTAGTTGAAACAATAGTAAAGAATAGAATTATCAGACACGTAGAAGAAGATAACTTGTTGGGCAAAAGTCAACATGGTTTTTCTAAAGGGAAATTGTGCCTTACTTATTTATTAGAGTTCTTTGAAAGGGTTAAGAAGTTGACAAGGGGGATCCAGTGGACATAGTGTATTTAGATTTCCAGAAAGCCTTTGACAAGGTCCCCCACCAAAGGCTCTTACGTAAATTAAGTTATCATGGGATAAGAGGGAAGATCCTTTCATGGATTGAGAATGGTTAAAAAACAGGGAACAAAGGGTTGGAATAAATGGTAAATTTTCAGAATGGAGAGGGGTAACTAGTGGTGTTTCCCAAGTGTCAGTCCTAAAACCAATCCTATTAAACTTATTCATAAGTGATCTGAAGAAAGGGGTAAACAGTGAGGTGGCAAAGTTTGCAGATGATACTAAACTGCTCAAGATTGTTAAGACCAAAGCAGAATGTGAAGAACTTCAAAAAGATCTCACAAAACTAAGTGATTGGGTAACAAAATGGCAAATGAAATTTAATGTGGATAAACGTAAAGTAATGCATATTGGAAAAAATAACCCCAACTATACATACAGTATGATGGGGGCTAATTTAGCTACAACTAATCAGGGAAGAGATCTTGGCGTCACCGTGGATAGTTCTCTGAAGCCATCCACGCAGTGTGCAGAGGCAGTCAAAAAAGCAAACAGGATGTTAGGAATCATTAAAAAAAACGTAAAGAATAAGATGGAGAATATCTTATTGTTCTTATATAAATCCAATGTACACCCACATCTTGAATACTGCACACAGATGTGGTCTCCTCATCTCAAAAAAGATATACTGGCATTAGAAAAGGTTCAGAGAAGGGCAACTAAAATGATTAGGGGTTTGGTATGGGTCCCATATGAGGAGAGATTAAAGAGGCTAGGACTTTTCAGTTTAGAAAAGAGGAGACTATGGGGGGATATGATAGAGGTATATAAAATCATGAGTGGTATGGAGAAAGTGAATAAAGAAAAGTTATTTACTTGTTCCCATAATATAAGAACTAGGCACCACTAAATGAAATTAATGGCCCACAGGTTTAAAAAAACAATAAAAGGAAATTCTTCACACAGTGCACAGTCAACCTGTGGAACTCCTTGCCTGAGGAGGTTGTGAAGGCTAGGATTATAACAAGGTTTAAAAGAGAACTGGATAAATTCATGGAGGTTAAGACCATAAATGGCTATTAGCCAGGATGTGTAAGGAATGGTGTCCCCTAGCCTCTCTTTGTCAGAGGGAGGAAATGGATGGCATGAGAGAGATCACTTGATTATTACCTGTTAGGTTCACTCCCTCTGGGGCACCTGGCATTGGCCACTGTTGGCAGACAGGATACTGGGCTGGATGGACCTTTGATCTGACCCGGTACGGCCATTCTTATGTTCAATCAGCACATCAGAGTGCTGTGTCTAGACTAGTACAAAGATGCCTCATCTAGGAATTCTCCTTTTATGCACTGATATAAAGAAGTCACGTATTCCACTTTAGATCTTCTCGGTTACTACCCTTATCACCACCCTTATACCTGTTCCTGCTAGTTCGAACACACATCCTTATCCGTTATCTTGTCATCCCCTCTTTATCCTTAGGAGCAGTCGGTGTGTTCCTGAACCATCTCTTAAGTCTGTGTTTATGGTGTTACTTGAGAACTCTGTGTGTCTCTGTGCCATCCTCTCAGGTCAGGGGTGTGATTACTTGGTTATCCAATACCCAGTGTGTTACTATTCTGTCAAGGCCAGGCCTGCTTTGGTTAGCAGCCTTTGGTTCATGCTGTTAGTTTTGATTAGGGCTCGAGCATGGGCAGCATGTAATGGAGGCCGGGGCAGGCTAAGCCACCACAAGCCTAGTCCAACTGCTTTGGGAACATGTCAGCAGGAGATGACATCAGTGGGCTTTGGATCAGGCCCTTTCTGGGCAGCATTGTCTGAGCTACAAGCAGGGCCCAGCTGCCATCCAAGGTGCCAGCAGCTCAGCCTGACCCACAGCCCCGGGGGTCACTCTGGGCTGGAGCCACCATAATGCTGTGATCTAAAAATGACAAGTTTTTTGTCAAACATTTTAATTATTTCAAAAGTTTCCATTTTTATAAATGAAAAATTAAAACTGTTTGGGGGGGTTGTAAAAACAAAACTGGAAAATTAAAAGGAAAACATAAAAAATTACATTTAAATAACCCACTTTTTCAGATAATTTTTAAAAAGTTTTCAGGT
The DNA here is from genome assembly GCA_003846335.1 of Cuora mccordi. Taxonomy (NCBI): domain Eukaryota; kingdom Metazoa; phylum Chordata; order Testudines; family Geoemydidae; genus Cuora; species Cuora mccordi. Next base: position 292,735 of record ML123506.1, on the reverse strand, counting down.
TTTGGTTTCCCCTCCCTCCATTTTTACCATTTTGCGACCAAGAGATGGGGAAAATATTTTTCACAAAAGATTTGAAACAATCATTTTAAAATACTTGCCACAAATATTTACCCTTTTCCACACTGGCGTTTTCTGGGCACTGCTTATGACATGTACTCCTGACAGATTTCCCTTGAGGCTCTCTGCCAATGGCTTCCTGCAGAGGTGTTAACGTCTGTTCACAAGATTTTCTTTCTGTAAGTTGGGGAATGGTCCCGCTATTGTGGGGAACTTTCCTGGCATATACACACCCCGGTGAAGTGCGCTAGCGAAAGGATCTGAATCCTCGCTCCCACTCCCTTTACCCAGAGCCCTGCCTGACCTTGAGGGCTCCCCTTCTACTCTCCTGTGTGGCAGAGTCCTCGTAACCCCGACAAGGCTGGGCCCAGGATTCCTGGGGGGCTCCTGCCCAGGCTCTGGCTGTGCTGCAGGGCTGCTGCGGGTTGGACACTTGCTCTGGCGGTGGCCACACGCCCTCAGACTCTAGGTGGCAAGATCCTTCTTACCAGTGTCAGCCCCCCCATCAGGGTCGTGATTCCCCTCCCAAGTCTGGCCTGCAAGGTCTCATGACTGATGGCGTCTCCCTGCACTGGGCCCTCTGCCCAGGGTCCTCCTTGCTCTCCCTAGCTGCTCACTGCACCTGGCACCGAACGGCTGCAGCCCCAATTCCAGCCCCAGGACTGCTGCTCCTCTGCCTCCTCTGGCCTCTCTGGCCCTGGTTGCTGCTCTGTCCTCCCAGCATGGATCTGCTCCCTGGGCTGCTTCTCTGGCTCTTGTCCCAGCACGGATCCACCCCCTTGGCTGCTTCTCTGGTTCTCTCTGGCTCCAGTTGGTTCAGCTCTGCCCCCAGCTCAGCTCGGGCTCCTGCTCTCTCCTTAGCGCTGCCCCTCTCTGACCTCACATGGAGGACAGGAATAGTGCAGTGTAGTGGGGCGGACTGCCCCACTCCCTGTAAGAAAGGGCTGCAGCAGGCCAGGGTGCCTGAACAGACAAGGCTTATGGTGAGCCAATAAGAGAGGGGCTTATTGTGAGCCAGTCAGGGCCCAGTTTGGAGACAGCCAATCAGGGCCAGGCTCAGGGGTATATAAAGGCTGCCCAGAGCAGGAGCAGTCAGTCTGTCCCAGGCCTTTGACAGGGGAAGGTCAGTCTCCAAGGGAGGAGACTAGCATCGCGGACAGCGCAGTGCTGGCCAGGCTAGGGAGCTTGAACCCGTAGCCTGCCAGGCTGCAGGCCCCTGAAGGGAAGGGCCTAGCGGGTGCAAGGGGCCGTAGGGGAAGCGGCCCAGGGAAACAGACAGCCGAAGGGGAGAGAAGGATAGCGAGGCTGACGCCAGAGGGTCCCTGGGCCGGGACCCAGAGTAGAGGGCGGGCCTGGGTCCCCCCCCTTCACCCTTTGCAGTGCACCCAGCCATTGGCCGTAGGGAGCAGCCATCTTGCTACGCCAGATCCCTGACAAGAGGGATTAGACTCAAGGGCGGTTGGACATAGTGACTGGGGTGTGAGACTGCTGAGCACTGACCCCCGGAAGGGGGCGCAGATGGACTAAGGGGCACTGCCGGAGGGCAGTGGCCTCGAAGAGGACGCCGCCGAGCACGCAGCAACGCGGGTCCAGGGATAACAGAGGAAAGACAACGACGGATGGGACACCACCAGGAGGAGGCGCTCCACTGGAACGAGCTAATTCCCAGAGACACAAGGAGGAGGCGCCGCTAGGGTGAGTCCCAACCCGTTACATGCATGCACATGGTAGGTGTTCTCTGGGGATGAAATTCACCCCTGTCCTGGGGGTCCAGCATAAGGTCAGACCCCATTTATGTTCCTGTTAAGCCCAGGTGGTCAACTCCCCCATGGGGGAGCTGGGGCTTTCTCACCAGGGACTGGAGACCAGGGTGGAGGCAAAAGATTCAGACTCATCCAACATCCCAGGCCCCCAGTCACCCAGAGACCTTTCACCCTGACCCAGCTGTGCCTTTAGCCAGGGGGCTCTTTCGGTTCCCAGGCAGTGAAATGGGATGGGAGGTGTTTCCTCTGTGATATTTTTAGACTCAACTAAGCAAACCAGGCCCCTTCAGTTTTCAATTTTGCAGCCCTAAATAGAGATGCTGTGGCCGGAGCATGGAAGGGGGGAGGCTCGGGGCAGGAAATGGGGAGCGATGATGATTATCAGACTCAAGGAGGAGTCAGAGCCGGTCAGAGAGAGGCTGCAGCATCTCTGCTGCCTGAGCCCTGCAGATCCCAGGGGCCTGGGAGCAGGGAGAGGGGCTGGCTGGAGCATCCAACACGGGTAATCAGACGGGGCAGATCGGAGCAGAGAGAGAGACTGGAGCTTCCCTTCTGCTGAAGGCAGACAGGGCAGAGGAGCAGGTGGGAGCAGGGAGTGACTGTGGATTGTCCCCTCCTGACCTCATCAGTAACGGAAGCTGCTGGGCTGTTTCCATCCCGATCAGCTCCCACCACTGCCCTGATGATCCTGTTTCTGTGCCTCTTGCTGCCCAGTGAGTATGTGGGAATCCTGTGCTAATTTGCAGCAGGTTGGGGGAAAGCAAAATCAAGAGCAGCCCCTCTTCAAGGCTGTTGGCAAATTCTCTTCAGTGGGAGAGAAATGGGAACCAGTGGAAACACTGAGTCTGAGAGCTACTGGGTCAGATCCCCAGTTGGTGTAAATCAGTTTAGCTCCACTGGACTCAATGCTGGTTTACACCAGGGGAGGATCTGGCCCTCGAGAAAGCTGAAGAGAAAGTCGGTCCCATCTCAGCCAAGGTCTGTGTGCGCGAGGAACCTGCCATGCCCCAGATCTAACATCCTGCCTGGTTTGTTTTTTCACCAAACACAAATCAGGATTTTTTTTCCTATTAAAGTCAGTTTTTGTCCCTGAAGAGGCACCTCAGAAAAGGGGAGATTTTATCTCCAGCACTAACCACACGGTACCTTTCTGTTCCCAGCGCTGAGTCCCAGCAGCCAGGAGATCTGCTCTGCTCCCGGTAAGTCTGTCTGTCCTCAATCTACCGATGGCATTGACCTCTCCCGCTCCACAGGATCCAGCCACCACCCCTTGAGCCGCTCCCTGCTCACTGTGGTGTCAGCGGAAATGGCACAGGAAGGCAGACGGGGCTGTGTGGGATCTGAGCAGGGTACAGATCCCTGTCCTGCTACCTCTCAGCTCTGCTCTGACCCGAGGCCAGTGTGACACACTGGTCAGAGAGTCACATCCACAACTCGTCCCACCCCTGGGGCACTGGCCCTGGGAAGCAGAGAACCTCAAGGGATTTGGCTTCCCATGGCACCAGCGTCCAGCCCTTTGCGGGCACAGGTCTCTCCCCGGGAGCTCATCCCCCACATGGACTCAGCCTGCACCTCGTCTTTAAATGTCAGCAGCACCTTTAATAGTCAGCCCTGGGTGGGCAGGGGGTGCTTGAGAGGGTATGGACAAAAAGGACCATTATATAACCCAGACTGAGCTCCCGTATGACCCAGGCCAGGAAGCCACGTCCAGCAACCCTGTTTCACTGCATGGACTGCTGGGGCAGGCTGAGGTGTTGACCGTTCCCCCAGTGACAGCCTCCAATGGCCAAGGGCCGGCCATGCTGAGGGGTCACCTCTCTCCTGACCATACTGCTCCAGCTGGGTTAGTGGGGTGCCAGCACCAGGGCCCCTTATTCTAGGAGAGTTCGCAGCACCAGACAATGGGAACCAAGCTGGGAGCCTCCAGGCTCTTCCATAACCCAAATGATCCCAGGGACTAAAGCTTCGAGTCACCAGAGACAGATTGTCCCCCAGTCTGCTCAGCTGGGCTGGAATCAGAGCCTCCATTTGAGATGAGGCACAGACCCATCCACCATTTAAGTCGTGCCCCATCAACAGTGCTGGGCACCACCAATGCCCCACTGACAGCTCTGACCCATTCCCCTTCCCAGGTGCTCTCCCTGCCCCCACCCTCTACCTGAACCAGACGTCTGCCCATCCAAGGGACTCCGTGCGGCTCCAGTGCTTCGTGTTCTCCCAGCTCCAGGTCACTCGCATCGTCTTCTGCAAGGACGGGGAGGAGGTTTCATCCCAGAGGGGTCTGGAGAAGAAGGCCATCTACGACTATGACCATGTGGTGTCCGGGGGCAGCTCCAGGAATTACACCTGTGGGTACGAGATCAAGGACAGCGACAACCGGGTGACCAGATCCCAGCTCAGCCCTGCCCAGCACCTCAGTGTCAGTGGTAAGGCCAGTGTGTGTGAGTGTTTGTGTGTGTGTGTGTGTCCATATCCTCGCTCAGTCCTGCCCAGCAACTCAGCATCACATGAATTGGAGGGGTGAATAGCAGAGTGAGAACAACAATTCAATAAGGGCATGTCCTCTCTAGCAATGTTAAAGCACTGGCTGTGACAGCGATTTAACGTGGCCGTGTAGTCACAGCATAGCGCTGGGAGACAGCAGCGCTCAGGGGGTGTTTTATCACCCTCCTGAGTGAGAAAGTTGCAGCGCCGTAAAGTGCCAGTGTAGACAAGCCCTAAGAAACCCCTGAAAATTCAAATGCTGAAATTCATTAAAATCTGAAATGAAAAATTTCTAACAAAAGAGCTTTGTTCAAAATTTGACACAGGGAACCCAGCCCCCAATTTTCACCCATCTCAGCTCAGATGGCCCAATCCAGACAGGTCGGGGCCGGGGACATCATAGAAATGTCGGGCTGGAAGGGACCTCAAGATGTCATCAAGTCCAGCCCCCTACATTGAGGCAGGACCAAGTAAAGCTGGACCATCCCTGATAGGAGTTTGTCTAATCTGTTTTCAAAACCTCCAGTGACAGGGAGTCCACAATCTCCCTTGGAAGCCTATTCCAGAGCTTCACTTGCCCATTGTTAGAAAGCTTTTCCTGCTATCTAACCTAATCCTCCCTTCCTGCAGATTAACCACATTACTGCTTGTCCTACCTTCAGTGGGCACTGAGAACCATTGATCCCCATCCTCTTTATAACAGCCCTGAACATATTTGGAGACTGTTATCAGGTTCCCCCTCAGGCTTCTTTTCTCATGACTAAACATGCCCAGTGCTTTTAACCTTTCCTCCTAGGTCAGGTTTTCTAAACCTTTCATCATTTTTGTTGCTCTTCTCTGGACTCTCTCCAATTTGTCCAACTTTCCTAAAGTGTCACACCCAGAACTGGACCCTGTACTCCAGCTGAGGCCTCACCAGCGCCGAGCAGAGCAGGACAATGACCTCCCGTGTCTTACATACAACGTTAGCCCTTTTCACACCTACCTCGCACTGCTGACTCAGATTCAGTTTGCGACCCACTCGCACCCCAGGCCCCTTTCAGCAGCACGGACACCAGCCAGTTATTGCCCATGGTGTAGCTGTGCTAGGGCAGCGTATGGGCCTGGAGTGGGGCCATGCTCTGCTCTGATCTCTTGTGTATTTGTTGCCTAGGTGATGACTCCAGCAGCGGTGGTGTCGGGGGTTCCTCCCCACAAGGTAAATGTTTCTGAGGCGTTTCTTTATTCTGGGGGCTCTATTTAGGAGAAGGTGGAAAAACTTCACAAACTTTACTTACCAAGAACAGCCACTAACGTCATCCTGCAGATAACCACAGGGTGAGCTCCGTGGTATGTTCATGAGGATATTAGGGGTCACCACTTACCACAGGGCTCAGCCAGCTCCAGCCAGTGGGGACTTGCCAGTGGCTGCTTGGAGAGGCCGTTCACACCAAGGTTTTTTCCTAGGGCTGGATCTAAAACTCCTGTGGGTAATTACAATCCCTGCTGCTGTGGTTCTGGCTGTGGTGCTTTATCTGCTGGAAAAGAAAGGTGGGTATGACAGTGAGGCTAAGCCATGTTAACAAATGTACAGACAGACATGGCAGAGACACCCCCTTAGATCTCCTGTCCCAGTGCGCCTGGGATGGGGACAGAGAGATGATCAAAGAAACAGTGAAATTGTGGTTTTGGGAGGCTGGCTGGGGAGAAAGATCAAAGAGATGATAAAAGGGATTATCACTGTGAACAATTATTTCTATTGCAATAGCACCTTGGAGCCTCAGTCATGGATCAGAGCCCCACTGTGCTGGTGCTGTACATTATTTATTAGGTATGTTACTGTCATGCCCTGAAGCCTTAACCAGGGATCAGGACACCACTGTGCTAGGCGCTGCACAGATCAGTAATGAAGGGGACAGACCCTGCCCCAGAGATGGTCACAATCTAGGACTCAGCCGGGGTGTGTGTCTGGATGGAATATAGACCTGTAGGTACCTACGGCTGCAGTTCAGGAAGGCATCCCCTAGTCAGGAAGGGCCCTAACACCTGTGCCCGTGTGTAAGTGCTTTCCTGAATCAGGGTGTAAGAACTCTGAAAATAGAGCTCTGGACACAGCTCTGTCCTGCCAACCTTTCCTCACACAGCGTCCCCAGCCCCAAGCTTTCACAGCACTCGAGTCACCCCAACAATCTCGAGATTGGCTTAAAAGTCATGGGATTTCCAACAAGTCACCAGTGTGGGGTCTTTCTATTTGCCTGGGGGATTTGATCTTTGGTGACCTTTGGGTCACATCTTCAGGCTTTTCTCCCCAAACACACGGGTTATAAACTTACTTTTTTTTTTTTTAATGAAAGCCGAGATTCTCAGTGAAGCCCCTGACTCTCAGACCTGGGGCTTTACCTAGAACATGAAATGCCATGAAATTGCCTCTAAAATAGTTAGACTTGGCCACAACGCTCCCAGGGGCAGTCAGTGGGGCTGGTGCAGGAGAGAGCTGTACTGGACTGTGGGGACAGGGCTCTACGTCAATATGATGATGAATTTGGGCCCTATCACTCAATTTCAATCTCTCTCTCTCTCTCTCTCTGATCATGAGGAAACGTGGCCACGTCTCTGATCACATTGTTTCACTGCTTCCAGTTGTGTCTCTAGAAAGGGATAAAAGGTAGGAGGAGATTTATTCTCTCTTCTGTCTTGTTTTCTTTCTGGATCTGTTCTCTCTGTGTCAAGTAAGGGCCAGCAGCTGCTCCAGCATCCAAGTGGAGCTCAGCTCTCCTGCTGCAGGGAGCGGGGTTTCAGTTTGATTGTTGTGCAGGAGTTTTTGAAAAGGCCAGGGAAGGATGGATTTTTACCTAGGGAGATGGTGGAATCTCCATCCTTAGAGGTTATTAAGACCTGGTGTAACAGGGTGGTTGCCCTGCTCCTGCCGAAGGGCTTAAAACAGCCCTGGCAGAAGAGAGGCTGGGCTGCTTGGGAAAGCAGCACAGCTGCAGCCAGTGCAATCAGTGCCCAGCTGGCCCTAATAAGAGGACGGTGGGCGAGAAGCATGAAGAGACTCTCTCGTCTCAGAGAGAGAGAGAAGGAGCTGGGTGCCTGGGAAGCTGAGGTGGGTACCTGGGATGGAGCAGTGCTGGGGAAGGGCAGAGGGAGCTGGGGAGCTCCAGCCTAGCAAACCCCCAGGCTGGAGGCCTCGTTAAGGGCCCACAAAAGGTACTGGGGCTGCAGAGGGGCAGCCCAGGAATAGGCAGAGGCAGCTGGTCCAACCCCCCTTGCCAGTGATGAGTGGTTTATAGAATGCAGTCCGCCCCAGTGAGTGGGGGCTAGATGGGGACTGGCAGTTGCCACTGAGGCAAGGTGGGTTTAGAGGGTTGGGGGTTCCCCTGGGTGGGGAGACCCAGATTGTGGGTTACTGCGGGGGAAGACCTCTGACATAGAAGGGCACTGGGGTCCGGGAGGGACATGGGGGCCAGCAGCAGGCAAGACTCTGGCCTACAGAGGGTGCTCCTGTGTGGAAGAGCTAATTCCCTGGATGACCAGCAGGAGGCGCCACCCCAGTGAGTTGTCACCCTGCCACACCTGGCTTGATAAAATCCTGGCTGGGATGATTTAGTTGAGTTTGGTTGTACTTTGAGCAAGGGTTGGACTAGCTGACCTGCTGAGGTCTCTTCCTACCCTAATCTTCTACGATTCCCTGATCGGGATGGGATCTGGGGATTAGGAGGAGACACTTCAAGGAAGGAGTTTGCTAAAGAGGCGTGTTCCCATTGAATTCACCTGCAGCAGAATGGGCGTGTTTGAAAATCATCCTGAGGTGTTTGAAAGAATGAAAGTGACCCCGTTTTACACTCAGGGCATATTAGGGCTACTCACCCACAAAGCAGCCTTGACCGACCAAGCCAGTTCCCCAGAACCAGGTCTGTTCTTCTGGGGCAGGGCTGGGAGTGGCCATGCCTGGCTGCGAACCAAGGGTCTCCAGTCCATCCAGCTGCAGTGGGTAACATGCAATGTAACTCCATTGGCTGCAGCTGCATGGGCAGCATGTGAGTCCCCCACGGAGGGAGACTAGCCTGGCCCCACCCCTTCCCCTGAAGTCCACAACCCTCCCCTCCATTTGTGCCCCCCCTCCCAGCCAGAGCCTTGAGCCCCCCACCATGGCCAGAGGAGCCCCGCCTCAGCCACCCAGAGTCCAGGCCCACGGGCTGGTCCAGGACACCAGCTGACCCACCCCAGCTGCCCTGGGCTGCCAGCTGGCCCACCTGCCCTGCCCGTCCTAGCCTCAACTCCAGCCAGCTTTGGGGAGAGGCTGAGCGAGGGTGGGAAGAGGAGCTGCCTGGGCAGGGCCATGGGGGAAGAGAAGGATGTGGGAAGGGGGCCTCAGGCAGAGTGTGGGTGGGGCCATGCCTGGCTGTTGGGGGGGGGGGGGCTAGCCTCCCTGACCTATGATACCCGCCCGGCCGCCACCCATGTGCAGCTGGTTTAGTGCCAGGCAAGGTGCATCTACACATGGACTCACCCCGAAACACCCACAGTGGGTTCACTCACAGCATTTGTGAATTTGGTGCAGGTCTGTGTGTGGGGCGGCCAAGGTGCTGCCCCTCCCCGCCATGCCTGCTGGGAATAGCTGGGCAGCAGGGATGTTTGTGGGGCTTCAGAGCGCACTGTACATGTGAATAATACACAGGGCAGATGGGGAGCTTCCAAGTGCTCCTGGCTCCCCCTCTGCCCACCACCCCACACAGAGACCCTGCAAGGACCCTGCAGAGAGTCTCTAAGGGTCGCTGCCCATTGCTCTGCAGCCAGCACCTGCCACTCAGGACTCCCCTCGGCTACTGCTGCCTTCCCCCTCTGTCCCTTCTTCAGCCCGCCAGGCTCGCTGCAGCCCTTCTGAGGGCCATGGGGCCCGTACGCTTGTTCTAAGCCCAGTGGGTGGGGCAGAGAGAGCCCGGTAGGGGACCAAGTAGTCCATGGAGTGACCAGCTGCACACAGAGAGGGAAAGGTGCATGGGGAGACTAGAGGCAGTTTCCAGGCTCTGCCAGTGTCCGGGCCAGCCTGGGTTCCCAGTGCAGCGACTGGTGGGGGTAAGGGGGACACGACACACAGACCCTCAGTACCGAGAGTCCTCTCCCCTGACTCCAAGCTGTGTATGTTCCCTGCCTGCCTCCTGTGCCCCGCATACCTAGGGCTTTGTAGCTGCCTCTCGCCAAACATTCCTTCCCTCACTGCTCCTCCCATATGACCAGTCTCTCCCTCCAAACTCCCCCACCCTGTCCTCCTGTGTCATGAGAGCTGATTAGCAGATTGGGCGAGAAAAGCTTCATTTCCACATTATGCAAAGACATTAAAGTCGAGGCTTAAGGATGAACATTCAGCCTTTTTACACTGTGAGCAGACCTGGGCCAAAAATCCAGTTTTATTTGTGTGAAAAAATTTCAAATACAAAATTTTGTTTGAAATTTTTCACAGAAAATGTGGGGTTTTTGGCAAAAGAATTTTTTGACAAAAAAATTCAAAATGTCCATTCAAAAGAAAACAAAATAAACATTTTCTTTAAGTATTTTTTTTCACTTAAAATTTCATTAAATCAAACAATTTTGGCCAAACATTTGACTTTGGTTAAAATATTATTCATGAAAAACATTCTTGTTGAAAAGGTCACCCAGTTGTAACTTTGTGAAAACGACGGTGTTCTTTTCAACTTCTGTCCTGAGATGTCAGGGATTTTCGGTTCCCCCCAATCTTAACTTCATGCTAACCTAGTAGGGTTTTGAATGGTTGGTTTCTTGGCCATTTTGCTGAAGGATGTTCATGTCTCATCTTTATTAGACAGGTTTCAGAGTAGCAGCCGTGTTAGTCTGTATCTGCAAAAAGAACAGGAGTACTTGTGGCACCTTAGAGACTAACAAATTTATTTGAGCATAACCTTTTGTGGGCTACAGTCCACTTCATCAAATGCATAGAATGGAACGTACAGCAAGAAGCTATTTATACATACAGACAACTTGAAAAGGTGGAAGTAGCCATACCAACTGTAAGAGGCCAATCAACTGAGATGAGCTTTCATCAGCAGGAGAAAAAAACTTTTGAAGTGATAATCAAGATGACCCATAGAAGGTGTGAGGATACTTAACACAGGGCCTCTCCTTTTGTCCTTCCAGGCCCACAAACATGATACAGTTCTGCGGTGACCTAAAATCCTACTTTCGCCGTCTCCAACTCAAAGAATATTTCCAACACACCTCTGAACAACATACTAATCCACAGAATCCTTCCTACCAACACTACAAAAAGAAGGATTCTGCATTGACTCCTCCTGAAGGTCAAAACAACAGACTGGACTTCTACATAGATTGCTTCTGTCGACGCGCACAGGCTTAAATTGTGGAAAAGCAGCATCACTTGCCCCATAAACTCAGCCATGCTGAACACAATGCCATCGATAGCCTCAGGAACAACTCTGACACCATAATCAAAAAGGCTGACAAAAGATGTGCTGTCGTCATCATGAATAAGTTGGAATATGAACAAGAGGCTGCTAGGCAGCTCGCTATCTCTACATTCTACAGGCCATTATCCTCTGATCCCACTGATGATTACCAAAGGAAATTACACCATCTGCTCAAGAAAATCCCTGACAAAGCACAGGAACAGATCTGAACAGACACATGCCTAGAACCCCGATCAGGGGTATTCTATTTGCTACCCAAGATCCATAAACCTGGAACTCCTGGACGCCCCATCATCTCAAGCATTGGCACCCTAATGGCAGGATTGTCTGGCTATGTGGACTCTCTCCTCAGGCCCTACGCTACCAGCACTCCCAGCTATCTTCGAGACACCACTGACTTCCTGAGGAAACTACAATCCATCGGTAATCTTCCAGAAAACACCATCCTGGCCACTATGGATGTAGAAGCCCCGCACACCAACATCCCACACAAAGATGGCCTACAAGCCATCAGGAATAGTATCCCTGATAATGTCACGGCAAACCTGGTGGTGAACTTTGTGACTTTGTCCTCACCCACAACTATTTCACATTTGGGGACAATATATACCATCAAGTCAGTGGCACTGCTATGGGTACCCGCATGGCCCCACAATATGCCAACATTTTTATGGCTGACATAGAATAACACTTCCTTAGCTCTCGTCCCCCTAATGCCCCAACTTTACTTACCCTACATTAATGACATCTTCATCATCTGGACCCATGGAAAAGAAGCCTTTGAGGAATTCCACCATGATTTTAACAATTTCCATCCCACCATCAACCTCGGCCTAAACCAATCCACACAAGCGGTTCATTTCCTAGACACTACAGTGCTAAGAAGCGATGGTCACATAAACACCACCCTATACCGGAAACCTACTGACTGCTATACTTACCTACATGCCTCCAGCTTCCATCCAGGACACAGCACATGATCCATTGTCTACAGCCAAAGTCTAAGATACAACCGCATTTGCTCCAATCCCTCAGAGACAAACACCTACAAGATCTCTATCGAGCATTCTTAAAACTACAATACTCACCTCCTGAAGTGAAAAAACAGATTGATAGAGCCAGACTAGTACCCAGAAGTCACCTACTACAGGACAGGCCCAACAAAGAAAATAACAGAACACCACTAGCTGTCACCTTCAGCCCCCAACTAAAACCTCTCCAGCGCATCATCAAAGATCTACAACCTATCCTTAAAGATGATCCCTCACTCTCACAGATCTTGGGAGACAGACCTGTCCTCGTTTACAGGCAGCCCCCCAACCTGAAGCAAAAACTCACCAGCAACCACACACTATACAACATAAACACTAACCCAGGAACCTATTCTTGCAACAAAGCCCGATGCCAACTCTGTCCACATATCTATTCAATTGACACCGTCATAGGACCTAATCACATCAGCCAAACCATCAGGGGCTCATTCACCTGCACATCTACCAATGTGATATATGCCATCCTGTGCCACCAATGCCCCTCTGCCATGTACATTGACCAAACCAGACAGTCTCTATGCAAAAGAATAAATGGACACAAATCTGACATCAGGAATCATAACATTCAAAAACCAGTGGGAGAACACTTCAACTTCTCTAACCACTCAGTGACAGACATGAAGGTGGCAATTTTGCAACAAAAAAACTTCAAAAACAGACTCTAATGGGAGACTGCTGAACTTGAATTAATATACAAATTAGATATAATTAACTTGTTTGAACAGGGACTGGGAATGGTTGGTTCATTACACTAATTGAATCTATTTCCCCATGTTAAGTATCCTCACACCTTCTATGGGTCATCTGGATTATCACTTCAAAAGTTTTTTTTTCTCCTGCTGATGATAGCTCATCTCAATTGATTGGCCTCTTACAGTTCGCTTGGCTACTTCCACCTTTTCATGTTCTCTGTATGTATAAATATTTTTTGCTGTATGTTCCAGTCTATGCATCCGATGATGTGGGCTGTAGCCCATGAAAGCTTGTGCTCAAATAGATTTGTTAGTCTCTAAGGTGCCACAAGTACTCCTATCTTTATTAAACTTTCTCTTCATAAATGGTGAAGTCGTTACCTTCCCTGATTATTCAGAAGTAGGGTTTGCTGCCTTTCCACTGAGTGTGAGCTGAATGGAGACATAAGGTCCTAGTAGGAGAACCAGCCATGGAAAGAAATCTACTCACAGCTGGATTTCTGAAAACTGACTGTGTTACCAAGGTGACACACAGAGAGCACACGGCATCACTGATACCCCCTGTCCTTATTACTCCCCATAGGGAACGAGTCCAGCGTGACACCAGCAACTCTGCTGAAAATCATTTTGAATGTAAGAGCTTTTGGAAAGTATTGGGGTTACTGGGGTCACCTGCACATGAGGGAGAAAGGTGGGGGCTGGGAGTAAGTGTTAATTGGTGGGGGATGGACAGATCCCAGATCAGACTGTCTGGACAAAAGTTAGAACAACAAACTGCCTGTGATCAAAATGAATGAGGAGAAAAAGTTCTCGGACTCCCAGGGCTTGTGCATCTGAGTCCCTGAGGTTCCTTTGTCCCACCCTTTGCCTGTAATCCCCAGTCCTGCATTGCCATGGCTTAGGGGACTGCAGCAAATTGTTACTTCTTCCCAAACTGGGGAAAGTTCCCATTGGAAAGTGTTCCACTCCCTTCACTGGGAGCTGGGTGCAAGTGTGCCTCATAGGCATAATTTAGGTGCCTCATGCTCCTGGTCTCTTCTTTGAGCTGGGCTCTCTGGCTCTCCCATGATGCACCACATTCTCCCCTCTTGGTGATGAGAAGTAGTACATCTTGGGAGTCCCTGCTTGCAGTGCATCATGAGAGATGAAGCTGAACCAGCTAGTCCAGCCTGTAGAAGAGAATATGAGCATGAGTCAACTGAACTACAAGTCTCATGGGGAACCATGCTGGTATTCTGAACCAGAATATTTCTGGGTTTGGGCAAAATAGTTCAGTTTTGGGGCACTCATTTTTTTGAATAAAATTTTGAAATTTTCTGCCGAAAGCCACCTCTGTTTGACAAAATAGCTCTGTGGAAAACTCAGACAGTTAATTTCCACTGAACATCTTCAACAGCCACATTAAATCCTTCTGTTCCTGTATCCCCTGTATTCTGTATCCCTGCTCAGGGCCAGGCTCCATTGTGCTCAGTGCTGCTTACAGGAGAATCCTGCCCTGGCTGGGGGAGAGGTGGGAGCTGTGAAGTTATAATTCATGCTCAGCGAGGTGCCTTCCCTTAAGGGCATTTACACCCAAGTGACAATGTGTAACTGTCATTCTCTCCCCAGATGCCACTGTGAATTGGGCAGGAAGCATCAGGGTGAGTCTCAGTTTTTATTAACAACAAAGTGAAGTGATAGAAAAGAGCGATTGGTTTGCCTGTTCCAGCTCAGCAGCGACCCCTGGGCTTGGGACATGGATTTACTCAGGATTCCCAGGCTTCAGATTGTGTCTGTTCCCCTGGTCTCACTGCTGCTGCCCCAGATCTCCACACAGGATCAGGTAGCTGGCTCCCATAAGTGGCCATAAGAATGGCCTCCCACATCTACTGTTACCCTGGCCAGTTAGGCCCTGCTCCCCACAGACACACAGGCAAGAGGAAAACATCCTTCCCAAACTCCACAGTGCAGAGATAGGGGAGAAACCCCCACGGTCTGAAAATCTATCAGCTATAGAGAGGCTTTCAGCACCAGCCTCTGCAGTCAGACAAATAACCAAAGCAGAGCTTTCAAGGGTAAAAGTCCCCATTAAAACTCCTGGGAACTGGCCATTCCAATCCCCCAGGCAGGTTTGAAAACCTCCTTCGAAATGTTACTCAAGTGAGAATCAATTCTAGTGAGACAGATCCTATAAGTGAAGCCCCAGCATCACTTGCTGGTAACTCTCCCAGCATGGGCTTCCCAAAGGGAAAGGAAGACAGGAAAGGAGTGAAATCCTGGAAGGTTCCCATTCACTTCAGTGGGGACAGGATTTCCCCCAATGGGACTCCATGCGCTGTAGGTGTCAGTGAGGTGTGTACGGTCTCACACTGCTAGCAGTGTCTGTGCGGTGGTGCACACACCCTGGGTACCATGTTAATGGCAGGGAAAACTGCTAACAAAGAGTTTCCTTTCCCCAATTGCTTCCTTATGATAATTGTTTGTCCATGCTCCAGCAGATACTGGCAATGAATAATAACCGTGGATTTTTATTTCTCCTCCTCTAAAGATCCATGGGAGGAGTTTGGCTCACTCACGTTCTGTCTTCATATTATCATTATTTTTAGTATGTAACATTTTATTGAGTGTTTAAAGCAGTGTCACAAAGGGAGGAGCTGTGCGCTGCTCTCATGGAGGCATAGCTGGTCTCCTCAGAGTTAAGGTTGAGTTAGCATCACGTTATAAGTCTGATTTTCACACACACCACCACAGATCTATTCCAGCAGTTATGAAATTTGATAACCACCTCACATGACTGTGTAGATCTTGTCCTGAAAATCTGGGGCAAAGAACTCAAGTGATCGCAAAGAGTTGGAGTCTCATACACTTTTCAGAGATTTTCCTAGTATTACTTTGGCTGTTCTTATACTAACACATGCAGATTTATCCTTTAGAGCTTTTAGTAAATGACTGTAGAACAGGGTACTACTTGCAGAGATATTTATGACTCCTGTGAATTCAGAAATTGGTTTAATCCTATGAAAATTATATATATAGGTTTCCCTTTGACCCAAGCAGTTAGCCAGTATTCTGGGCCTTGTGTATAGTTACACTGAGAGGAGAAAGTGATGACAGAGTCAGGTATGTTTGTTGATGCAACCTCATTTATTTACATAACATCTAAAAAGTCCTGTTTCCCTGAACACAACAGGAACCAAACAACAGGAGGCACTTGCTTTGATCCCAGCTTCAAGCCTCTTTCCAGCCAGCACTCTGCCCAAAAGCTCTCACTCACTCACTCGCTCTCTCGCGCTCAGCTTTCAGGGTCCTGCTCCAAGTGCTCCTCTGGCTGTGTTAGCCTCTCTTGTTGCTTCCTCTGGTTGCTTCTGAGATGTTTCTGCTGCTTTTCTCACACAGCCTGACCCTGAGGAACCCTGATCACATGGCCCTGCCATGCCCAGGCTTTTCTGTGGTCCACTTCTTGGGCGGTGGTTTTCCATTGATTCAGCTGAAACCAAACAAAGGAACATTTAATGGTTCCCTTATTTAGCTTGAATAGAAGATGGTTATCACAGCCAACAATTTCAGCAAGGTGGTGTGATTGTCCATAGATCAAAGACATGCTTGTTGAGAGCCACTCAATCTCCAACATAATAAAATAATAAAAGGTGCTTGGAACCATTATACATATTGCCATTAATAACATCAATCATTAAGATACCAAACTGGACAGGAAAAAACGACACTGCCTGCAGCACAGAAGAATCCTTATTTCAGATAAGATAAGCTGTGAAAAAGGCTAATGCAGTCTAGGATGCATCAGGTGAGGTATTTCCAGTAGAGACAGGGAAATGTTAGTACCATTATACAAGGCACTGGTGAGACCTCATCTGGAATGCTGTGTGCAATTCTGGTCTCTCAAGTTTAAGAAAGATGAATTCAAACTGCAGGGCTGGCTCCAGGCACCAGCGCAGCAAGCAGGTGCTTGGGGCAGCCAATGAAAAGGGGCGGCACATCTGGCTCTTTGGCGGCAATTCGGTGGCGGGTCCCTCAGTCCCTCTCAGAGGGACGGACCTGCTGCCAAATTGCCACCGAAGAATGAAGTGGTGGTGGTAGAGCTGCCGCCGAAGTGCCGCCAATCGCTCCTTTTTTTTTTTCCCTGCCGCTTGGGGCAGCAAAACCGCTGGAGCCGGCCCTGTCAAACAGGAACAGCTTCAGAGAACCCACCTTATGAGACAAGACTCAAAATGCTTGGGTTGTTTAGCCTAACCAAACACAGGCTGAGGGGAGATATGATTGCTCTCTATAAATACATCAACAGAATAAATACCAGGCAGGGAGAGGGATTATTTATGGGAAGCAAATGTGAACACAAGAACAATGGATATAAACTGGCCATGAACAAGTTTAGGCTTGAAATTAGATGAAAG
This sequence comes from Cuora mccordi, assembly GCA_003846335.1. NCBI lineage: Eukaryota > Metazoa > Chordata > Testudines > Geoemydidae > Cuora > Cuora mccordi. The sequence goes on along the minus strand of ML123506.1, from coordinate 275,874 downwards.
TTTCTAACCATCAGAGAAGAGGGTGGGTGAGGTTCTGTGGAATACAGTATGCAGGAGGTCAGACTAGAGGATCATAGTGATCCCTCCTGACCTTAAAGTCTATGAGTCTATAAAAGCCCATCGCAGGGAGAACCTGGCACTACCTCGATGGGGCAACTGGCATGGAGAGAGGGAGAAGGGCTCCTCTGCCCAGCTGGGAGGTGTCAGGGCTAAGCCCAGCTGTCCTAACTTGGGGGCAGAAAAGGGCCAGAGCAAGGCTGGGGAGGGGGAAATCTGAGTTGCCTGCCTCAGAGGGTTTTATATAGGAAGTGGGACCATTGGTGTTTCCCAGCCTCGATGCCCATTAGAACAGCTCCTGGTGTACGTACAGTGGTGCTCTAGGGCGGACATTTTCTGGCTTCATTTCTCTGGCTTCAGGCTGGTTTAGCAGAAAAGTAACATTACTGGGTTTTATCTCAAAGCATCCGTTACCCCCAAGAGGAGAGACATCGACATATGCGAACATCTCTCTGCAGCGGGACAAATGTCATTAATGCTCCACTTGCTGAAATGCAGGACTCGTCAGTGTGCAGCCACATCACAGAACCTCCAAAGGGGCCGTACAGCAAGGATGTGTGGGACCTTCTCTGGTACCACAGCAGGACAATACACAGCACCCAAAGTGCTGTAGGACGTTGGAATATTCTCAGGGCAAATGCTGCCTGTTTGCCTTTTGGAAAAAAAAGTTTCTTCTGAATAAAATTGGAAAAATACCCAAACTCTGTATTCCTACCCTCTGACTCTTTATATTGACAGTTCAGCTACCAAGTCCTCTCAGCTCTGTTCAGAGATTCCATTGCCAACCCAAAGTCATGAGGCAGCCACCCCAAATTCCCAAGATTGCCTTAAAAATTCATGAGATTTTTTAAAAAAATTCTGCATTTTGCTTGCATCTATTTGACTTCTGGTGTTTGACCTTTTGGAGGTCAGGTTTTCCAGGTGTTCTTCGCAACCAGGAGGGCCAGAAACTTACTCATTTCAACAAAACCCAAGATTCTCACGTAATCCCAGCACCTCAGCAGCTGGTCTTTAAAAAAGCAGTCAATGTTATGAGATGTGCTGTGAATGATGAGAACTGACAACAGCGTCAGGGTCCCCTTTGAATTTGCAGGTCTGTTTTATGTCATGTAGGTTTGTAGGGATGTGATGGAATATAAATGTCAAGCAAAAACTATTAGTCACAAGCTATGTCTTTGTGAAACTTTGCTAGCCTCCTCCAGAGATTGCAATCATGTGGATGCAAGAGAACATCATGTCAGTATTTGGCTCCCTGGAAAGCAGTCACTGCATGAAGCAATTACATTGCTTTGGTGTCTGGGTTTGAGCTGATATTTGGTAGGAATTCTAGACTGATGGTCAGGTTTCTAAGTGCCAGCACCCAGCAGCTGATAAAAACTCGCATTTGAGAACAATGATTGGCTGCTGCTGGGTCCTGGGTGCTTTGGAAAATCTAACCACTGCATTTAGGTGCCTGAAAGCCCAACTCTGGAAAATCTGGCTGTGTTGTGAGATTTCAAATGAGCTGGTACAATCAGCACCTGAGTGATGTCTCTGGATCCTGCTGCAGAAACGGGGAGGGGGAAGAGAAGGGAAGGTGGTGGAGTTGGGGGAGGAGAACAGGGGATGGAAACAGGATGAGGGGAGGGGAGAGAAGCAGGCTAGAAGCAGGCTAGAAGCAGTGTATGTGTGGGGAGGGGGGGTGAGAGCCCAGACAGGGCCCAGGGGAGCCACCTTTTTTTGTCCCTGAGCACCCACCAAATGCAAGAGCCCCTGTCTTTCCCAGCTTCTCCCATAGTATGTCAGGGATCTGCTGACAGAGAGGGGGCAGCTTTGTTAGGAGACCCCCTCATGTCGCATGGGATATGGTGGGACCCCCAAGTGACAGAGGCCAGGGGAAGCTGCTGGGAGCCATGGGGCACACAGCCCCCCGTCCCCATGTCCCCACTGTTTTCAGAGGAGGTGACCCCCCACCCAGAAGCTACAGGGCACGTCTTGAAGCCGGGTGGCCACTCCAGGGTCTGCATCTGGGGGTTTCATCAGTGTCCAGTGGGTTTGTTTTGAAGATATTGGTTCTGGGTTTACAAGCTTCTGCAATGTCACTGTGTCAGTGTGTTATTGCAGGTCACTTGTGAGTGGAGCTGGGCGATGAATTCATGTTTTGGGCTGGCAGCAAACAGAAAACTCAGAGGAAGTGTTTGGGTTAGTTCCAAAAGTGTTTGGAATTTGTTAGCAAATCGAGAAAGTCTCTTTCAGGTCATAGAAAATGTTTCATTCGGGGCAACTTCCTAAAAGTGCCTCCCCCTCCCAACCTTTGCCCAGGGATTCAATATTTGCCTGGGATGTGGGAGACCTACATTTGGAACCCCTCTTTGGAGCAGGGTTTTGAACTCAGCATTTAAGAAAGATGTGAACAAATTACAGAAAATCCAGAGGAGAACAACAAAAATGATCAAAGGTTGGAAAACTTGACCTATAAAGAAAGGTTAAAAAAACTTGGCATGTTAAGGCGTGAGAAAGAAAGACCAAAGGGGGAACCTGACAGCCATCTTCAAATCTGTTAAGGACTGTTATAAAAGGATGAGGATCAATTTTTCTCAGTGCCCTCTGAAGGTAGGATAAGAAGTGATTGGTTTAAATCTGCAGCAAGGGAGGTTTAGTTTCGATAGTAGGAAAAACTTTCTAATGACAATGGAAATTAAGCTCTGGAATAGGCTTCCAAGGCAGGTTGTGGAATCCCTATTGTCGGAGGTTATTAAGAACAGGTTGGACAAACCCCCTGTCAGGGATGGTCTAGGTTTACTGGATCCTGTCTCACTCAGTGCAGAGGGCTGGACATGATGACTTCTTGAGGTCCTTTCCAGCCTGAAAGGTCTATGATTGTATAATTACCAACTGTTTGTGTTGCTAAGTGCTGCTGGTGCTGCAGCATTGGTAATGCTGCTAGTGTTGCTGTTCTTTGACATCAGCTGCTCTAGCACACACACTGCCTGTGTCGATTCAGCAGACCTCGATGTTACTTGTAAGAACGAGCACAGGCTTGGTTCAGTGGTGAAGATGCTCAGCCAGTTTTATTGTCAACAATGCACACCTGCCCACATACAGTGATTTTTGGAGCCCAACATGAGACACCTTCTGGGGTGACAGACTGCACTGACCCCCCACATACTGGAAATCAGCCTCTTAAGGTGGCTAAAATGCGGGCTCCAAAATCACTAATCTAAAAGTTACCCCCTGCCTGCACACAGCCCCTAACTACCCCAAGACCAACTGCTGCACCTCATCCCTCTTGCCCATTACTCTTAGGTGGCTCAGCTACCCGAAATTGAGCATCTTCTTCCCCTCTTCAGTCAGACTCGGGATCATCTTATCTGGTACCTATTGCACTTCTGCTCAGAGGGAGACTCCCCACACCCAGACTTTGGGGCTGTCTCTATAATAGGCCCAAAGCAGAACCCCAAGTCCACACCACCAAACTTTGGGGAAGGTCAGAGTAGGACCCACAGCTGGAGCTAAACCTCAGGGGCCATCTTCAGTTGTTCTGTCCCAGTCCCGCATCTCCCTTCCCCCGGTCCCCTCTTTCACTGATCAGCCACAACCATCTTAGTGTTTAGAAATAGGAGCCAGTTTGGAGTCGTTAAACCGAGAGGGGATGTCTCTTTCTACCAGTCAGGCTCTAGCTCAGCCAGAAGTGAGCAGCTCAATGCAGGGATCCCTGGGGGAGGCTCTCTGGCCTGGGCTGTGCAGACGCTCTGACTAGATGGTCCCATTGGTCCCTTCTGGCCTTTAAATGCACGACTATGAAAATAAACTGCCCTGGAAACTTCATGAGAACAGACTAAATGGAAAGAAATGAGGCAGGTTAATGTGTGAGGACAAAAATAACACCATGTGAGTAGGTTATTCAATCCCACATCACAGTGTGGGATACGCGCCTGCTCTGCTGGGCTGCTAACTCGTGGTCAGGCCGGGGAGAGCTTACTGCTGGGTGGGGGAAGAAGTCTGCACAGGGGACTCTGCAAACACTCAGGGAGCTGTCGGCTTGTCCTGCGGTTCCCTCCCTGTGCAGCTGCACAGAGCAGCTGGACTGGTTGAGCAGAGAATCACTGAGCAGAAGCCACTGCTTAGGTCATGAACACTCCTCTCCCTTCCCTCTTCTGAGCAGCAGCCAATCGCTCTCTAGTCCTGCTGCATCTGGCTCCATTAATAACCCCACCAGGGCTGGAGAGACGGGTCTAATTCTGCCCTGCCTGCCCTGGGGTTGGGGCTGGTGGGAGAGAGGCAGAGGTATAATTAAACCGCTCTAGCTTTGCTGGTATAATTCCATGGGGACACTCTTATTGTGGAATCAGAGCCTTTGTCAGGTTCATGCAGATTTTAAAGCCATAAGGGACCAGTGTGATCATCTAGTCTGACCCCCCAATAACTGGCTCAAAATAATTCCTGTTTGAACTAGAGCATCTCTTTGAGAAAAACATCCACCCTGGATTTAAAAATTGACTAATGGACAATCCACCACAGCCCTTGGTAATATTTCCCATGGTTAATTATCCTCACTGTAAAAAATTTACACTGTATAGATTATATTGCTGCTAAAATAAACATAAGAGAAACCAGACAAAGACTCTCTTATACGACAATCCGGGAGTGCACTGGGACTTACACTGGTATAACTGGAGTGGTATAAATTCAACCTTTAGCTGATACCAGACAACTTGCCGTGAAGTACTAAGGAGGCAGGGGTTGTGTGGTTCATGGGGGTAGGTGCTGGATCGAGTCCATCATTTCGGAACGAACATGTCAGGGTGCACACAGGTGCCTCTATTTCTGTACTGGTGACCCCTTCCACATAGCGAGCCTCGGAGTGTGACCCCCCCTTAAAAATTAAAAACACTTTTTAATGTATTTAACACCATTATAAATGCTGGGTGCGAAGCTGGGTTTTGGGTGGAGGCTGACAGCTCGCGACCCTCATGTAACAACCTTGTGACCCCCAAAGGGTCCCAACCCGCAGTTTGAGAACCTCTGCAAAAGCGGCAGGGGTTGTGTTTCAGGGGCAGATGCTGGGTCAAGTCCATCTGCTTTGGGAACATGTCAGGGTGCCCACAGCTTTCAAACAGCTGCCTCTGTTGCCTCAGCAGGAAATGATCAATGTTCAACCTGCAGGGAAGATTGAGGCAGCTGAGAACTGGACTGGCTCCTCAGCGTCCGCACAGTGTGGTTGTGCCAGAGGAGCTTTATCACAAAATCACCATCACAACTGGCACTGGTCATCCTTGATAGCAGTCTCACTCACCCGAGGGCCAAGGATAGAATGGGCCATGGGGACACAGCCCCTCGCATCCCTACAGCTGGTTTCACACACAGATTTGGCACATGCATAATTGGCACAAGCACTTCTGGCCAAACCTTCCAAAATGGCCAGTGATTTTTAGAGCTCAATGTGAGACACCTTAAGGGGTGACAGACTGTACTAAGCACCCACCCACTGGAAATCAGCCCCCTTAAGGTGTTTTAAATGGGGCCCACAAAATCACTAATCATTTTTGAAAGATTTGGTCTCAGTGCTTAACAGTGTGATAAGTGAAGCACGATAATTAAAAACTATATTTTATATATCTACCCCCATATACATCCTCTGACTATCTCCCTCCCTCTAGCCCCAAACATAGCCATTTATCTATATATAAATCTATCTATCAATATCTCTCTCTATCGCAGGCTCCGTGCAGCTGATTCCTATCACGTGTCTATTACAGCACTAGCCTAGAGAGGAGACCTGGTCATTTCTTCTCTGTGTGGAGCAGTCTCTCTGCTCCTTTCAGGGTCAATGTGAGTGAGGCAGCTGCAGGGTCTGTGCAGCAGGAGGAACTCACACTGCAGAGCTCTTGCTTCACATCTCAGCTGCGCTTGTAGCTCTGGCTGAGGGATGGGGTGAATTCTCTTTCTTCACATCCCGCTATGCGCTGTTCATGATCCTGTCATCGACCCCCCTTCACCTGCCCATGGTGGAGACTTTCCCTGTTCCTGTTCCTATGGCAGGTCTGGGTTGGGGTCTCTCCAAGTGAAGGCTCCGGAGCCATTTCTCTGTCACAAGAGAACCGACCCTCTTACACAGGGGCCTGATCCCCAGGCCAGTGAAGTCAGTGGAGTCTTTAAATTGCCACCAGGGGGCTTTGGATCAGGCCCTTTCTGGGCAGCATTGTCTGAGCTCCAAGCAGGGCCCGGCTGCCATCCAAGGGTGCCAGCAGCTCAGCCTGACCCACAACCCCAGGAGTCACCCTGGGCAGAGCCACCACAATGCTGTGACCTAAAAAGGGCAGATTTTTAAGTGAGAGTTTTTGTCATTATTTTGAAAGTTTCCATTTTTTTTTCAAAGACAAAATTACACCTGTTTTAGGACTTTTGTAAAAACAAAACTGAAAACTTAAAAGAAAACAAATATTTAAAAAAAAACTTTTGCAGAGAATTTTTTTAAACTTTCAGCTTTTGGATTTCCCCTCCCTCCATTTTTACCATTTTGGCAGCAAGAATGGCAAAAAAAAATGGAGGGGGGGGGAGAAAGGCCAAAAAAAACCCGGGGCTAAAACCCCGAACACCTGGTGTCCCCCCCGGGTAATGCCAGAGCGGGGCAATCACGGGGGCAGCTCCACCCCCTTCCCCACTTTCTCATTCCCCCGCCCCCGAGCCCCACCCCCTGGCCAGGTCGGAGGCAGGACGCTGGAGTCCCGCAGTGCAGGAAGCTGCTGCTCCGGCTGGTGTCATGGAGCGGGGCAGCCAGGGCGTACCCCGGCCGCTGCTGCTGCCCGGGGATGCGGCTGCTCCTCTGCTCCCGCAGCCGGTAAGAGCCGCCCAGGCAGGGGGACCCCGGACTGCCGCTGGCAGGGGAGTCCTCCTGGCACCAGCTACCCCCACCGTACCCTCAGCTACCCTCTCCCTGCACACAGCCCCTAGCTACTCCCTCCCTGAACCCTGTGCTACTCCCTCCCTGACCAACCCCCTGCCCGCACACAGCCCCTACTTACCCCCTCCCTGCACCCAGCCCCTGTGCTACCCCCTCCCTGCACCCTGAGCAACCCCCTCCCTGAACCCTTAGCAACCCCCTGCCCGCACCCAGCCCCTAAGCTACCCCCTGCCTGCACCTACAGCTACCGACTGCCCACACACAGCCCCTAGCTACCCCCTGCACCCTGACCTACACCTCCCTGCACCCTCAGCTACCCCCCTGCCCGCACAGAGCCCCCAGCTACCCCCTCCCTGCACCCTCAGCTACACTTCTGCCCTCACAGAGACCCTAACTACCCCCTTGCTGCACCCTCAGCTACCCCCTTGCCTGCGCACTGAGCTAACTCCCTGCACCCTAAGCTATGCCCTTCCCTCACACAGCCCTTAGCTACCCCATGCCTACAACCTGAGCTCCCACTCCCCAAACTACCCCCTCCCTGCACCCTCGGCTACCCCCTGCCCGCACCCAGACCCGAGCTACCCCCTCCCTGCACCCACAGCTACCCCCTGCCTGCACACAGCCCCTGAGCTATGCCCCTGCCTGCACCCTGACTTACCCCCTCCTTAAACCCACAGCTACCCCTGCCCTCACACAGCCCCTAGCTACTCCCTCCCTGCACCCGGACCTACCCCACTGCCTGCACACAGCCCCCAGCTACCTCCTGCCTGCACACTGAGCTTCCCCCGTCTCTGCACCCTGAGCTACCCCCTGCCTGCACAGAGCCCCCTGCTACCCCCTCCCTGCACCCTCATCTACCCCCTTCCTGCACCCTCAGCTACCCCCCTACCCTCACACAGCCCCTAACTAACCCTGTCTCTGCACCCTGAGCTACCCCGCCTCCAGCCTGACCTACCCCTCTGCCTGCACACAGCCCCTAGATACCCCCTGCCTCCATCCTGAACTACCCCCCTGCCCCCACACTACACCCTGAGCTACCCTATCATAGAAGCATAGAATGTCAGGGTTGGAAGGGACCTCAGGAGGTATCTAGTCCAAACCCCTGCTCAAAGCAGGACCAATTCCCAACTAAATCATCCCAGCCAGGGCTTTGTCAAGCCTGACCTTAAAAACCTCTAAGGAAGGAGATTCCACCACCTCCCTAGGTAACCCATTCCAGTGCTTCACCACCCTACTAGTGAAAAAGTTTTTCCTTGACCCTCAGTGCACAGCCCCTAGCTACCCCCTCTCTGCATCCTGATGTACCCCCGTTCCCACACACAGCCCCTATCTATCACTCTCCAGTCACTGTGAGATTCCCTCTGCCTGTACACAGCTGCTAACTGCCCCTCTCTCTGCATCCTGAGCTACCCACCTGCCTTCCCAATGAGTTACGCCCCCCCCCGCACCCTGAGCTACCTCCCTGCCTGCCCCTTGAGTTTACACCCTCCCTGTACCCTGAGCTACAGTCCTAGGGGCCCATAGGACCTGTAGATCCACTAAGACATGCCTGTGACAAGGTACCAGTTCAATTAGCACACCAGAATGCTGTGTCTAGACTAGTACAAAGATGCCTCTCCTAGGACTTCTCCGGAGGCCGGGCCTACTTCAGTTCACAGCCCTTGGTTCATACTGCTAGTTATGCCTAGAGCTCCAGCAAGGCCTGTACCCACATTCGTCACACAGACCTTCACGCTAATGTGCATTAACCTCTAGGACTTCACAGGGGAGTCATGTGGACATAGGGCAGAACAAAGCATTGGCAGATTCCACCTGCGACCATGGAGGACTTAAATACGGTGCTCTCGGGGGCAGGGCAGAAAATAGATTTTTTTTCCCCTGTGGAAACTTTAAATGAATTTCCATTGAAATTTTCAGCAATAAAATTTTAACTTTTCATTGAAAAGCTGATAACCTGAAAAGTGTGTGTAAGGGGGAGGGGAATATTAGGTTTCAGCCACTGAAAGCTGAAGATTTTCATCTGAAAACTACCAAAACCAAAAATATTTTGGGGCTTTTGGTTTTCCAATGAAAAATCAAAAATGTTCAAGAAAGTAGAGACTCCACAAATAAATAAAATCTACATTTTTATTGAAAATAGAAATAGATTTAAAATTCTCAGCAGGCCCTGGTGTACTCATCATTACAAATGTGTTGCTTCCTCAGTACCCTTGGTGGGCTGGTGCTGTACAGTCAGGTATCATACAGCACAATCCCTGCCCTGACAATCTGCTGTGGGTTATACTCTGAATTGGAGTGTTAAACTTTCCAATATCTTTTGTAACAGTCTGTCCTGCATATGTCTGTGGCTGGCCTAGCTGCCCAGTCGGTATGTCAGTGTCAGGCCTTAGGTACACACCAGATCTACACACCTCTTGCCCATTCACCGTTAGGTGGCTCAGGCACCCCAGATAGAGCATCTTCTTCCCTCAGATACTGGATCATCATATCTGGTACCTATTGCACTTCTGCTCAGAGGGAGAGTCCCCACACCCAGACTTTGGGGCTGTCTCTATCATAGGTCCAAACCAGAACCCCAAGTCCACACCTGCAAACTCTGGGGAAGGTCAGATTAGGATCTGCAGCTGGACTGAAACCTCAGGAGCCATCTCCAGTTGCTCTGTCCCAGTCCAGCATCTTCCTTCCCCCTGGTCCCATCTTGCATTGATCAACCAGTCATAGAATATCAGGGCTGGGGCAGGACAATCCCCAAACAGACTTTTGCCCCAGATCCCTAAGTGGTCCCGTCAAAGATTGAACTCACAACCCAGGGCTTAGCAGGCCAATGCTCAAACCACTGAGCTATCTCTTCCCCGCCCTTAGCATTTAGAAATGTGAGCCGGCTTGGAGTCTTTAAACCGAGAGGGGACGTCTCTTTCTACCAGACAGGCTCTAGCTCAGCCAGAAGTTTGCAGCTCAATGCAGGGATCCCTGGGGGACGCTCTCTGGCATGGGCTGTGCAGACACTCTGACTAGATGGTCCCACTGGTCCCTTCTGGCCTTTAAATGTACGACTATGAAAATAAACTGCCCTGGAAACCACATGAGAACAGAGAGAGCGAGAATGAGGCAGGTTAATGTGTGTGGACAAAAATAACACTGTGTGAGTAGGTTCTTCAGTCCCACATCACAGCATGTGACATCCCCGACCCTGCTGGGCTGCTAGCTCGGGGTCAGGCATGGGGAGAGCTCACTGCTGGGCAGGCCAAGAAGTGTCTGCTCAGCAGACTCTGCAGATGCTCAGGGCGCTGTCGACTCATCCAGCAATTCCCTCCCTGTGCAGCTGCACAGAGCAGCTGGACTGGGTAAGCAGAGAATTACTCAGCAGGCACCACTGCTCAGGGCCTCCCGGGGGTGGGGGGGGAAGTGGGGCAATTTGCCCCGGGCTCCACAGGGGCCCCCAAGAGAACGGGTGAGGCTCCAGCCCCGGCCCGACCCCGCCTCCGCCCCTCTCCTGGAGCCTCAGCGCACCCAGGCTGTTCTTATGTTCTAACCTAAATGACCCCAAAGTTATGGAGACAGATATGAGTCAAGGAAGCCAGCAGAGTATCAGAAACCTGGAAAAATCTCTGACTGGATGGGCTCAGGCGTTTGGTCACAAGCTGAGGTGGTTCAAAAGTTTTGGATTTTTTTTAAATAGGATTTTTTATTGTTTCTTTAAACAATCAAACACAACAAGCAGCAAATATTTGGCCACACACTTCTGAAACCCCAAACCATATTCAGGTTTTGGCAGACTAACTTCAGCTTTTCAATTAAAAAAAAAACAACAATTTTTGAAGGAAAGCAGACATTGTCTGTGATTTTTTCTGCTTTTTAAAAACCTCTAGTTTTTGATCCAAAAAAAGTTTTGACGGAAAATATTTGTTCAACCCTTTTAATGAGCTTTAGTGCCTTTTAGCACTAGCTGATGCTGAGAACCAGTGATACCTTGTAAAGAAGTTTTCTCAAAACTGGGTTTGTGCCGAGATGCGGAAGGTTTTAAAATGTTTATTTTTCCCAGGGTCACCCGTGGGGGGGGAGCAAGTGGGGCAATTTGCCTGGGCCCCGCAGGGGCCCCTATTAAAATATAGTATTGCAATTTTTTTTTATGAAAGGGGCCCCTGAAATTGCTTTGTCCCAGGCCCCCTGAATCCTCTGGGCGGCCCTGCCAATGCTTAGGGCACCAACACTCCTCTCTCTTCCCTCTTCTGAGCAGCAATGGATCACTCTGTAATCCTGCAGTGTCTGTTTCCATTAACATTCCCACTAGGCCTGGAGAGTCGGGTCTAATTCTGCCCTGCCTGCCCTGGGGATTGGGCCCTTGGGAGGGAGGCAGGATCTAGCCCAGAAGCAGTGGAGGGTGGGACCGTCTGTGAGATCAATTAAATCCCCTTCAGCAGATTTCACAGCTCCTGTCTCTGAGGATTTCCCCGTTTCCCAGTCTCCAGGCACTTCCCCTCTTTGGATGAAATAGCCTGGGGTCATTGGCCCTCAAGGCAGGTACCAGGTTGGTCATTGTCACTCAGGCTTTTGGACAGGCTGGGGGCAGCAGGGAGGAAGGATGAGCTTGTGGCAAGGGCAGTGGACTGGCTCTCAAGAGCCCTGGATTCAGTCCCTGACTCAGCTGCAGACTCCTGTGTGTCCTGCGCTCAGTCACTTCTCTCTCTGTGCCTCAGTCTCTCCGTCTGTGAAATGAGAATGAGCTTCCCTACCTCTAATGAATGTGTGAGGATAAACCCCATTAATGACTGTGAGGGGCTCAGATACTCCAGTGAAAGGGGATGTAGGAGTAAAATTAAACCACTCTAGCTTTGCTGGTGTAACTCCCACTGGGACACTGATTCTTGAATCAGAGCCTTTGTCAGGTTCATTCATAGATTCTAAGGCCAGAAGGGACCACTGTGATCACATAGTCTGACCTCTTGTATAACACAGGCCAGAGAACTGCCCCCAAATAATCCCTGTTTGAACTGGAGCATCTCTTTGACAAAAACATCCACCCTTGATTAAAAATTGCCAATAAAGGAGAATCCACCAAAGCCTGTAGTGATTTTTCCCATGATTAATTATCCTCACTATAAAAAATATATGTTGTATAATTTATATTGCTTCTAAAACGACATAAGATAAACCAGAAAAAGCTTCTCTTATATCACAGTCTGAGTGTTCACTGGGGTTTATACTGGTGTAATTGGAGCAGTATACATTGGAGCTGATACCAGTTAACTTCATAGAATCATAAAAGATTAAATTTGGAAGAGGCCTCAGGAGGTCATCTAGTCCAACCCCCTGCTCAAAGCAGAATCAACCCCAACTAAATCATCCCAGCCAGGGCTTTGTCAAGCCTGATCTTAAAAACCTCTAAGGAAGGCGATTCCACCACCTCTCTAGGGAACCCATTCCAGTGCTTTACCACCCTCCTAGTAAAAAAGTTTTTCGTAATATCCAACCTATACCTCCCCCACTGCAACTTGAGACCATTACTCTTTGTTCTGTCATCTGCTACCACTGAGAACAATCTAGATCCATCCTCTTTGGAACCCCCTTTCAGGTAGTTGAAAGCAGCTATCAAATCCCCCCTCATCCTTCTCTTCTGCAGACTAAATAATCCCAGTTCCCTCAGCCTCCCCGCGTGAGTCATGTGCTCCAGCCCCCTAATCATTTTTGTTGCCTTCTGCTGGACTCTTTCCAATTTTTCCACATCCTTCTTGTAGCGTGGGCCCCAAAACTGGACACAGTACTCCAGATGAGGCCTTACCGATGTCAAATAGAGGGAAATGATCACGTCCCTCGATCTGCTGCCAATGCCCTTACTTATACAGCCCAAAATGCCACTAGCCTTCTTGGCCCCAAGGGCACGCTGTCGACTCATATCCAGCTTCTCGTCCACTGTAACCTCCAGGTCCTTTTCTGCAGAACTGCTGCCCAGCCATTCGGTCCCTAGTCTGTAACAGTGCATGGGAAGTACTATAGTGGCAGGGGTTGGGTGGTTCATGGGGGCAGGTGCTGGGTCGAGTCCATCTGCTTTGAGAACATGTCAGCGCTGCCCACAGCTTTCACACAGCTGCCTCTGCTGCCTCAGCAGGAAATGGTCCATGTTCACCCTGTCGAGAAGGTGGGGGCAGCTGAGAACTGGACTGGCCTCTCCCCGTCCGCGCAGTGTGGTTGTGCCAGGGGAGCTTTATCACAAAATCCCCACACTGGCATTGATCGCCCTTGACTGCAGTCTGCCCGAGGGACAAGAATAGACTGGGCTAAGGGGACGTAGCCCCTCGCACCCCTACAGCTGGTCTCACACACAGATTTGGCACATACGTAACTAGCACAATCACTTCTGGCAAAACCTCCCAAAATGGCAGGTGATTTTTGGAGCCCAACATGAGACAGCTTAAGGGGTGACAGACTGTACTGAGCCCCCACGTACTGGAAATCAGCCCCTTAAAGGTGACCTAAATGGGGCCCCCAAAATCACTAACTGTTTTTGAAAGTCTTGATCTCTGTGGGTAACGATATGATCAGCCAAGCTCAGTATTTAAAACAATATCTACCCCCATATACATCCTCTGATTATCTTCCTCTCTGTATCCCCATATGTAGCCAACTATCTATATATTAATCTATCCATCAATCTCTCCATTGCCGGCTTTGTGCAACTGACTCCATCAAGTCTCTGTTAAAGCACTAGTGGAGAGAGGAGCCCTGGTCATTTCTTCCCTGTGTGGAGCCGTCTCTCTGCTCCTTTCAAGGTCTCTGCAGTGAGGGAGCTGCAGGGTTTGTGCAGCAGGAGGAACTCACTCTGTGGATGGACTTGCTTCAAGTCTGAGCTGCACTTGCAGGTCTGGCTGGGAGATTGAGTGAGTTCCCCTTCTTCACATCCCATTATGCACTGTTCATGAGCCTGTCATCAACCTCCCCTTCACCCTCCCATGGTGGAGACTTTCCCTGTTCCTGTTCCTGTGGTGGGTCTGGGTTGGGGTCACGCCAAGTGAAAGCTCCGGAGCCATTTCTCTGTCACAAGAGAACTGACCCTCTTACACAGGGGCCTGATCTCAAGGCCAGTGAAGTCAGTGGAGTCTTTCCATTGACACCAAGGGGCTTTGGATCAGGCCCTTTCTGGGCAGCATTGTCTGAGCTACAAGCAGGGCCCGGCTGCCATCCAAGGTGCCAGCAGCTCAGCCTGACCCACAGCCCTGGGGGTCACTCTGAGCTAGAGCCATCACAATGCTGTGATCTAAAAATTACAGATTTTTGAAAATGAGAGGTTTTTTCAAACATTTTCATTTTTTCTAAAGTTCCCATTTTTTCAAAGACAAAAATAAAATTGTTTTTTTGGAGTTTTGTAAAAACTAAATTTAAAAGGAAAAAATTTACATTTTAAAAAAAATGAGCAATTTTTTTTTTTAAGTTTCAGCTTTTGGATCTCCATTTTTACATTTTGGAAAAAATATAATGTCGGGGAAATGTCAAAAAAATCTTCATAAATGGTCTTGAAACAATGATATTTTAAAAAATGCAAAACATATTTAGCCTTTTTTACCCTGTCGCCTTCTACGCTCTGCTTAGAACCGATAGTGTCACAGTGTGTTCCACTGACCCTCACCTGAGCATCTGAGCTCCCCTAAACATCCCCTGTCCAGCTGCTCTGCAGAGCTGCCTCCATCCCAGGGGTGAAATGTGTCCAGCCCCCATCCCAGGACAAACCAATACTGTGATCAATTATCATGAAAGTTGCTCTGCAAAACTTGTGGTCCTGACACATTTCCCTTGAGACCCTTGGCTGTCTGGCTTCCCGCAGAGGTGTTAACGTCTGTTCACAAGACTCCCACATGTTTCTTTGGCCTTTTGCCCTGGTTCCCCCACTTGCTTAGTCACACCGATTCTAGCTCCCCACCTGCTCAGAGGTCACTTCCGGATGCTCTTTCTGCCTTGTGTTCTTCCCCATCTGGTAGCACCCTGGTACCCGCCTCCCAGCAAGGACAGCAGAATGACCAGGGATGCAAAAAGGACCAAGATAGGGGGAAGAGACCTTGTTCCCATCTCTAAGCACGGGGAGCAGACTCCTCAGGAGCCGAGAATGGGGAGCAGGGGCAGTCAGGGCAGAAATGACAGGAGCTGCGGATGGAGGACAGGGTGGAGGAGACTAAGCAGTCTCATGGTAGGTGTTCTCTGCAGGAGTGGGGAATTCACCCCTATGCAGAGGGTCCCAAATGAAGCCCAGGTCTCATTTAAACCCAGAGGGTGAATTTGTCCCTAGGGGAGCTGGGTCCTTCTCACCAGGGACTGGAGACCAGGGTGGAGACAAAAGGTTCAGGCTCATCCAACATTCCAGGCCCCTAATCACCCACTGACCTTTCACCCTGGCCCAGCTGTGCCTTTAGCCAAGGGGCTGTCTCCGGCCCGAGGCAGTGAGATGGTTCAGGAGGCGTTTCCTCAGTGATATGTTTGGACAAACAAGTAAACCAGAACCTCTCAGTCCTCCAGCCATAAATAGAGACGCTGTGGCCAAGGCAGGGAAGGGGGGTGGTGCAGGGCAGGAAATGGGGAGCAGTGACAAATATCAGACTTGAGGAAGGGACAGAGCAGGTCAGACAGAAGCTGTGACATCTCTGCTGCCTTATTGCTACAGACTCCAGGGGGGCTGGGAGCAGGGAGAGGGGCTGGCTGGAGAATCCAACCCTGGGAGGCAGACAGAGGCAGATCGGAGCAGAGAGAGACACCAAAACTTCCCTTATCCTGAAGTTGGACAGGGCAGAAGGGGCAGGTGGATCTGTGTGCAATGGTGGATTGTGCCCTGCTGATCGAGATCAGCCCTTGGTCCCAGGGAGTCGTCAAATCTCCTTTAGTGGCAGAGAGGGTTGTGCTGTTGCAATGTTCAAGGGAGTGGGACTGTCCCAAACCAGCACAGGGCCAGTGCTCAGTGCTGGGGATGGGCTGGGGTTAGGAGTCGGCACACGCTGGGGTTACAGTCACAGCTTCATAGAGTTTCAGGCCAGGAGGGACCATTAGCCCATCCAGTCTGACCCCCTGATAGCCCAGAGCAGAGAACTTCCCCCAGCTCCCCTGCACTGAGCCCCTGCACTTGTGTTTGACTAAAGAATCCCCCAGAAAGGCCTGGCTGTGACTCCCCCACTTCCCTGGGGAGCTGGCGCCGGGGGTTAATCCCCCGCATGGGGAGAAACTGCTGCCTCCTTTCTCACTGGAGTTTGCCCAGACTCAGCATCCAGCCCTTGGGTCTGGTTATGCCTGTCACTGGTGCACTGAACGGCCCATCAGTACCTGGGGTTTCTCCCCTGGAAGGAGTTTAGACACCATGACCAGTCCAGCTGTCTGACCAGCTCCACACACGGAGCCCCCTCAAACCTCTCCTGTGAGGCCTCTTCTCCAGCCCTCACAGTGTTTTTCTGGCTCTGCTCTGCACCCGCTGCACTTTTCCAACAGCCTTTTAAACTGGGGCCCCCAGAACTGGACGCAGGATCCAGTATCAGCCTCACCAAAGCCGCACGCGGGGGGAAATCTGCTCCCTCCTCCTGCTCCCCTCGTTACACAGCCCAAGAGCGCATCAGCCCTAGGGTTGCCAATTGAACAAAACTGAACACCCTTGCCTGGCCCCCTGCCCCACCCCTTCCCCAAGGCCCCACCGTACCACACCCCTTCTCCGAGGCCCCACCCTCCCATCACTCCATCCCCCCTCCCTCCTTCACTTGCTCTACCCCACCCTCACTCATGCTCATTTTCACTGGGCTGGGGCATGGGGTTGGGCTGCTGGAGGGGGTGAGGGCTCTCACTGGGGGTACAGGCTCTGGACTGGAGCTGGGGCTGAGGGGTTTGGGTGCAGGGGGGGCTCCGGGCTGGGTCAGGGGTTGGGGCATGGGAGGGGGTGCAGAGTGTAGGCTCTGGGAGGAAGTTTGGGCGTGGCAGGGGGGGTAGGGGTGTGGGCTCCAGCCAGCGCTGACCTCAGGCAGCTCCTGGGAAGCGTCCGGCA
Organism: Cuora mccordi; assembly: GCA_003846335.1. NCBI lineage: Eukaryota > Metazoa > Chordata > Testudines > Geoemydidae > Cuora > Cuora mccordi. The sequence goes on along the minus strand of ML123506.1, from coordinate 258,931 downwards.
TGTCCCTCCAGTTGCTGATTTCCCCGTCCAAGCCACTGAGTGACTCTCCCCTTCCCCCCACAGCAGCCCCCCCGGGGCACCCGGATTTCACCCACGCCAACATCGCCCGCCTGGTGCTGAGCGCCGTGGTCCTGCTCATTCTGGGTCTGATCCTGGCTGAGGCCTATTACAGCTGCCCAAAGTGGGGATCTAGGTGAGGTGATCCCTGCCCTTCTGTGCCCCTTGCTCCCCCAGAAGCTGGATCCAGGGCAACACGGGTCCCTCTAACCCACCATCTCTGTGTGCCCCCAGGAGCCTGGACTGGCCATGCAAAGAAGAGAATCTCCCCAGGGGATGAGCTGCTTCCCCTTGGGGGACTGAGATGGCACAATACCCCCTGCCCCCAAACACCCCTGCCTCAGAGATCCCCACCACCACCACTCCCAACTTGACAGCTGCACCCCAATATCGAACCCGTGATCCCTGGTCTCACGCCACCAGCCCCTGTGCTGGGCATGTTGGGCTCCCCACAGAGCAGTCCCTGGAAGGCGCTGGGATCTTACTCTGTGGCCCAGCTAATGAATTCAATGTAATCGAGCTCTCTGTTAGTCTCTGATCGATTTCTCTGGGATCGATATATCGCGTCTCATCTAGACGCGATATATCGATCCCCGAAAGCGCTCCCATCGATTCCGGAACTCCACCAGCGCGAACGGCGATAGCGGAGTTGACAGTGGGAGCCGCGGACGTCGATCCTGCGCCGTGAGGACGACAGGTAAATCGATCTAAGATACTTCGACTTCAGCTACGCTATTCACATAGCTGAAGTTACGTATCTTAGATTGATCTCCCCCACCAGTGTAGACCAGCCCTGAGGTGCCACAAGGACTCCTAGTTGTTTTTGACTAACACGGCTACCACTCTGAAACTTATCAATAGCTGTGGTTGTGGACTCCTCATTTCTTTATTGTTCTATCATTATGGTCCCCACTTCCCCATTGTTTGTCTGGATGAGCTCTGTCTGGTTCGTCAATTATTTCTGTCTGTTACATAATTAATTTTGCTAGGCGTAAATTAATTGAGGTGGTGGGGTAGGATTGGTTAGAGAATTTTGTTAGGATTGGTTAGTAAAATGTCAGTATAATAATTGGTTCAGGTACAGCTAAGCAGGACTCAAGTTTCACTATATAAACTGGGGTTCAAAGGGAAGTTCTTTGGAAACCAGCTCCAGGAAACAGCATCAAGATCAGAGCTGCCAGACCTGAACACTCTGCCAATGACACCGTGCAGAAACTGGAGTCCCCATGATGGACCTGATCAAGAAAAGTTCATCTGTCTTATTAGGAGTGGCGAGCATTGTTATGCTTAGCGTGTGCAGTCTGTTTTTCGTGATTCTCAATAAATAGAGAATAAGGATATTACTGTTTAAGGCTCTTTCACTGGTGAAAGGTCCTGCAAACCCACAGAAAATTACGCCCTGAGCCCTAGGAATTGGGGACAGGTGGGTACTTAAATTGACAGGGTTGCTCCTGAGCCCTAGGAACAGGGTAAGGGTTGGTGCCCTAGAGTATGAGTAACAGACAATTTTGTGCTGGTAACTCCCAGCCCCCTGCGTGTGGGGATGTTGCATCTGGCCCTGGCACTGGAATAACAGCACTTACTGCCCCCCAGGTGTCTCTCCCCCTCCTCTCTCTGCAGTGGGGTTCCCCAGCCCCTTTTATCTCCCCCTTTCTCCCTAGACCTCCCCCTGCCTCTATTTCTATTGCACAAACCCCCAGAGCTTCCTTTTCCCCTGCCTCCCAAATCTCCCCATCCCAGGGGGCGTCTGTGATAACGGATCCTCCAAATTTCCCCTCGTGGTGGCAGGGCCGCCCAGAGGATTCAGGGGGCCTGGGCAAAGCAATTTGGGGGGCCCCTTCCATAAAAAACAGTTTAAATACATAGAATACTATATTGTCGTGGGGGGCTCCTGCAGGGCCCGGGGCCTGGGGCAAATTTCCCCACTTGCTCTCCCCTCTGGGCAGCCCTGCATGGTGGGGTCAGCTGGAAATGATCCATGTTCACCCTGCAGGGAATGCTGGGACAGCTGAGAACTGGACTGGCCGCTCAGCGTCCGCACAGTGTGGTTGTGCTAGAGGAGCTTTATCACAAAATCCCCATCACAGCTGGTGCTGATCCGACTGCAGTCTCACCCGAGGGCCAAGGGTAGAATGGGCAATGGGGACGCAGCCCTTTGCTCCCATACAGCTGGTCTCACACACAGATTCAGCACATGCGTAATTAGCATGAACACTTCTGGCCAAACCTTCCAAAAAGGCCAGTGATTTTGGGAGCCCAGTGTGAGACACCTTAAGGGATAACAGACAAACTGCACTGAGCCCCTGCTGGAAATCAGCCCCCTTAAGGTGGCTTAAATGGGGCCCCCAATATCACTAATTGTTTTTGAAAGTCTTGGTCTCTGTGCTTAACAATGTGATAAGCCAAGCACGGTATTTTAAAATAATATTGTATCTATCCACCCTAGGGTGACCAGACAGCAACTGTGAAAAAACGGGACAGGGGGTGAGGAGTAATAGGCACCTATATAAGAAAAAGTCCAAAAAAAATTTGACTGTCCCTTTAAAAACGGGACATCTGGTCACCCTCATCTACCCTCATATACATCCTCTGACTATCTCCCTCGCTCTATCCCCACACAGAGCCATCTGTCTACATATCAATCTATGTATCGATCTTTCTATTTGCAGCTCTTTGCAACTGACTCCTCCAAGTCTCTGTTAAAGCACAAGCATAGAGAGGAGCCCTGGTCTTTTCTTCCCTGGGTGGAGCCGTCTCTCTGCTCCTTTCAGGGTCCGTGCAATAGGAGGTACTCACTCTGCAGATGCTCTTGCTTCATGTCTCAGCTGCACTTGCAGCTCTGGCTGGGGGATGGGGTGAATTCCCCTTCTTCACATCCCGCTATGCGCTGTTCACGATCCTGTCATCAACCTCCCCTTCACCCGCCCATGGTGGAGACTTTCCCTGTTCCTGTTTCTGGACTGGGTTGGGGTCTCTCCCAGTGAAAGCTCCGGAGCCATTTCTCTGTCACAAGAGAACCAACCCTCTTACACGGCGACCTGATCCCAAGGCTAGTGAGGTCAGTGGAGTCTTTCCATTGACACTAATGGGCTTTGGATCAGCCTCTTTTTGGGCAGCATTGTCTGAGCCACAAGCAGGGCCCAGCTGCCAACCAAGGGTGCCAGCAGCTCAGCCTGAAGCCCCGGGAATCACTCTGGGCTGGAGTTGCCAAAATGTTGTGATCTAAAAATGACGTTGTTTTCAAAGTGAGAGTTTTTGTCAAACATCTTCATTATTTCCAGAGTTTCCATTTTTACCAAAAAAAAAAAAAATTCGTTTGGAGGTTTTATAAAAACAAACCTGGAAAATTAAACAAAAAAAATAATTAAAATTTACCTTTAAAAACCCACTTTTTTCAGAGAATTTTTAAAAAGTTTTCAAGTTTTGGTTTCTTCTCCCCCACTTTTTACCATTTTGCCACCAAGAGAGGGGGAAAAAAATGGGGAAACAATATTTTTCTCATAAGTTTTTTAAACAATATATATTTTTTAAAAACTGCTACAAATATTTACAAATATTTTTCACTCTGTCGTCTTCTGGGCACAGCTTATAACAGGCAGCCTCACACTGGGCTCCTCTGACCCTTACCTGAGCATCTGTGCTCCCCCCAATCATCCCCCGTTCAGCTGCTCTGCAGAGCTGACTCCATCCCAGGGTTGAAATGTGCCCAGCCACCATCCCAGGACAATCCACTTCTGCATCAATTACTCTGCAAAACTGCAAAAAGAACAGGAGTACTTGTGGCACCTTAGGCCTGGTCTACACTAAGAAGGGGGGTCGAACTAGGGTACGCAAATTCAGCTACGTGAATAGCATAGCTGAATTCGAAGTACCCTAGTTCGAACTACTCACCCATCCAGACGCGGCGGGGTCAAACTCCGCGGCTCCCCCATCGACTCCGCCACCGCCGTTTGCAGTGGTGGAGTACCGGAGTCGACCGCGGCGCTTCCGGAGTTCGAACTATCGCGTCTAGATCAGACACGATAGTTCGAACTCTGAGAAGTCGAACTCACCGCATCGACCCGGAAGGTAAGTGTAGACTAGCCCTTAGAGACTAACAAATTTATTTCAGCATAAGCTTTCATGAGCTACAACCCACTTCTTTGGATGCAAAACTGCTCTTCCCTGTACTCCTGACACATTTCCCTTGGGGCATTCTGCTCTTTGGCTTCCCACAGAGGTGTTAATCTCTGTTCACAAAACTCCCACATGTTTCTTTGGTCTTTTGCCCTGGTTCCCCCACTTCCTTAGTGTTATATCCTTGGGGGCAGCCGGTTTAGGAAGAAATCACTGGAGGCCAGAGAGCAGACAGCTAACAAAACCACCATTTTATTTACAGACCATAATACTCTTACTCAGTTGCCATAGCAACAGAAACCATGACAACCAAATACACAACACTTAGTCACACTCATTCCAGCTCCTCACCTGCTCAGAGCTCACTTCTGGATGCTCTTTCTCAACTGCCTTTTGTTCTTCCTTCCCTGGCAGTGGGGGGTGACTTGAGAGGGAACCAGGATAGGGGGAAGGGACCTGGTGCTGGTCTATCAGCTGGGTCAGCAGAATCCTCAGCACCCCAGAACGGGGAGCGGGGGCAGTCAGGACACAGCCTGCAGAAGTGGCTGGAGCTGGTTGTAGAGAATGGGGTAGGTGGAGACTACGCTGGTGAGGAAGCCAGTGGAGACCCACGTTCAGTGTTCTCTGGGGGTGAAATTCACCCCTGTGCAGAGGGCCCAGCACAAGGCCCAGACCACTTATGGCCCCTTAACACCGGAGGGTGAATTACCCCCTGGGGGAGCTGGGTCCTTCTCACCAGGGACTGGAGACCAGGGTGGAGGCTAAAGATTCAGGCTCATCCAACATCCCAGGCCCCCCAATCACTCAGAGACCTTTCACCCCGGCCGAGCTGTGCCTTTAGCCAGGGGTCTGTCTCGGTCCCCAGGCAGTGAGATGGGCCGGGGGCGTTTCCTCAGTGATATGTTTAGACACAAACAAGCAAACCAGGCCCCTTTGGTTCTCAATCTTGCAGCCCTAAATAGAGACACTGTGGCCGGAGCATGGAAGGTGGCGGCGTGGGGCAGGAAATGGGGAACGATGATGATTATCAGACCCAGGGAGGGGACAGAGCAGGTCAGAGAGAGGCTGCAGCGTCTCTGCTGCCTGATCCTTCCAAACCCCAGGGGTTTTGGGATCAGGGAGAGGGGCTGGTTGGAGTATCCAACATGTGGGAGCAGACAGGGACAGATCGGAGCAGAGAGAGAGACCGGAGCTTCCCTTCAGCCAAAGTCAGACAGAGCAGTCACAATGGGCAGGTGGGAGCAGGAAGGGATTGTGGATTGTCCCCTGCCGACCCTGTCAGCTGCTGGGCTATTTCCATCTTAACTGGTTCCCACCACCACCCTGATGATCCTGTCTCTGTGCCTCTTGCTTCCCAGTGAGTATGTGGGAATCCTGTGCTAATTTGTTGCAGGTTGAGGGGAAACAGAACCGAGAGCAGCCCCTGGCCCAGACCATTGACAAATTCTCATTAGTGGGAGAGAAATGGGAACCAGTGTAAAGTTGCCCCTTCTCCCCACCTGGGCTGAATCCCCATCCCCAGCGCCACCCCGCACTGAAGTCCCAGCGGCCCCTCTCCCTCACTGAAGCCTGGATCCTGGAGCTGAAGGCAGGAGCTGCAAGGCTGAAACCCCGGTTCCGCCACCCCCACCCCACCCCACGCCATGAGTGGTGGGACTGCAGCTGAGAGCCAGGGCTGAATCCTGGAAGCCTTCTGAGCCCATGGGCAGGGGAGTCGTCCCGGTACACAGCCTCTAGGTACCCCTCTCCCTTCACCCTGAGCTACCCCACTGCCCGCATACAGCCCCTAGGTACCACTTGCCCGCACCCTGACCTACCCCCTGCCCACACCCCGCCCCTAGGTACCATCTGCCTGTAACCTGAGCTCGCCCCAGCCCATGCACAGCTACTAGGTACCCCTCTCCCTGCATCCCAAGCTAGCCCCACAGCCTGCACACAGACCCTAGCTACTCCCTCCCTGCACTCTCAGCTACTCCCTGCACACACACAGCCCCTAGCTATCCCCACCCTGCACACTGAGCTATTTTCAAACTTTTTCAGCTGACCTCTCCACCGTTGAGTTATAATTTTTGGTTGTGCTTTCGCCCCGCAACCAAGACAGGCTGGGTGGCCTGTTGAGGTGAATCAGGGGGTGGAGGTGGCACTGCCTCCCTGGATCCTGCCATGTGGAGCTGGCTTGAGCCCCACAAGCCCCTACCCCCCCACATAAAAGTCAGAGCAGTAACCACTTAATTGTAAGCATATACTTATAATTTTTACCTATTATTAATATTGTACAGTAACTCCTCACTTAACATTGTAGTTATGTTCCTGAAAAATGTGATTTTAAGCAAAATGATGTTAAGTGAATCCAATTTCCCCATAAGAATTATTATAAATGGGGGGAGGGGGTAGGTTCCAGGGAAATGTTTTTCACCAGACAAAAAATATATATACACACACACACAGCATATGTTTTAAACAAACAATTTAATACTGTTCACAGCTATGATGATTGTGAAGCTTGGTTGAAGTGGTAAAGTTAGAGGGTGGAAGAGGGTGGGATATTTCCCAGGGAATGCCTTGCTGCTAAATCAGTGGTTCTCAAACTTTTGTACT